>WAAD01000494.1:1622-12881 GCA_013389945.1 Fregata magnificens | reverse complement strand
GATGGGAAGTAGTGAATGAACTCCTTGTTTTGCTTTGCTTGTGTGTGTGGCTTTTGCTTTACCTATTAAACTGTTTTTATCTCAACCCAAAAGTTTCTTCACTTTTACTCTTCCAATTCTCTCCCCCATCCCACCGGGGGGAGAGAGCAAGTGGCTGTGTTGTGCTTAGTTGCCAGCTGGGGTTAAACCACAACAAGTGCCCTGAGTGGGAATAACCAAAAAGTGCATCAGAGAGGATATTATTCTCAACTACAAATACTGTATTGCCATGCACCACTGATATCCTAATATGTCATAATATCTTATTGCTTCATTCAGGTCTGTAAAGTCAGATTTTGTTGCATCACTGAGTCCATACTCTGAAAATGCATTTTGGATCTATGTATGCAATAGACAGTAAAAATCTGTCATAACTTTTCAGTCTCAAATCCTTGTTCCTGGGATCATATGGCAGAATATTTCACTTCAAATTGTCTTTTCTTGCTACTACACTCACAGCATAGGTGAAGTAGCCCCTTTTGGAGAAGATGTGGCATATGGCAAAATGTCACAAGGACTCGCAAGTAAAATCAGAGGAATGTTTTTCATTTGCTATTCCAGACAGAATAAATCATCTGTTCATTCTGATCTCCAAAATGAAGATAAAAAAACTTTCTGCCCATAACTACTTGAAGGACTTACAGAGACAATGGGGCTGAACTCCTTGATAGAGTGGCAGATTACAAAACAAAGCTGTCAGCCACAAGTTAAGGTTTGAGAGGTTCAGACTGGACATTAGAAAAACTTCTTTACTAGGAGGCCATTACAGTACTGCAACAGGTTACTCAAAGGGGGCATGGAACCTCCATCCTGGGAGGTTTTCAGCACTTCACCATACAAAACAATTGCTGATTTGATCCAGTATTGGCTGAAGTCCTGCCCCAAGTGAGACAGTGGACTGGATGACCTTCACAGTTTCCTCCAGCCAACATTTCTGTGATTTTATCATAAAAGACAGATGCAACAAATGCTAAAAACACCAGTAAGAAAGGACAGCAGAATAAATATCAAGTCAATCCAGCTTTGCAGGAAAGATTGTAGGATGAAAAAGTATCTACGAATATCTATGAATATCTATGTTCTTATTCTGCTTCAACACCAATGAATCTAAGCAACAACTGACAAGGGGTATTCAGGAGCACCGCTAGAAAAGGGGCATTTGGAAGCATCCTCCATCCAGTCTTCCCTCTAATGCCCTCCCACAGTCCTCTGAATTTATTGCAGGGAAAACAATATAGGTGGTCAAAGAGAGGATTGCTCTACCAGAGCACAGTAAATCAGGCACATCACCTTGTTAGCTTTGATGTGGAGTCCACATTGGAAGATAACTGTTGATGGCAGCAGAAGTGGAAAAGCAATGTTCACTTTTATATAGATGTGACTGTGCTGCAATCCCTTCTGAGATGTTCAGCAAATGCCTACAACGAATGATGTCTTTTGGTTTGAATTGTGCTTTGTCTTTCTGCAGGGAAAGCAGGCTCCTAATGCAGGCTTAATAATCCCCCTAACAATTAAATTTCCTGTGTTTTGCCCACTCACACAGGCACTTGCCTTCCTCCCAAGGATGAAAGAGCCTGTATTTCTTTAAAAGTACTTATTTAAAAATATTCCAGCTGCTGCCTTACTATTGGCTGCTACGTTTAAGGAGAGAGATTTGACTCAATATCATCCTGCAGTCAGACTCCAAAATGAAATAAAAGTATTTCTTTTTGAACATCATTGTTTTTCTTGAAGGCACCCCAACTTATAATTGGTCCCAAGTTGTTTCTTAATTTCTCCATATTTGTTCTTACTCTGTTTTATTATCATGAGGACAGGAAATATGAGTCAGTAACCCTAAGATCATCCATTTCACTCACTTATGGGGGGTTGAAGCCCAAGCAAATAAAAAGTGTCAAATATTTCAAATAAACTGAAAATACCTCTACCATTTACCACCCACAGCTGAGTTCACATTTGCAGCAGAATCATAGCTGGGCTAAAACATGTTTAAAGAATTAAGCATAGTAGCCCCACAGAAAGGAATGTTTAGGCTCCCAACAGTTACTCCTGAAAAGGAATATATTATGAGGTGTTGTGGTGGGTTTACCCTGGCTGGATGCCAGGTGCCCACCAAAGCTGGTCTATCACTCCCCTCCTCAGCAGGACAGGGGAGAGAAAATATAATGAAAGGCTCATGGGTCGAGATAAGGACAGGGAGAGATCACTCAGCAGTTACTGTCATGGGCAAAACAGACTCAACTTGGGGAAATTAGTTTAATTTATTACCAGTCAAATCAGAGTAGGGTAATGAGAAATAAAAACAAATCTTAGAACACCTTCTCCCACCCCTCCCTTCTTCCTGGGATTAACTTCACTCCCAATTTTCTCTACCTCCTCCCCCTGCAGCAGCGCAGGGG
This sequence comes from Fregata magnificens, assembly GCA_013389945.1. Lineage (NCBI taxonomy): Eukaryota > Metazoa > Chordata > Aves > Suliformes > Fregatidae > Fregata > Fregata magnificens. The sequence goes on along the minus strand of WAAD01000494.1, from coordinate 10,443 downwards.
GACGGGGAATGGGTGTTGTGGTCAGTTCATCACATGTTTCTGCTGCTCCTTCCTCCTCAGGGGTAGGAATCCTCACACTCTTCCCCTGCTCCAGCGTGGATCCCTCCCACGGGAGACCCACGAACTTCTCCAATGGGAGTCCTTCCCATGGGCTGCAGTTCTTCACAAACTGCTCCAGCGTGGGTCCTTTCCACAGTGTGCAGTCCTTCAGGAACAGACTGCTCCAGTGTGGGCTCCTCTCTCCACCAGTCCACAGGTCCTGCCAGGGCTGTGCAGCCCTCCGTGGGCTTCCCACGGGGTCACAGCCTCCTTCAGGCATCCACCTGGTCCAGCGTGGGGTCGTCCGTGGGCTGCAGGTGGATATTTGCTCCACCATGGACCTCCATGGGCTGCAGGGGGACAGCCTGCCTCACCATGGTCTTCACCACGGGCTGCAGGGGAATGTCCGCTCTGTCGCCTGGAGCACCTCCTCCCCCTCCTTCTTCACTNTCCTTCCTCCTCAGGGGTAGGAATCCTCACACTCTTCCCCTGCTCCAGCGTGGATCCCTCCCACGGGAGACCCACGAACTTCTCCAATGGGAGTCCTTCCCATGGGCTGCAGTTCTTCACAAACTGCTCCAGCGTGGGTCCTTTCCACAGTGTGCAGTCCTTCAGGAACAGACTGCTCCAGTGTGGGCTCCTCTCTCCACCAGTCCACAGGTCCTGCCAGGGCTGTGCAGCCCTCCGTGGGCTTCCCACGGGGTCACAGCCTCCTTCAGGCATCCACCTGGTCCAGCGTGGGGTCGTCCGTGGGCTGCAGGTGGATATTTGCTCCACCATGGACCTCCATGGGCTGCAGGGGGACAGCCTGCCTCACCATGGTCTTCACCACGGGCTGCAGGGGAATGTCCGCTCTGTCGCCTGGAGCACCTCCTCCCCCTCCTTCTTCACTGACCTTGGTGTCTGCAGGGCTCTTTCTCTCACATATTCTCACTCCTCTCTCTGGCTGCTGTTGCTGTTGCACAGCAACTTTTTCCCCTTCTTAAATATGTTATCCCAGAGGCTCTACCACCATCGCTGATGGGCTCGGCCTTGGCCAGCTGTGGGTCTGTCTTGGAGCTGGCTGGTATTGGCTCCATCCGACACGGGGGAAGCTTTTAGCAGCTCCTCCCACAAGCCACCCCTGTAGCCCCACCACTACCAAAACCTTGCCACGCAAACCCAATACAGGTGTTCTTTTAAATGGAGCATTTAATGTCTCTAGATATGTTTTATATATTCTTTGGTGTGTAAATAAGGTATTCACATTTGCCTTGGACTGCTGAAAATGTGACTCGTCTCCATATTTTCTTGATTTAAAAATTTCACTGTTTTCTTTTAACTTTTCATTTTCCTGATGTTATCTTCTTGTTTTCAGCTGAATTATAAATTACCAGTGTTACAGAAAGTCCATTCTTTCAGTACTTCCTGTTAGACAGAAAGCACTATTTGCTGGACTTCTCTAGTGCTCATCTGTTCTCCAGAGACTTTCAGATCTGTGTTTAAGGTCAGAGGTTCAGAGCATTTAGATAAGTTTGTATGTCTTTCTCTAGACCCACCTCAGCACAGCTAATGGGCCCCAGTCATCCAGAGTAGCGCGCTTACCTGGAACACTGTATTTGGCCCCTCTTTACCTCTTAAGCCCTGTATTTCATATGTTAGGGAATTCAGTCAACTCAGGGCACAAGTTCTTTGTGGGAGGTTTGTAGGGTATCCACTGCATCATTAAGCATTTCTTTGCTATACCATAGACTGATTTGTATCATGTTCTTGTGCTGTTCAGCAAGCCTGGGAAATGAGCCAAGTCTCTTATTACACATTTGACCACAGAAATGAGTACATTTGGGAAGAGAGAAGTGTTATTAAACTGAATTATGTTATGCCTTCATTTTTCTGCTTCAGAGCAGCATGATATAGAATGAATTAAGTCAGGTTTGGGACCTTTGCATTAAGGCAATGAGTTAAACATGAATATGGTACAGTCTGGCAGGTGATTTCTATCAAATTTCAAAGAAATTCATTAATCTTAAAGTAGTCATAGTTTCCTCTTAGTCTACCTGTCCAAAAAACTCTGTTAGTCTGATTGCCTCTTCATCTTGAACACAGTTTTATACATTTATACTTAGTTTGCCTCAGAATCACATATAAGGCTTATGCAAAAAGATGGCTTCTCTAAATATTACCCTTTCAAATGCAATCTGATCTAAAGGTCAAGCTAAGTTCTTTCTTGTGACTCATCAAGAATAACAATGTTTCTGTAAGCCAAATTCTGGCCTTAAATTCATGGCCTCATTCTCATTCACCTGTGCAAATAACTAAATGCAGAATTTGATCTCCAAACAGATGCCTTATGAAACTACATTGTCTTCCACGGGGTTTTGCAAAGGTTCTGTAAAGTCCAGGTTCCCTCACCCTATGTCTTGTTAAATAATTTCTCTTATTTTTTCTCTAAAAGAGAAAAAAATGTATACTTTTGTTTCTAAAGCATCCAAAGAATTCCCTCTCATATACTTTTTTCTAAGTCTCTCCACACTCTAGCCACAGACAAGAATTGGGTATTTGTTGTAACACAAACTGGAACTACTGCATTGCCCAACTTTCTGAGTGTTTTGATATGATGTTTCAATTCAGATCCATTTCTAAATATCTGGAAGATGAAAAATCTCAACCACAGTAGTCCTAAATAACAATTTCTTTTTGTTAAACTTTTCCCTTCAAAACTTAGAAATAAGTATGTTTAAGTTTCTTGTTTTACCGGTTAAAAACTTGCCATTTATGTAAGTACTTTTGAAAACAGTAACTGTTAAAGGAAAACTCATAAAATGAAGAACATTTTAAACAATTAGAAAAATTATTAAACTAGCTGGTTAAAGTGTCAGCGCAAAAAATGAGTAGCACTAGCAATGATCCTACTGGGAATGTGGAGTAAGTCGAGGCAGGCTAGGTTGGCAGGTGTGAAAATAAAGCAAATGATTTGGAACAAGAAATATGTTTGAACAATGAGAATGTGATTTATGATGAGTAACCAATGCAGAGAGAATAATAAAGAAAAGCATTCAGTCATGAGCCTGGAGGAAAGGTGACCCACCCATAAGCTTTTCTAACTTCTCTATCAGCAACACTAATTTAATAAAACTTTTTACATTTCCCTCTAAGTCCTTCCTTTTACTTAAAAAAAAAAAAAAAAGGAATATATTTGTAGTAAATACTTTCATACAAATGAAGATTTTAACAGATTTGGTGAACACAATCAAACCTGATTGCCTGATGTTTCCAATCAGAATGTCACAGAGCATTTGTTCCCAATCTCATGAGCTTCCTCTTCAGTTTTGTGGTCTGCATTGCTTTAAAAGAAGCAGTTGTTGCAATGGTTGAAACCTCACAATTCAAGATCTAAAACTTGATCTATTAAGTTGTTACTGAAATTAGAACCAAAAGCTTGAACTGGCATCACAGGTGAACTAGGAACCAGCTATCAACTTGAGCACAGTACAGATGAGGGGTTCACATAGCAGCCAGAGGTTATTTCCTGACCTATGCTGATGCATTAGACATAATGACAGCTGCATGAGCAAAGAACAAGATAAACAGTTGGGTGTTATCATTCTATAGTTGGTAGCTAAGACCACAGTGCTTCTCTCTCCCCTTTTCCCAGAAGTCTGATGTAGATCTTGAGAAAGAAGAAAAAAACCCCAAGGTTAACACTGATCTCTGCCAGATGTTCAGAGCAGTTGCACATCACTACTAGGAAGAAAACTAGTAGACCATGCCTATGTATTCCTGCTACATGACAAAGATGCTGGTGGTAGTGCTAGTGTGCTTTGCTGTGTCAAGGCTACAGGGAAGTCCAGTAGTTTGATCAGGAGTATTTCATGTGTACTTTATGGCCTGGAGGAATTTTTAAGTAGCCTCGGCACTCTGTCCTAGTTTAAACTCTGCTTATGAGCCTTCTGTGAGGTCAGCTAATGTCACCTGTTGTTTGATCTTGATGGTTACTTTTTTCTTGGTTATTTTGCCCAAAAGGAGAGGCTGGAATCAGGACAGTAGCTGGAGAATACTGTGCCTACCTGTAAGCTAGAAGATGAAACCCTAGCCTATAAACTCACCAATTCAGTTGTCAGTGCCATTCTCTAGCCTAAATCTTAAGGAAGTGGTTGCAGCTGCTCTTATCCCATTTTGAGCAAAACAAACATTAGTTTCCACCCACTGGAATTACTTCAGTTTCCAGGTATTTTTCCGCAACAACTGTTCAAGAAAAATTAAAGTTATTATTCAAAATCCTGAAACTACAACTCAGAGACTGAAGCATTATTAAAGGCTTCCAAAACTTTAAGCAACTTTAATATCCATCAAGCGAGAGAACACCTTTCTGTTTCTTTGCTTTGCTTATACTTCATAGTCAACTCCTTCTTTGCAAGCTGTATGTTCAAACCAAAGATACAGACCTTTAGCTGTATCTTTTTGAACATGCAGGTGACTCATCAGCTATTCTGTTTATTACCAAGACAACATAACCACATGATTATGTCTCTCAGAGTAAATCCTCCTGTAGGCTGTGAACACAAATCAACAATATTGACTACAAATATCCAGACTTTGGATTTCCTTAGCAGATCTTTATGTCTTTCTAACTAAGAAAATCTTTCAAAGACACTCCCCATGGCTCTTGGCAGAGTGAGCTGACAATTAAGAGGGGAATAACATACCTAGGCCTTCATTTAATGGGTGTTATCTCATGCAGATAGCGATCCATACTATCTCTGGATACATACATAATACACATACCCTAGATATGTATAGACACCCCAGAAGTTGATGTCTGGAGTCAACTACTAATAGTTAGCTTCTGAATTGCAAAATAACAGCTTTTAGAAGAAAAGACAAGAAACAAGCATCCCAAGCATCCATTGGGAAGCTGCTAAGTGCTTTGAGGAGTAGCAGTCAAACGGTTCTGGCCTCCAATGTGCAAAGCTGACATGGTTAAGGAAAACACAAAATAGGATGTTTTAGTGGCATGTTACTACAGACATCTTAAGAAAGGGTCCAGCAGAAACTCATCTCAACTTGATCTTTTTCAAGGCAATATCCTCTATAATGATGAGGTGGTCATTTCCATACCAATTAGATTTTTCTAGGATGATACTGTTTTAAATTATTTTATCATTCCCTCTCCCGTAATCCGAAGCTCCATGCAACATTCACAGAATCATGGAAACCATGGAATGGTAGGGGTTGGAAGGGACCTCTGGAGATCATCTTGTCCAACCCCCCTGGTTGAGCAGGTTCACCTACAGCAGGGTGCACAGGACCACGTCCAGGCGGGTTTTGAATATTTCCAGAGAAGGAGACTCCACAACCTCTCTGGGCAGCCTGTTCCAGTGCTCTGCCACCCTCCCAAAGTTCAGCTAAAGCTGTCTCTCCACAGTCTGGGTGAGCTTTGCATTTCCATACAAGCAAGCGTTATCGGGATTCCATTCATTCCAGCTGGGGAACTGCAGACTGTGGGAACGGTCACAGGGAAAGAGGTTCCCCTCCTCCTCCTCCTCCTCTTCCTCCTCCTCTCCCCCCCCCTTAAACCTTTTTTCAGGATAAACATTTAAAGACTAGAATGAGCCAAAACTCCCATAGGGCTGTAAACACAGACAAGCTCACACCAGACAAGTCTGCAAAATAGCTTTTTTGTTTTGTTTTTCTTTTCAACGTCCAAGCTTTAAAGATTTCCAGCTTTTAAATTATCTTTGAAAAGAAGAGAAACCATATTACGAACTTTTTGGTGAACATAACATATCGGGTATTAATTTTAGTTCCAGGAATTTATGCCATGTAATTACTAGAATATGTCTTGGTGACTAATACTAATACTAATAATAAAAAAGTCAAAGAAACACACTGAGTATAAAGCAGTTGAAACCCAGTTTTCACTTTATGATTAGAGGTTCAAATGCTCACACAAATGAGTTGTCACTGTAGTTTTGCCACCTTTTGTCATTTTTGTCCTTTGGCCATATAGGCTTACAGTCAGGTGAAAACAATTTCCCTACTTTAATTCTTTGTAAAATACTACAGAGATGGTAATAGTTCTAGGGGTTTTTAGGCTCTCCCATACAACATGGTACAGTTGGTGAATAACTTCTAATTCAGACTAGCATTGGTCAAGTCTTCATCAGCATGACCAAGTATTCTAGAAGTTGTTTTAATAAAATCTCTGCATCCCATATCTTTTAATCACTCACACGATACAAACACTTACATCTTAGTTCTGTCAACATGAAATTATCATTAGCAAGACTTCACTTGCCTCATCTGAACAAATTTTTTTTGTAGAATGCTATATTTCCCACTAGTAAATCAGTTTAGGTGTAGCATGGGAAAGTTGAATACAATGCTAAGACATTTCTTATGTGATTTTAATTTGTGGAAGAAAAGAAGAATGAATGAATGGGCTTGTTGAGAAATTGTCATGGGTCATGCTTAGATTTCTGCTATAGTAGTGGAGATTCATGCAGAGGACACAGCTTGTTGCCTATAGTTTCCACTTTGATCTATCAGAAATTCCTGTATTTTTGGTTTTTAAACTAAACTAATTTCTATTCTCATACAAGATAGAGATAACTTTGTCCAAAGTTCCTGCACCATTTTTTTCGTATGCAGTTTGGATTTCAGCCTTTTTCAGAGGTACCTGTTTCAGTGTCCTCTTTGCCATCCATGTGCCTACCATTTTTTCCTACTTATTTTGTCTCTTCACCCCATCAGCAACATAAGAATTAAGCTGCAGTAAAAGCTTGCTCAGTCTCACAGTGTTTTCCACTGACTGTGAACTCAGAAATTGGACTGTATTCAACTCTTCTATCCATGGTGGAGGAATGCAGTATATTGATTCTTTGGGTGTAAACCTGTTATATTTCCCAGCAACTTCCATTGAAGACAGAATTAGAAAATACCCTTCCAAATGATTCAAGGGTAAGTGTTAGACTGCAAGCTGTTGGAGAAAAATATGTTTATGCCTATACTAGGGCACTGAATGTGCTCCAGACTGTTTTGCAGCACTGAGTCTAACTGGCACACAGCACCATGTGTCGACACCAGTAAAGTCTCCTACCCTGACAGGGGTGCCTGACAGCATACAACCTATTTGGGAATGGTCACTCCCAGACTGTAAGCAGAAATAGTTTGGGTAAGGGCTCTTCATCCCCACCATACAGCAGAGAATCCTGTTCTATACTTCTGTAAGAATAAGAGTTCTCTAAAGTGCAGTAGCAAGAAGTCTGATGTTGAGAGAAGACTTGTAAAGGCCAAACTGTGCTGGATACCATCCTGATAGTGTACCAGCACAATTAACTAGCATGCCCTGGTTCTATTCGATGTACTACCACTGAATTTTCTGGGCTGACCATTGAAAATTTCCCCTCCAAAATCATGTCCAGGTCTTCCTGGCTCCTACCACTCTCATCAGGTCTCACGTTAGGTGACAGCATGGCAGCAGCAGCTGTACCTGACCCTCTTGAGCTGTGTTTGACTCTTCTCACCTTTTGAGGAGCAACCTCTTCACCAGAAGTGATCAGGGGGAGCTTTGGCAAAACCCTCTTAGAAATCTTCCCCACAGAGAGGACAAACAGTGTCAACACATCTGACAGCTGAGAAGGACTTGCTTCTTTTGGAAGTCAACAAAATGTATAAAAATTTTGCACTTCCAGGTAAAAGCAAGATAAAGAAATTGTTCCTTGGCTATTTGCGGCTACTAGTCAACAGGGCTTGCCTTATATGCCTCTCCAAGGATAACCAAATGAGGAAGTTGTCTTTTAAATGAACATATGTTCTTTCAATCATGGGGGAAGGGAATTGCTTTTTTCAGGCCACTTTCTAGGAGAAAAATCCATAGAATAGTCCTGTGGACCTCTTCCCAATTTCAGGCCACTTGTCTCTTCCCTTGTCTGAATAGTTAAGAAAACTAGTTACCCTGATGGTCATGGCCTACGTTTCAAACACTGCCTGTGTCGCACAAGGCTTCAAACATGCAGGCATTTCAGTTGTCAGATGAATTCTACATTATTTGAATAACACATTATTTTCTTGCTGTAATATAATATCCAGCATTATCTGAGAGAATTATCTGAGTAATGTTTTCATTCATGTGCTGGACTTACTATGGTGTTTGGTTGTTGCATTGATGTTCTTTGGCCTTGCCCCAGAAGGAGCTTTGTTCTGTCCTACACTTTATATAGAAATGAAAGAATTAGGCTGTGACCTTTCTGTTTGATGCATGAGAAAATCTTAGTTGTTTGCAGGTTTCTCTTTACATCTTTTTTACTCTAGGTTTATTTGAAAGAAAGTGACGGGTTGTGATGAGCAAGAGAATTCATAAGAAGCTGACAGAAAGTCTGATCCTCCATGTTTTGAAATCTATTTGTTTGTTTGCTGTTAAACAACAATTCAAAAATAAATGTTTAATGACAGTTATAAGACAAAGATGCCGACCTTTTCTCCTACAAGGGGAGCCAAGAAGGTTCCCATTCCATTTCTCTGATCTCCTAAGCTGACTGCCAGCAATGCTAAAGAAAAAAAGAGTTGAAATTCTTTGCATTTCTGAAGGGCACTATCCTCATTNATCTTAGGTCTCATTTGTATAGAACAAACAAAAAAAGTTTAAAGGAAAAAAAAAATAATCTGGGTTTCTAGTTTGTGTATGCACTGTTCCCTTCTCTCTGAGCATCAGACTCTTTGCTACTGCACTTTGGGATTCCTTACAGAACTTTTATCCATACAGAAGCAGAAACTGGGATTCTCTGCTACATGGTGGGGATGA
>WAAD01000493.1:104893-202413 GCA_013389945.1 Fregata magnificens | reverse complement strand
GCCAGTTTCTCACCCAGCAAAGTGTACGCCTATCCAAGCCGTGAGCTGCCAACTTCTCCAGGAGAATGCCGTGGGAGACTGTGTCAAAGGCCTTACTAAAGTCCAGGTAGACAACATCCACAGCCTTGCCCTCATCTACTAGGCGGGTCACCCGGTCATAGAAGGAGATCAGGTTGGTCAGGCAGGACCTGCCTTTCATGAAGCCATGCTGGCTGGGCCTGATGTTGTCCCGCACCTGCCCGGTGAGCTCACTCAAGATGAGCCGCTCCATGATCTTCCCGGGCACCGAGGTCAGGCTGACTGGCCTGTAGTTCCCCGGCTCCTCCTTCCGGCCCTTCTTGTAGATGGGCGTCACATTGGCTAGCTTCCAGTCATCCGGGATCTCCCCCGTGGACCAGGACCGCTGATAAATGATGGAGAGCGGCTTGGCAAGCTCCTCCGCCAGCTCCCTCAGCACTCTTGGGTGGTACCTTAATCACCACCACAAAAAGATGACCATCTGTAAACTTCTGATATGCGAGACACACAAGACAAATCTGTGTGTTAGACTTATACTGCGAGAAAGAGCTCAGTTAGCATTACGCTGATGAGCCAATGCTTGCAAGACCCTCTGTATTGCCCACCGGGCACAGAGAACAATAGAGACATCAAGACCCAAGTAAGGTATGGTATGGGACACAGAAGACAGACTACAAAAACCACACAATAACACAGACACAGGCTGGAACTGCCCTACCCGGCAGATGCTCATGTTTTGCAGAAAGGACCCCACGCCCTCTCTCTGCCCAAATGTGTCCAATCTCTGATCAGTCCACTACGCTGATTTTAAAACCCCCGCCTGCCCCACCTGTGCTTCCCTCACCCAACCGGCCACCCGCACAAAGATAGCATCGGCCCGTCAACTTGCCTTTCAGAGCTGGGGGTCAGAAACCGTCCTTTACAAAGACCACATGGGCTACCTAGGATGTTGCTGCAATCACCTGGATCCTCTTCATCATCTGCAAACATGGAGTGCCATCAGTCGGCATCACACCACTCAATGCTGACCTCTTCTGCAATGATACCCTCCTCAGGAGTGCCGTGGCATTCTGCTCCCTCCCAGCCTAACGCTGGATATTGTGGCCAGCATCACCTATGGCACCTAGAAAACCAGAGATACAAAGCGACCGTCGTGCCTGGAAGCAGTCGCCTGCTCACAAACAATTCTACACCTCAAAAATAACTGCTGCTATGATTTGGTGCTCATCGCTCACCTTGCCCGACAAGCTCAGGGTGGACATCCTGCTTTGCATGTAGTTTTGTGACTCGCTTTACACCTTCAAAACAGAGCGTTAACTGCTCGCATAGGTGCACGTTCCCTCCGTTGTCACGTGCTGACCTACCTTCTCATGACGCTCTGTTCGCCTCCTCCCGTCGGGGTCCAGCCTCCCTACAGTGTATCTGCAGCAACAATAAACCAAAGTCAACCAGATGCTGACAAATAACAAAGAGCAAACCTTCCATATTCTGACTTCTTTGCTCCACTAACCTTGTCGATCCGTGCTTTGTGCTCCGATCTGCCATGCTGCGTCAGCAACATCAGTGAGTTCAAGAAAAAGACAAACAGACAAACCGCTAAGAAGTATACACTCTCTTTCCCCTTCTACCAGAGCTACGTTCTGGATAGGACTGAATGACAAAGCAGAATTAGATCCCGTAAGAACCCCTTCTCAAAAATAGCTCTGGTTGCAAAGCAAATTATTTACTGTAAATCACCGACGATTCACAGTCGCCTCGACAGTCTCTCCAACTGACTCCTTTAACAGAACTAGATTGGTCTCAAAGGACAGAAAACATGAAAAAACCGTGGAAATACAAGAAACATATCAGAAGCTGTATGAAGCAGCCAAATTAACCCCTAAGCACCTAGAACAAAAATAAATTGCAAAGCACAACAAAAACCACCCCGGGAGATGTGTCGATAGAAACAGATGAAGGCTATCACTTCTCCAAAAAACTACAGAGGATATCTGAGCCAATGATAGACCTCTTTGGGGTACCAGATACCAAACAGAAACATACTATAAGACAGAAAACAAACAGAATGCTGTAGAGCACGAAGATGGCTTCAACAAAGTTTCTGACAGAACAAGAGTCATAGTCACTGGGATTAGATAGGTCCTGGCAGGGGCCAACAGGAGAAATGCCATCAGCATGCAGGGGCCGGCAGGGGAAATGCTGTCAGCATGCCAGGTCTGGCAGGGGAAATGTCATCGCCAGGCAGAGGCAGGCAGGGGAAATGCAATAATATCTCTATTAATAATAATTAATATATCTATCATGAACAGATATTAATAATATATTAATAATGATATCTCTATTAATACGCTGCATATCTCGCTCACGTAGGAGAGCCGAGCAGAGTCGCTGCCAACGACATTTCCCCTGCCGGTGGCATCTTCCCTACTGGCACCTGCCTGCCACCAGCGTTTCCCCTGGCAGCCCGTGCCTGCCAGCGGCATTTCCCCTGCTGCCTTCCAGAGGGCCCCATGGCTTTTGCTGGGCTTTGCCAAAGCCCGCAAGGGGCTCTGTTTCTGTCCAGAGTGCCCCAGGGCTTGTGCCAGACTTTCCCAATGCCATCCAGAGGGACCTGGACAAGCTTGAGAAGTGGGCCTGTGTGAACCTCATGAGGTTCAACAAGGCCAAGCGCAGCAGGGTCCTGCACCTGGGTGCGGGCAACCCCCGGTATCAATACGGGCTGGGGGATGAAGGGATTGAGAGCAGCTCTGTGGAGAAGGACTTGGGGGTTCTGGTGGATGAAAAGCTGGGCATGAGCCAACAATGTGTGCTCACAGCCCAGAAGGCGAAACTAAAAAAAAAAAAAAAAAACTTTAAACTAGATATAAGGAAGAAATTTTTTACAATGAGGGTAGTAAAACACTGGAGCAGGTTGCCCAGAGAGGTGGTAGATGCCCCATCCCTGGAAACATTCAAGGATGGGTGACCTGAGGCTGCACGAAAGGCATGGTCACATGGCATCTCACTAGCACAGCCCTTTCCCCCACACCAGGCTTTCCTTTTCCATCATGGGGATTCACGGTGGGTAACTCGAGCTATGCACTCTCATGAGCTTTAGGTAAGAAAGCTTTGGGTCCTTCTCACACAGGTGAGGTGATCAACAGAGGTCACCCCACATAAGCAACTACTAACTCCGCATGCGTGAATTCAGGGGGTCGCAAGACTCACCTGTTCCCCTGCCCAAACATGGGATGCCCTGGGGTACCTGAATCAGGAGGTTCAGCATGAAGGCCGTGCCACAGAAGGTGTGAGGAGAAGGAGACACAGAAGCAGGAGGAGACCACATCTGGTAATGCCAAGGATCCTTGCTCCCAAGCTCTTATATACTCATATTTAGGGGAGAGGAAACCCAACCCTTCCTAGTGTTACAGCAGCTAAACCAGAATCACAGTCATATTGCTGCTTCTGTCCTAAAAAGAAAATGCACATATTTCATTCTCCATCTGTTGAAGGGTACAAGTGATCTCTGCAGAATCTGTCCCTTCTCCCCTCATTCCTACCAAATTTTACTTTGGGTGTGCGTGCACCCATGCTCACTGTCCACATATTTTCTCTTTCTCAGAACAATCTCCTTCTGGCCTTTCAGGACCCCCCTGAATGTCATGGACATGACACCTATGTCACGACAAACGTGGGTGCAGAACTTCTAGCACCACCAGGGTCTGGTCTTCCAAACAGGCTGAACTCCAGCATTTGCACAGGCACCACAAGAAGAAAAAGAAACAAGCCAAGCTTACCAGCTACTGTGATAGAGATGGATTGGTTTTCCACCGGAGACTAGAAATCCTGTCAATGGGAGCATATCCTGTGTTGGCAAGTGTGCAGTGCAGCATGCTCATACTCTGAAAGGTTCAGGAGGGGAATGTTGGGCTACCCAAATGAGAACATATTTCTCTGCTCCTGCTGAATTGAAATCATGACATGTCCTGGTTCTGGGATGAGGCTTGAGCATTGAAGGTAACCTTCTCTTCAGGGAGGTATACAAGAGGCTGGGAGTGCAGAGAGACGGATGGAGACCTGGGTGCCTGTGGAGAAGTATTGGGTTTGCGTGGCAAGGTTTTGGTAGTGCTGGGGCTACAAGGGTGGCTTCTGTGAGAAGCTCCTAGGAGCCTCCCCCATGTCTGACAGAGCCGATGCCAGCCAGCTCCAAGACGGACCCTCCGCTGGCCAAGGCCAAGCCAATTGGTGACAGTGGTAGCGCCTCTGTGATAACATATTTAAGAAGGGGGAACAAAAAAACCCTGCGCAGTTGCAGCTGGAAAGGGGAGTGAGAATATGTGAGAGGAAAAACCCTGCAGACACCAAGGTCAGTGAAGAAGGAGGGGGAGGAGGTGCTCCAGGCGCTGGAGCAGAGATTCCCCTGCAGCTCATGGGGAAGACCATGGTGAGGCAGGCTGTCCCTGTGCAGCCGATGGCGGTTAAAGGTGGAGGAGATATCCACCTGCAGCCCTTGGAGGACCCCACGCTGGAGCAGCTGGATGTGCCTGAGGGAAGCTGTGACCCCGTGGGAAGCCCCCGCTGGAGCAGGCTCCTAGCAGGACCTGTGGATCCGTGGAGAGAGGAGCCTGCGCTGGAGCAGGTTTGCTGGCAGGACTTGTGACCCCGCGGGGGACCCACACTGGAGCAGTCTGTTCCTGAAGGACTGCACCCCGTGGAAAGGACCCATACTGGAGCAGTTCACGAAGAACTGTACCCCATGGGAAGGACCCACGTTGGAGCAGTTCGTGGAGGACTGTCTCCTGTGGGAGGGACCCCATGCTGGAGCAGGGGAAGAGTGTGAGGAGTCCTCCCCCTGAGGAGGAAGGAGTGGCAGAAACAAGGTGTGATGAGCTGACTGCAACCCCCATTCCCCTGTGCCGCTCGGGGGGGAGGAGGTAGAGAAAATTGGGAGTAAAGATGAGCCCGGGAAGAAGAGAGGGGTGAGGGGAAGGTGTTTTAAGACCTGGTTTTATTTCTCATTACCCTACTCTGATTTGATTGTTAATAAATTAAGCTAATTTCCCCAAGCTGAGTTTGTTTTGCCCATCATGGTAACTGCTGAGTAATCTCTCCCTGTCCTTATCTCAACCCAGGAGCCTTTCGTTATATTTTCTCTCCCCTGTCCAGTTGAGGAGGGGGAGTGATAGAGCAGCTTTGGTGAGCACCTGGCGTCCAGCCAGGGTCAACCCACCACAGGAGATATGTGTGAGCACAGGCAGTCGCTGACAAACATGACAACTGAGGGCAGGAGCTGATGAGGAGACACCAGTGAAGAAAGATGCATCAACTTGGTCAAATTATTTTTTGCACTGCACCTCAAAACCCAAAGAAACCCACTCCTCAATAGACAAGGGCCAGGAGAACAGCCAGTGGCCGTTGAAGGTCATGCAGCTGGGAAGAAGCGGAATTGTGGGGCTACATGGCCCAGTAATGGGGTCAAGCTTCCCACTATCTTGGATTTGAAGGAGGGAACCAGGCAGATGCCGCTACCTAGGTCAGCCCTGTTTTAGGTTGCGTTCCTTGACACATTCCAGATGTGGGAGAGATTCACCTAACCATAGACCAGGAGGGGATGAAAGTGTTCCTAGGACATTATTTTTCTCATCCTAGTGCAGATATCTGAAAGGGATTCTATGAACTATCCTTCAGAAGGACCTTTCCCCACCACCCCCACCAATGGCAAATCGTACCCACGTGACTGAGGTGGCAATTGAGGAAAGGAGACGTCCCCTTCTAGTGGACTTGCCAGTGCTCTCCACTTCTCTAGCGCGGAGCAACACTAGAAGCTCACAGGAAACAGACCAGCCGTTCCTACGATGACCCAGATCTGAATGGACCTGGCTGATCTAAGGACACCTTCTATGTTCAGTCACAAGCTTCACTGGTTCAAGCAGTGTGCCTGGTTCTCCAGAGCTGAGTGTACCTCAGACACCTCCAAGAAGCCACATGGGAACTTCTCTCTGAAGAGTCCAGGTCGAGCACCCTTCCTCCAACCTTCAGCACTTCTCCACCATAACTAACAGCTGCAGCACCCTGGAAAAGCCCTCCAGCGACCCCCACTGAAACCCATTCACCTACCAATCACAGCTGCACTCACCTGCAGCTCCACTCTTTCCTTTCTCACCACTGATAGCAATGAGATCACACAGGAAGTTACATACTAATAACTTAGAACATCTGTGAAAGAAAAAGAAGAGTCAATTTGCTACTTAGGAAGATGAACCCCCACGGGGATGTGGAGCTGGTTGCCAGCAAACATCATCTTCTAAGTAAAAAGATGAAAAATAAGAGCACTTGCAAAGAATTTCTATAAGATGGAAATTCAGAATATATTTTTGCCACACATCTGAAAAAAAAAGACCACATTTATCACAGGAGATATCAACAGAAGGCTCTAAACCACTGCCTAACCACCTGATTTCTACTGGAAAGCACAGTACTTTTCTTAAGAAGGTATCAAAGATGGGACCCATGAGCAGTATTGGGGGAACAAGTGGGGTTAAAACAACCTAGCTATTCAGGAGGTACCAAAAGGAAGGAGGAAAGGGGAATATGATGAAAGAGAGATGCCTTAGAAGGGGAGCACACGACTGTTATGTGCATCAGCTGTAGAGAGGGTGTTGTGAAAAGTCATTATCTTCCCATCTGAAGCCCTCAGGGGTGTTATAAATGTAACGGATTGGGACCTATAAAGGAACGTGTATTAAAAGAAAAGAGACACCTGCCTGGAGATCATCTCTGCCGGGACTCGAACCCGGAACCTCTGGATTAGAAGTCCAGCGCGCTCGTCCATTGCGCCACAGAGACCTCACCATGAGTGCAATATCAGCACCAGAACTGAAAAATCCCACACCTCCTGCATCACCGGAGGAGTCTCAACACCCCACTCTCACAGCATGGCGCTGAGGCAGCGTGAAAACCCAGTGCCCAGATTGATCTCCCTTGCAAATCAACACCTCTAGGCATCCTCTTCTTCCACAGGGACGGGCAATAATTCTGGGTATGATCTATATCTTACTCAGCAGCAGGGATGCAGCAAAAACCTGGATGCAGGCTTGTATCTGCGTCTCTGGCAACCTCTCCGCAGCATCTCTAGCTCGACTGAGGGCAGAGCTAAATCCTGGAGTAGAGTTAATTGCTGCATCTCCCTCAGCATCATCACAGCATTCTCATTGCAGAAGCCAAGAGAGATAAAGATGAAAGAGGATTTAGCTTACAACACTGAACACTGACAATGATGAAGAAAGCTCTGTTTGTCATGATGAAAAATGCAGAAACCTGTGGTTTGAGCAGAGAAATAAAAGAAAAAGCAGCTATCGTGTTTTTATTTTAAGCAAGCTGTCAATCAAGGGTTTAATGTTTCTCTATGTGCATCTTCCACTGGAAAAAAATTAAGATGACATCAAAACAACATGAAATATCCTTTTACATCCGCTGAGCTATTGAACAATTGATCAAACTCTGTGACATGATTCCTTGCTGTGAACAAACACATTTTGCATTTCTAAACTGCAGGAATTTCAGAGTATTGTTTACTCCCAAACATGCTTTTAATTAGGGACAAATGTGAAAGGCAAGATGCTAACTGCAATACAACTTGCTTAGAAGAATGAACACTACCTGAGACTACGAGCTTTTACCTCAGGGTCAATGTGACCTGAAGACCCAACCTAAGCCAGCTCTTACCGGCTGAGAACACCCCATACCAATGATAAAACCATAGAAGATTTAGCTTCCAATGGAACCAGGTGTATGACCATGGCCAGAACCACAACCAACCAGAATCTAGGATAAACCCCACCACCACCTGTACAGGACACTGGTTTAGACCAATGAAGACCATCACACCACTGACCATACGTGTGTACCACCTGCACAGGACAAGCACACACTGATCCTGCATGGGACAAGTACATACCAATTATGCGAGGAACAGTAACCGATTAGGCCACCCCCTTACCATGAAAAATTTGATTGGTCTATACAACTGTATTGTCACATATATAATCCCTGCTTTCCTCTGTATCTGTGTCCTCCTGGGGCACCACTATGCACATAGCTAAAATATAAAAGAATATGAGAGAATAAATTCCCTTGGTAATTCTATGCTAAGCATCCTTGCCTCCCTCCTTCGCTGGCGAAAAACTGACTTTTACACAAATTGGGCTGTGAAGTCACACGGTGCTAATGAGAAGAGGCACAGCACTAACAACCTCAGCACATCTAATGCAAACCCAAAGAATTCGGTTTTCCTTTTAACGATGCTCTGGGGCTTTGGAAAGGTTTACAGTTGTCTTGACAAGTAAAATCCAGCTAGAAGTGGTGGGAGAGAAGGCAGGGGTTTAACTTCTATCAGACAAAACCCTTCCTGCTGCAAGAGATACCCAGTAAATTGATAATCCTTGAAATAAATTACTCCGTGAACCAACTGTAGTGCCAGTGTAGCACTGTAATCCCACTAGTACCTTGAGAAAACTCAAAGTCGAGAAAACACCTATCTACAGGGTGAACAAAGGCTGCGCTTAAAAAATGTCATATAATAAATCTTAGACAAAGTTATAAAGCACCAATATAGAACAGAAAGGAAGAAAAAAATCTCACACAGCCTGTGGCTGCACTATGTGTGTTCCTCATGGGAGAAGACGACACCAACTCTTTTAATATGATTTTGGGAGGCTGCACCTCAGAAGCAGTGCCTATTTTTAAGTCATTAACAGTTTTGTCAGCAAGTACAAGATCTGGAGATGAAGTATTAAATTGCACAAACCTCAGAAGAATGACTGTGGCTTTATGGGCTTTCACATACTGGGAGTCAGGGGGCAGATGGGTTTTGAAAGAACCCCCGTTCCTCCTGATTGGAGCTGCACTGGGGCTTGTTGCAGCTCTGCAACCTGCCCTTCCCTTCTGGCTGCCTGTGCTCTCATATGCCTTTGGGTAACACACAGCCCAGCAGCATGCACGCCAAAATTTTTACCAGCCAACCAGCATTCAACATCTGGAGGAAGGCCTGCTCCAATCAGCCCTAATTGCACCAGGAGCAGGAAAGGTTCAGCAGTCTGAGTAGGTCCTGGGGAAAATGACACATTTCCGACAGAGGAAGTACGGGGAGGACCGCCCGCTGCAGGGAAATGAATGTGCCACAGGCTGCACACCCCAAGAGCATCCCCTGATCCCTGCTAGGAGTGTCACCAGAGCCCTCTCACGTTCTCCCCGTCCTCATCCCAGCATACGCCCGTCCTGGCACAAGGGCACAGCCACAGGCCACACGGTACCAAATGCTCCCTGCTGAATGCTAGAAAGCAACATGCAACTTTCAAATCCTCAGGCCACCTGCCAGGCATCTTTGTACCTTCAATAATTTGGCCAGTCTTCCCCAAGGTACTGACTGGCCCTCTGTTATCTCCATATGTGACATACTTGGAAAGCAGAGACTGGAGTGAGCAGCATAGATGCAGGCAGGTTATTTTTGGTGCTGGGGGATGCCAGTACACCCATTTATGTGGAAAGAGATGACAGTGAAATTCAGTAAGCTGGGCGGCATGTTTTGAGACACGAGCAATATCCCTCTTTAGAGACAGAGAGGGAGGTGTTTATGATGTGAGGGTCCCCAGCACATAGAAGTGTGATGGGAGTGAAAAAGCTGCAGCGGGTCCAAGCAAGGTGCAAATTGGCCCCCAGCTTATCCCCAGTTGCCTTCCAGCGTCAAATCATTTGCTGCAGACAGGAAGAACATGAGCCATGAGCAAGGATGCAGTGGACCAGGGTGAACCAAGGTAATTTACTACCTTATAAACAGCTGGGAAAGGCCTTTTGCAAAACAAAGACTTAAGCAGTAAGATGGCTGCTGAAGCATAGCTTACTTGAGCAGCAAGATACCACCTCACATCAAGTTGCTCTAGGGCAGCATCATCAGTGCTGAGAGATTGAAAAATCTCTTTGCACACCTAAATAAACAGCACTAGAAAATCCGTATCAGAGCTGGGACTGTTTTGTGGTATCCATGGCTAAAGCTTTTATAGTATGCACAACTACCCTACTACCTAATAAAACCTTCTCCAAGAGTCACCAAAGAGCCAGTCCCACCAAGCTAAGGATAAAGCTTCAGAAGCTGTGCATTTGCAGGCCACAAAGCCCATTAACCCATGTATCCACAATGGGGAAGGGTTTTCCCCAAATCCTTACAATTTGCAAGGTATATTCTTGTCTTTTTCCTAAACTTGTAATCCCTTCTTTATTGTTTTTTTCTTTGTTTGCCAGCCACGTCAGAAGCACCCAATATGCAGCCAGGTACCTTGCACTTCACTTGACCACCACATCACATCCATGTTCAAACTCTCTAGTACCTTTCTGGGCCTCTCTTTGCCTGTGGGACTGTGACTGGGCTCATCTAAAAGATGTTCATCAGTGACTCATGCATTTTGCTCTCCCTGATAATTAACATGTCACTGTGAGACACAGAGCCAGTTTCAAAAGCTTTTGCCTTCGGTGCTATGGGCTGGCATTGGTGGCTGTACCGAAGCTTGCTGGGCAAGGACACAACTCAGCAAGTGGCTGATTTTCTACATTTCATTGCAGGGCTGAGAGACTGATGCCACACAGAGAAAGCAGAGCATAAACACAGACTAACAGATGCCAAGGCAGTGATAGAAAAGGAAGATCCTAGTAGAAACCCCAAATCTAACAGCCTTTACCTACAGAGCACTGATTTAAAAGTTGTGGACCAGAGCGTCCCCCTTTAGCCTGTTTTTCAGATGGAGCAGAGCGACTTGGCTGAGACCAGATGCTGAAAATTAGGAGCGTTACCTGGGTCTCCCTTGTCATGTCACCACCCACAGCAGCATATCCCCGATGGGGATCTCAAGGGAGCAGTGAGCAGCAAGCAGCCAGGGGATGCTTGGAACAACAGGGTTGTCCGGCATGGGTGGATTTACCCAAGAGGCTGACATCATGTCCTCAGCTGGGATCCTCAAAATGGCTGCAGGAGGGAGGGACACCCCAGGCTGGGTGTCCAAGACAGACCATATTCCCAGCTCAGGGCAGCGCAGAGGAAACACTGTCCTCCACCTGGCATACCCAGAATGGCTGAGCTCCAGCCTAGCAGCACCTGGGGTGGCCAAGGCCAGCTTTGCTGCCATCTTAGCAGGGGCCGGAGACCGTGCGTAAGCCCCCTTGGTCATCCACACCACCGGCTCTTCAGGGACAACTAATGAGATCTGGTTGGCACCCCATCCCTACTGGCTTGACGTAACTGTGGAACACCTAATTTTGGCTCTCACTGGGGCACCGGGAATGAAGCAAACACTGTCCTCAGAAGTGAAGCCACCTGCAAAGCAGCAAACAGCCTGTGCAGAGCTCAACAGCCATTGGAGACACCACTCCACATCAGCAGGTGGAAATCAAGTCAGGAACCAGGGGCGGGGGGGGCGAACAACTTTCCTCCCAACTGTGCAGTTGGTGGTACCACAGCCCTACGACCAGAGGAGATGGGACCTTCCAGACCCCAGGCCTGGAAAGCCCTACCACAAAAAACAAGGATAAAATCCTCCCCCTCACTATCCTACAAGGACTTTCTAAAACTTTGTATTATGCTACTAGCGGCAATATCAACAACATGCTACTCAGGCACATGCTTAAGCAGGGAGGATGCTGTGACCCTAGTGTTCCTCAGCCTGCGAAACAGATGCATCATGGGGGATCCAAACTAGCAGAGGCCGTGACAATGCGCCTTTAGCAACACTCACAGAGTCTGCTAGAAAGCAGGTTAGGCGCACTCCCACCGTTACCCATCAAGAAATGCCACCTTCCATGGACACACGTACAGTTATAGACACATAACCAAATTTCACGTGCAAATTTCATCAGCAAGATGGTGTGCCTAATAGATCTCTGGCTCCCAGTCTATAGCAACAATACTTTGATTTGAAGCATCCAGAAGGCAAAACAAGTCCCTCTTTCTTTATTCTTCACAGAAAACTGGTATTAGCAATCTGTGCATGCTGCTAGCATCACGAGACCCAAAAAGCTTTTAGGTGTGATGCAGTTTGATGTCTCTGGCAGGACAGAGCCATTCATGATGCATATATTCAGGGCAGATTTTAGGGTCAAGGGACTGGAATGTCTCTCTCTTCCAAGGAATGCCGATCCACCTAATTCTAACAAAGCANGGTCTTTTCCAACCTTAATGATTCTATGATTCTATGATTCTATTTAGCGGCAAATTGCCATCCTCCCCCAGTGCTGTGCTTCGTGTATTGCAGTGAAGGCACAGTGTCTCAGTTTACCATGGATACCTGGCTGTGTCAGGACGGCATAGGCACAACCTGCCCCATTTCTCCACGTGCAACTGATCGCTCCCAGACACTCCCAGAGCAGGGCATGGCAGTGACACCCACCCAGCATCTCCCAGCACCAGAGCAGGCAGCGCTGTGCCAGCTGCTTGCCCAAGCTCTGCCAAGTCCCTTCCACCCCCAGGTTCTAATCTCAATGTTTCAGGTTTTGTCTCGTTTCTCTAACAGAATTAAAAAAAAAACCCACACAAACAAAAAAAAAACCCACTCACAGGATTTGTCTGGTAACCCAGATCCTGTCTGTCACTTACACTCATCACTCAGCCTGATGTATTCAGCTCTGTGCCACCTCTGCAGGAATTGCAACCACCTCTGCTGCTCCCAGGTCTTGCTTTCAGCTCTCTTTTCCTTCCAGCAACTTGGTATTTTCTTGCTGCCTGCGTCCCCTCCACACCCGCCCGGGACACAGTTTCGGCCAGCTCAGGTGCCTCCTGCATCGGCCCCAGCCACGTTTTTCCTGCCATATGGGTGCAGGCCTCGCTCGCTCCAGAAGGCAAAGGCTTCCCCACTGGCAGGGCAGTCCGCGGCGGGGCGAGGGGTCTCTCCGGGCGCTTTTCCTGCACCTCCGGCCGCGCACAAAGCCCCGTGCTTTGCTGCGGCGGCTCCCGCCACGCACCCGTGGCTCCGGCCCTGCCCACACCTCCGGCCTCCATCCTCTCCCCCCTCGCTCCAACTTTCCCCGCTCCTCGGCTCGGTTCGCCTGTGCCTCTCCTCCTTGGATTCCTCCCTCTTTTCCGGCGCTTCCCCCCCTTCCCGCGCTCCCTTTGTCCCCTCTCGGACTGCCCTTTCCGCCCAGGGCGGCCGGAGTTTCCATGGGAATGGAGGCGGTGGCCGGGGCTCTCCGCGGCGGGGAAGAGCACAAGGGGACGGGGGAGAAGGGCCGAGGACGCAGGGTCGCACTCCCGCAGGCCCAGGGGATAACGCACCCCCTTCCCGCGGCTGCCGGCCAGGGTCTCGGCACGCAGGCAGCCCCTCGAAGGCAGTTTACTCCCTGGGACCTGTTTGTTGGGTTCTTTTTTTCCCTCCACTGGAAGGGAAAAATAACAAAGACAAACCAAGCAAAATACAACGTGGAAAGTCCTCCTCCCCAGAGGCGCGGAGGAGAGGAGCCCCTCGCTGCCACGCTGCCAGCAGCAGAGCTGTTCTACGGCTTTCAGTAAAACCAGCGACTGTCTCTGCCTAACGTGGTTTGCCGTACAGATGCACAACACACAGGTGGAATAAACGCTGGGGCGTAACAAGAAGCAAAATGCATAAGCAATGCCCTCTGTTATGGCCATGAGCTGGGGTTTTGCTTTAATTTATGGTTCTTGCATTATTCTCTTTTTTTCCCTGAGCAATAAAAGAATAAAAATTCAGAGGTATCTAACACAAAGGGAAGGTAAAAGGGGGGTCTCTAAGGAGGTTTAGTCAGACAGCAGGACCAAACCGCCTCTGCAGATCTAACTCGCAGCTGTCACCTGACATCGCTGAGCTCTACCTAAGCAGAAAGGACCGAGTGGCCAAGTCTCATCTTCCCAGCTCTTATCTCTCTTAGCATTAAAGGTCTCTCAAATCTGTCTGCAAACAGTTCCTCTGTCTCTACAGCTGGGACTCTGGGAGTCCTGCCCTTCCTCCTCCTCCTCCTCCCAGAAAAGTTCCTTTACTTTAGAGGCCTACATGGCAATTAAATGTATATAAGCATCTCTATCCAGGTAGAATAGTTACAGAAATGGCTTCTATTTCCAATAGAAATGAGAAAATTTTTAAACTAACCAGAAAGGTGCAGCTATTTCTGCTCTGCCTGATGCACTTACACGAGAGGATGGTGAAGAGGAAGAAATGTATTTTTTTTCCATCCAGCACAAGCAAAGAGGGTGTCAAAGATGCTCCTAAGGCCAAACAGCTTTTTGTCAGCACATCCAGATCAATCACATCCGAGAGATAATAAATAACTGGCCAACAGAACATCAAGAGGATTCAAGTTTCACTAATTCCTGGGACATTGAAAAGCAAAGAAGAAAGCTTATATGAAGCCAATATTTCTGGAGACTTAATAGGATTCTCAGTCACAAGCCTGTCCATATCACACCTCTCACATGCAAATTAACCATATTATCTCTAACTAACTGGGGATAATTTTTATCAGGTTGTGAGTTTGTTTATAAAGATGATTAAATTCAGATTTTTCCCTCTCTCTCTTACAGCCTGCTCACATCAGCTGCATTTCATCCTTGCCTGTAACAGCCTTGTTCTCTGCCCCATTCCTTTAGCTCTCCACTCGCGTGCACATGCTCCTCACAGGGAGGCACTGATACGGGAGGGGAATCTGAATTACACCCTGCAAGGCTGCATGTCTGTAACAAGTAAGGCTTTTAGTCTGGAAATGCACAACATTTATATCAAGACACTAGAATGCATGAAAATTGGGTAAAAATGAAGCAAAGAGTAATTATAAATAGAAGATAATTGATTTAACAATTCTATCAACACTTCACAGTGGTTAATTTTAAACTTTTAGAATTTAACTTTTCTGTCAGTTATTTAAATGTAAAACCTGACTAACCGCCTATAAGGCTTGCAGAGGGCATGAAGGCTGGAGGGTGGGGGTAGTGGAGAGGATGAACCCCTAGGTCGGTCACTCTATGTACTGGTAAACTCAAAACAGTTTGTTTCAATATGGGCAAGCCTGATGGCTCATTTTGAGTGTGGCTGTTGCAATAACAGGGACGGCATGAAAAATTCCTCCTCCCTCCACGTGAACTGAATGCATCTGTTAAGTCCCCCAGTTGCACTGTGGCCAGGTCCCAGGAGACCAATGTCTCCACATGCCAATGTCTCCATTTCCAAGTACCAGGAAAGCAAACGGTTGGGGAGCAACATGGATGCAAATATAGCAGCTGCCTTCAGTCATCCCTCTGCCAAAAAGGATTCAGAGGGCGGCCAGCAGATTTCTGAGGATGGAGAAAGCAGCAGGGAGACACATCGGTAGTAGTGACAACACACTGCAAACTCTTCACATAGATTTCATCTGTGAAACTCATTGCTGCAGGACAGCAGTGGGCTGAAAGATCTTCAGGAGGTTGAAACAAGCCCTGGATATTTATCTGGCTAGCAGAAATAGGCACAACCGTGCTGATACTGAACAGGAACAGCAGGATTGCTTTCTCCTCTCATCCAGAGAAGAGAAAGACCCCTGCTTGGAAGCAGAACTGGTGAATGAAATGACTCTGGAGGACACCAACTTCAGGAGAAAGGTGATGTATTTAAATACTGAGGCTAAAGAGGCTGGAAAGGGGGTGCTCACAGGTCTCCAAAGGCTCTTGTGGCTGGTTTGCAGAACCAGAGGGTGCTGCCTGCTGATGCCCTGCCAGGACTCATGGGTGGACAAGAGGCCACACGAGTCTGCGTGGGTCCTGGGTGCCCCCTCTGCCAGGTCCCCATTTTACTGGGGCTCTGTCCTTTCTGCTGCTGGTGGGAAGGTTCTCTGTAGATGATGCTGTGTCAGAAAAAGCTGAACTGCTCTTTTACGTCCCCTTTACCTTTGCTGGTACACCCGAGCCATGTTGGAGGAAGAGTCTTTGGATGTCCACAACCCAATCTCCGGTTCAGGGCTGGACTTCCACCAGTACTAGATCATATTGTGGGATGCCCTGACCATAAAGAGCTTTATGGCGAGTCTTAGTGACATTTATTCCCTCTCTAACATCCCCTTATGCTGTGCTTTAGTTATTCTGTTCCCATATATGTCCACTTGATGCCACTGTTACTCCATGTTTCCCCTCGGTAGCAAAGCAGCAGGTGTGAGAGCCTGTAGTAGAGCAGGAAAAAAGTGTCCAGGGCAAGCCAAACACAAGGAAGTTTGGGAAAATAAAATAGGGTTGTCGCAAGACCCATGGAGACAGTTACTGCAAAGTTTTCCTACAGCAAGACCATTTCTTCATGCAATGGAGAGGTAGAGGCGTGCTGGTCCTCCAGCTAACCTGTCTGGCCATGGTTGCTCAAGCACTAAGACAACATCAGATCTAACTACTCCATCAGCTGTTCAGGGTATCCTCAGAGTGCTTGGGCACCCTGGCGACAGGCAGCTGAGGGCTGAGCAAGAGACCGGCACTCTCTGAGGTAGCTCAGGCAGGGACTCGGTGTCCCTGGCTGAGCTGAAATGGGACTCCTGGGCCCATGGCCAGATGGTGTGGGGTGAGGCTGGTCAGGGTCATTAAGGCTTTTTAGTGCCTTCAAGGCCACTGCCATTGGGGTGGGATAAAAAGCTCAGCTGGCACCTCCTGGCCCATTCATCTAAGCTAAGCACGATATGAGTACCCACAAAGTAGTGTGCTACCAACTTCTGCCTTCACATCTGCAGACCAGGGACCTCACTGGGCCATTCCTGCAATCAAAATGAAGGGATTGTCCCCAAACCTTGTTGGAGAGGTTCCCCTCTGATCTGTTCCAAATGGTGTGTGTTAAAGAAAGGAGACTGAGCAAGGCTTTGGGCTCAGGAGCTGGTACTTTGGAGGGGATGTCCTGGTAGATTCAGGACCAAAAGGATGAGGCTCACCTCCTTAGCCAGGGGCAAGCTGGATCACGCAGCTGAAGGAGTCCAGAAATGGCTCAGCATAGGTAAAGGTGCTTCCTGCCTGCATAGTCCAACACTGCAGTAAGGTAGGGGTTTCGCAGACAGACAGCATCTCTGAAACCCTTTACGGGGCAGTTTACGGAAGATCTTCAAATGCACAGGAAATAGGTGCAAACTGGCCCAGAGACAGGCCTGCAGAGGCAAGCAAAGTTTATCCACAAGAAACAATCATTTCCCAAGGCCTTGGAGGACGTGCACCCATCTGATCCTTTGCTCTTCACTGTCCCTTGTACTCCCCAAGTCCAGCATGAGCATCCGAGGGGAACGTGAGTGTGAGTTAGGATTTCCTGTAGCCTGTAGCCTGATAGAGGCGAGGCTCCGTGTCCCAGGTTGTGCCAGGAGTGAGACTGAGCATGTATTGCCAACAGGCGCGTACAAACACACACACACAGCCAGCCAGCCACAGTAATCAACACAGGCAGAAAACACAGTACTCCACAAACACAAACAGCACCGATGGCCTCACGCTGTTCCTCTCTCCAGCTGATCAGGATGAAAGCCCATTAGTGGAAAATAAATATACATATAAACATGTAGATCCCTTCAGTAACTTACGGTGTAAATAATGCCTAAAAGAAGCTTGCGCGTATAGTATGTCAACGAGGTTCCCTTTGTCAGACAAACTAGCACCATCTCACAACAGCAACTGAAGCTGAACTTGTAATCACATATCATTGTTATAATTATATGCTTAATATTAGCAGATGCTTTTTGGCATCCTGCCTAGTTAATGTTACAATTGAACAAGTAGAAACACCATAATGGGATGAATAAACATGAGCAATGTCTGTAGCAGCATGAAGTAACAGGGATGAAGCAGTTCACCTCTTTGTTGATAAGGTCTCAGTGGCAGTCCCAGGTCCAGGCTTGACTCCACAGCTGGAACTGGCATGAGCCAGTGCCATCAGGCACCTACAAGCACAGATGGGAAGAAGTCTGAATCCTCACAGGGTCCTGATCAGCAGCTTTTAACAGGCTGGACCATTACTTGCCAGCCCCAGTTCAGTGGAAAGGGGAATGATCGCCCCACAGCCCTCCCAAACTGCAGCCTGGGGTTCACACAATTCCTGTTTTGCTGTGAATGTAAGATGACATTATCCTGCTTCTTCCTAAATACATGACTTCAACCTGTCTAAGATTTTCTAGATCTTTAACAACAGTTTTAGCGTCTGCAACCGGTGAGATACGCAATGCCACTGCAAGGATTTCTTCTCTTTTTGAGAGAGAGAGATATATATGTATAAAATCATTCACACTGCTAGCTCTGCTTGGCTGTATAGCTTTTCATTGATATTTGAGCTTCCTAAACAGCAACCCATATTTCATACCTTATTAATAGCTACTGCTACTAAATTCTCCTTCTCCCATTTTGAAGAATACATGAATTTTGCTTCACTTGCAAACCTATTGTATGGTTTGTGACTGCAGTTCTCCTGGACCACACTCATAAAATGTTGTGACAATTTGCATCCTCTCTGCACAGCTTATAAATCTGGTTTTAATTGTTATGAGCTGTCTCTATCTCTGTGAGTTATAGAGATCCATGAAAGATCAGGACAAGCAAGGCATTGACTGCTCAGCAAGGAGTCAGCCACACATGCTGAGCGTGCAGTACATCCAACCCAACTAAGGGCTGCACCAATAAAAGACCTACAAGCTAGGTTAGGACAAAGTTAGTGCATTTATTAATGGTGATTTCCAAAGGCACTGCAAGCAATTGCACCTGCTGACCTCGAAAGTCTGTGCCAACCCAATGTATGCACCTTGTCTGCAAACTCAAGGAGTTTGGGGAAAGACTGGGGGAAAGCGTGCTCTGGATGAATCAAGTCCTGGTGACAGTTCAATTTGTCACTGGGCAAGTTTCAGCATTTTGACTCAGGAGAACATTCCCCCTTGTCATTGCTTGCTTTTTACTTCCAGTGAAAAATCTCTGATGAGATTTCCAGTGACGGCTCTCTTTTTGCATTCCTGGCGCACACTCAGCTAGCCAAGCAAGTCTGTAAATAATTGAGCACCCGTCATTCCCTTTGCAGTCCCCACCAGCACCAGCTTAGTTTGCTCTCAACAGCAAATATTCAGTGAGGTAATCAATCCAAAACCTCTTAATCTGGATAAGAAAATTAAATGTTTTTCCCAGGTCTTGTACCTGATTATCTCTGGCATCCATTCTGCCTTTCTTAGACAGCCTTTCTCAGAGTAGGTGCTGTACCAGGAGATAATTATGGACTATCATAGAAACAGTTCAATTAGCTGCAGCTAATGCTTCTTATTAGCATTTTGCTGGAGCCTGTGGAGTTTTTTCAGCTGAAACAGATAAACATGCTCAAACATTCACATACAAAAGCTCAGACAAAAACAGAAACAAAGGAACAGGGAGAATGTCAGAAAAACTACAGAACAGCACACGAGCAGCAGGGGCTGGCTGCAAACATCAGCAGTATTATCGCACAGCTCTCAGGGCATGGATGCAACACCTGGACTTTGGGAGCTTCAGCCTCTGGACAGGAGCACATCTGGGTCACGGAGCACAGCTGGAGCCTGCTGTCATAAGGGAGCGAGTCCTAACGCCAGATCAGATGTCCAACAGGACATAATATGTACTCAGAGGACCTAGGGGAAACCCAGAGCCTACTGTGATGCATCTGTGTTCAGACACCCAAACTGATCCCTTGCTGCTCTGTACAAGGTTAGCGCCTCTTTTGGAAACGAGCTCAGATGAGGATGCTCAATTTTGGATACCTATCTCCCACCCGTGGTGTTGAGTCCTTGGCCATCACAGACTCCACATCAAATAATTAATTTCAAAAACTTGTCAGCCTTTGCCTTCACATCAGCCACATCTCCTACGCCCACTCTGCCCACCAGAAGCTGCTTCACAGCATCCTACTTCTGATACTAGAAAAGTGAATTCAATTTTCAGTGCAAATGAACCCTGACTGCTTTGTAATATGTCCACATTTGGGAGTGTAGTCCTCTGGCTTAAGCACCTTCCTCTGGTGTTTCCCACTCCAACTTCTTTTTAGGAAGCCATCGGACGCTGTTCTACCCTGCAGTTTGTGAGGTCGAACACACCAAATACTTTTATTCTTTTTTTTCTAGGACTGGCTGTCACTCTGACTGTGCATTAGGCCCTGCAGCTCCTTCTTGTCTGTGCTAATTGCTGTGGTCATTTTATACTTAGACTCTCCTGGATCACATGCTCAGCTCCCTTCCTTTCTTCATCCTCTTCCACATCCAAATTCTCTTCCAGTCAGTTCCTCCTCTCCTTTCTTTCCTTCTTAAAGGGCCTTTTCTTCCTCCCTTCAAGAAACAGTGTTTAAATGAACCTTATGAAATAAACTGCCTGTTTTGTGACTTCGAAAGTGGAAAATCAACAGTTATTAACCACCTATAAACATCTGAGGAGAAATCATGTACTGCAGGGGAGCAGTGTTCTCAGACAAATGTGTTGGGCCTTCTGTTCCCCTCAGAAGAGAGCCTCCTATGACAATAACTCATATTTTTTTCTTAATGGAAGTAGTTTTTGTGCAGGCCATAGGCCGACTTAACCTTGGGGACACCTCTAACCTTGAGGGACCATCATCCTCATCATCATTGTTTAGTTCCACTGGCAGAGCCTCATACCTATTGTACGAGGGCACCTGGGAAGGTGGGGTAGCCACAGAGGAGATGTGCCTGCTGCACCGGGCAGGAACTTGCTGCCATTCCCTCCTATCCCTTAAGTTCTGCCAGGTGGAGAGAGGACAGGGGATCCTCCGTATCATGTGTCCTGTCTGCCCAACAGGCCTGTCCCAGGGACGGCAGGGTGCAGTTCCAGGAGTCAACCTCCTTCTCAGGTTCCCAGATACCCCTCAACCTACTCACCTCCTCCTGGAGCTCCGCCACTAAGCTGAGGAATTCCTCTCCCTGGGCGCACCTCCCACAAGTGTGCTCACTGCTGCCATCCGGTACCCGGACTAGGGCATAGTCTGCAGCCTGGCACCCAGGGAGCAGCATGCTCCCTCCAGAGCTCTGACTGCAAAGCTGCGTCAGTCGTGGACATAGCCTTCTGCCGAGTAGAGGCCATTGCTCCCTGATCGAGCCAGCAGAGTTGCAGGAGACCCCCTTGTACACTGTGCTGGAGCGCTCCGCTGCAGATCGCCCTGGCACCGGAGCTCCTTACCTCGGCGGACAAGCGGGCACCTGAAATTGCTAATGCAGCAGCGGGAAGGGAGAACATCCCTCAAAGAGAAATGGAGGCTGTCATGGCGGTGCAGATCCCTCAGAGTAGGATCACAGGTGGACTCGGCCTGAGAGACGTGGCATTTAATAGCAAGTAGCCATGTTTCCTGTGCGTGGGGAGACCTGCATTTAGACATCTCCATTTGCAAGCAGAGTCCCAGCCCACAGGACAGCCCTATGAGTTCTCGCCACTGTCAGGACAGTGTGTCACAAAGATGGATGAGTCTGAAACCTGTTCCCCAGCGAGGCTGTAGCATGGTCAGCAGCTGCATTCACACCTCTGACTGGGGGCATCAGCCCATTGCAAAGGTGCAGCCCTCTGCCAGCATCCAAATCCTTCAGTGACTATGCCCTCAGCTTCCGGATTCACCTTCCAGGCTGCCTTGGCTGCCTTCCTTTCTGTGTCATCCTCTGACAGGTTACTTGCTACGTTTCTAACAGCCTGGGGACAGCATCCAGCAAGGCTCTTCCAAGTTCACTGCTATATTCTTCTACAGTTTTGCCTTTCCAGCAATGGCATTTCAAGGCTCATACTCTTCCGCACTGACAGCACAGGGGAGGAGAGGCAGCCCTTGCAAGCCCATGGCCACTATTGATGTGGGGAGCATGGGATCGCAAGTGAGGTGTTTGTTGTTTAAATAGCAGGGCCCTGGCTTCTGAGGGTGGGTTTATTCTGCAAACCAATGCTTTCCAGCCTTATGTGTCCTCAGCCTTTCTGTCTCCAAGGTTCAATGAATCATCCAGTCTTTGAAATGAGGCAACTTCATAGCTTTTTAATTCAAGTTCCTAAGTCCTTTTTTTTTCTTTTTTCTTTTTTTTTTTTTTTTTTTTTTTTTTTTTTTTTTTTTGTTTGTTTTTCCTATTTATCATTAGCAGAAAGACCTGATAGAGTATTGTACTGGAAATTGTAAATTTTGGAAAGTTTTAAAATTTACTGGAGATCGACAGTGTCTGTTCACAGGGAGCAGCAGCACTGTTTGGGCTAGCCTTGACCAAGCGGTCAAGTCTTGAGTCAGTGAGGAGCTCGGCGGCAGCAACGGTCAGTTCCGCGGCTGAGCGCGTGTTGAGGAGGAGAGGGGGTGTTCCCGGAGCCCCCATGAAACCTGCGCGGGACTCGAAGGATTAGTATCAAAGTTTGCCGATGATACAAAATTGGGAGGAGCTGTGGACACTCTCGAGGGTAGACAGGCCCTGCAGAGAGATCTGGACAACTTAGAGAGCTGGGCAATCACCAACCATATGAAGTTTAACAAGGGCAAGTGCCGGATTTTGCACCTGGGACGTGGCAACCCTGGATGTACGTACACACTGGGGAATGAGAGGCTGGAGAGCAGCCCCGCGGAGAAGGATCTGGGGGTTCTGGTCGATGGCAAGCTTAACATGAGCCAACAGTGTGCCCTGGCAGCCAAGAGGGCGAGCCGTGTCCTGGGGTGCATCAAGCACTGCATTGCTAGCCAATCGAGGGGAGTGATTGTCCCGCTCTACTCTGCACTGGTGCGGCCNGAGGGAATGGCAGGAAGATATGCCAGGGGAGGTTTAGGTTAGACATTAGGAAAAGGTTCTTCACCCAGAGGCTGGTGGAGCACTGGAACAGGCTCCCCAGGGAGGTAGTCATGGCACTGAGCCTGACAATATTCAAGGAGCGTTTGGACAATGCTCTCAAACACATAGCGTGAATTTTGAGATTGTCCTGTACAGGGTCAGGAGTTGGACTCGATGATCCTTGTGGGTCCCTTCCAACTCAGGATATTCTACGATTCTATGATTCTATGAAACTCCAGAGGAAAACAGTTGTTCCGCACTGCTGCAGGAAAGCAACCTTTAGGTTGAGACTGCCACATTTCTGTCAACATCTGCTACTGGTGGCTGATCACAAGGGCACCATTTTGCTCTCCTCAGTCAAACCATATTCGGTGCTCATTAGAATAACCAGATGTTTTTGTGGCATCTTAAAGGCAGATATCAAAGTGCAGAAAGAGGAGCCTGCTGCCCAGTAGGGCGGGGTGCCTGCAGCTCTCCCAGTGTCTTTGTCATTCCCTTTGGCACATTCTGGTTCTATTGACCTGATTCTCTCTGTGCCACGTTTGTCATAACTTCTGGTGCGTGCAGAGCTGAGGTTTGTTGTCCTGAAGCAGCAGGGCTTGGCCATTTCAGAGAGGAGGCAATGCTCCACCTTTGTGGTGTGGGTAGAGATCTCACAAGCCTCACAGTCAGCTCACAGTCCTCTTCAATAGAAATATGAGGCCATCTTCTAGGAAGCAGGTTCCCAGTCTCCTTCATCCTCATGGACAGCCCAGCATCACATCTTTCCTTGGTAGCACATGACCAAGCATCTTTGCCAAGCCCTTAATGATGGCATTAAGGCAAAATAGCGTCCTTCTGCCACTTTGAAAGACTTTGCTCAGTGAACGAGGGAGCAGCTGTGAGGGAAAGCACAAAAGCAGAATGAGATACTGAGTACCATCTGTGGCCTGCACGGTGAAAGCCTGCCTTGTCCTAGGAGATGGGGGCAAGAGGAGGCACCACAGCATCAAGAGCTGAGAAGAAAACCCAGTCCTTTCTGGGGCTGCGACTGATGCTGTACATCAGGGGCTTGTGCTGATGCTGCCAGCATGCTGCAACTTCAGGCCAGACAAGTCCCTGAGCTCAGTGCCATCAAGCATTTGCATTTTTTTCCCACTGTGGCAAAGGCTTAAGAGGTTTTTGGCATGCCCATGGTGTCCTGAGAGCTTGAGTGTGCCTAAGATTTTGCAGTGGGAGGGTGTCAGGAGGGTCAGATGTGCCTGTTTTCACCTTGGCACTAGAAGCCCCTTGAATTCAGCCCCTGGCTGCTCAGTCCAGCAGGTTCCTGTGTTTCCCTACTGTGCCTGTAGCTAAAGCAAATCTCAAATACACCAATGGGGACTGTCGTGGTTTAACCCCAGCCGGCACTAAGCCCCACACAGCCACTCGCTCAATCCCCCCCAGTTGGATGGGGGAGAGAATCAGAAGTGTAAAAGTGAGAAAGCTCGTGGGCTGAGATAAAGACAGTTTAATAGGTAAAGCAAAAGCCATGCGCACAAGCAAAGCAAAATGAGGAATTCATTGACTCCTTCCCATCGTCAGGCAGGTGTTCAGCCATCTCCAGGAAAGCAGGGCTCCGTCACATGTAATGGTTACTTGGGAAGACAAAACCCCATCACTCCGAACGTCCCCCCTTCCTTCTTCTCCCCCCAGCTTTATATGCTGATCATGATGTCATATGGTATGGATATTCCTTTGGTCAGTTGGGGTCAGCTGTCCCGGCTGTGTCCCCTCCCAACTCCTTGTGCACCCCCAACCTACTCACTGGTGGGGTGGGAAGCAGAAAAGGCCTTGACTGTGTGTAAGGACTGCTCAGCAACAACTAAACCATCTGTGGGTTATCAGCGCTGTTTCCAGCACAAATCCAAAACATAGCCCCATACTAGCTACTATGAAGCAAATTAACTCTACCCCAGCCAAAACCAGCACAGGGACTCACACGATATGAGGGTGAACAGTAGATGAGGAAGGGAGATAGATGTGTGTGTCTATTGCTAGCAGCAGCCGGCTCTGAAATGGGTTCACACCAGGCTGTGCCTTGCAGTGCACAATCCTTGACCAGAGCACATGCGTACGACACAGGTTCCTGCCTTATTAAAAATAATAACCCACCATCAATTAACTCTTCTAGTGCCTGTTCCCTGTACACCCACAATCATCAGCTAAGACAACATATAACAGCTTGATATCAGGCTCTCAACAGATCGCTGAGCTGAGCCAAGACAGAAATAGCCTTTTCTGCCACATGCCTTCGACTCTAATCCCTGCGTGCTTAATCCACATTGGTACCATGGAAGGTCTACACAAGGCATGAACAGTACTGTAGGGACCGATGGGAGCTGGGAGTCTGCGAGATACTATAAATCAGTGCAGAATCAGTGAACTCCTACAAAATCAGCAAAAGGAGCCAGCCGGTTAAACCTGACCCACATACCAGAGACTTAAGTCTTGAGATGGTTGATTACTGCTCTATCTCCTAGGGAATAAATCTCTTACAAGGCAAAGGGCTGGCTGTCACTGGATGATGCAGAACCACGCTGCCTGGCAGGGGACTGCAGAGCTTTATTATAAATGATGGGCATGGGGTTTTCTGATGGGAATTTGCTCTCAAAAGCATGAACAAAAAAAATCCAGACAAATCCACTGCTGTGTGCATCACTCCAGAGAGGAGCAGGAACCTATTTAAAGAAGGAATTTTGCAGTCATGAATATCCAGGGATGGCATCAGTCAGGTGGAAACCATACCAAGGGAGGCCTCAGGCAAAGGCCAGCCAAAAATCCTTGTTTGTCTTGCACAGGTTCCATCAGCTCTGGCAAACTGCCAGAGAGCAGAGAGCGAGAACAGCCAGAGCTGAGCACAGCATGTCCAATCAGCAACAGGGGAATTGATAAACCCCATAATAACGGACAAATTAGCCAGTACTTTGAACAATTATAATGTAACAGGGGAGAACCAGGTGGCTTCAGAGGACAACGTCATAACTCACGGTTGTAACAACATTGTTGGCAGTAGGGTTATTATGGGCAGAAAGGGTTGATTGGGCTAGGGAGCTCATGTCCTGGGATGACATGGAGGCTAGACACACATCCATTTGTGCGTGGTAGATCTAGAAGGATCTTCTACTGGAGCAAGTACCATTTTCCCAGGAGCAGTGGAGTTGTTTCTGACTGAGATGAAACTTGAGAGATCCAAAAGGTATAATGGCAACGCCCAATTACTCCTTTAACTCATGGCAAGGTCTGTGGCTGCTGGCTGCTCTCCCACTCTGGCCTCATGAGTTCTTCCTTGACCTTGTTGGGTGGCAAGCCCTTATCGCATCTGAGATGAATTTGTAGCATGAGCAGCTCTAGGTCCACCAACTGCTCTGGGATCCTGAAAGCTTGCAAGCAGTTCCTGCCTGCTTTCTCCTCCAGGAATATGAAGGTGCTTTGAACACACTATCACTTCCAAGGCATTAACCATCTCTTGGAGACAGATGGTTTTGGTCAGAATGGATTAAAAGGATAAAGTCTGACAGTAACATGGGCTGCAGCACCTCCTTCAGAGACTCTTACACCATACTCAGTCATCAAAAATTAAATCAGAGCACTTCTCAAAAGACAGCGAACTCTTCTCTCCAGATGATGGAGAACTCACTCAATCCATAAGGTCATTTTTCAAGTAGCTCATTAGCTTCCCTTGTAAAGCCATGCACCTTTTTGCTGATCTTGCTTCAGCTTCCAGCTGTTAAAGTGGGACGGTGTCTCCATTGCAGCCAGCACCCATCAAAAAGCACTTCTGGCCAAACAGAGTCTGATTCTGGCTTCACTGAGAGTATGAGATAGCAGCTTTTTGCATATGTGATTGGCACCTGAAACAGAGCTCTCCTCAAAGTTTGCCAGAAAAAAAATGTTGCACAGAGACTGGAGTTTCTGAAATGAGTGTTAGGATATGGGATCTCACTTGTCCATCTATATCACTGTCACAGGGAAGCTGGAGATCAGTGCAACTTCACCAAAAGTTTCTTCCTAATGGGCTGTGTAACCCCTTTTATGCCTGTACAAGGCATCAGTCTGAAAGGGATGGAGCACAAGGAAGGCCTCACAGGAGCAGGAGGCATGGCCGTCTCCAACATCCCTCCTCTCTTGGTATAAAAATGCCTCTAATCCAGAGAAAATGAAGGGAAGGGAGGTCAACTCTCTCAGCCCTTTCAGTGTCCGGGATCAGAGGGACTCCCCGGGGACTTGAAGAGTAGCTGGTGCTTAATTTGGAAACACCTGGAGGGACCAGACTCATTTATCCTGGTCAGCATGTAAACTTTAACTGCTAAAAGCTAATAGATGTAAGAACAGATTTCAAAGTGTCAAAAAAAAGATACCTTATCAGGGAGCATTCACAAATGCAGTCACTTTTCAGAGAGCTGAGATAAAACAGAAAAACAAAGGTTATTTTTAGGCAAAAAGATCTCTTCTTTCTCCACCATCTCTCTCGGAAAAGACTCAAGGGCAGAGTTTGAAGAATTTCTTGTGTAGGGAAAAGATGTTTCTGGCCTAAACTGTTGCCAGTATTGCAAAGCAATGAAATGACAGTAACTTACAGATACTTACTAAGAAGTTAGATCTTGTTTCTTCAAACTTTTTCCAGTATACCGGTTTCGGCTGGGCTAGAGTTAATTTTCTTCACAGTAGCTGGTATGGTGCTATGTTTTGGATTTGTGACCAAAACAGTGTTGATAACACAGGGATGTTTTAGTTACTGCTGAATAGTTTATTTCTGGTTTGGAGTTGGAATGAAAGGTAATGTTGTCCTGATACCAGATACCGACAAGCTACATCCCAGCCCATGAACAATGTGATGGAGTTTCATGGCAACTTGACATATGAAAAGTCACCTTTTCTGGCGTCTTTGAAAGGTATCAGATGGAAGTCTAATGTCTGAACAATCCTGCACCATTGGTGCATCCCTTCCTGCCAGACTCAACTTCACTCCCGACTTCTCTACCTCCTCCCCACAAGCGGTGCAGGGGGACAGGGAATGGGGGGGGTTCATAATGCATTGTCTCTGCCGCTCCTTCCTCCTCACGCTCTTCCGCTGCTCCAGTGTGGGATCCCACCCACAGGAGACAGTCCTTCATGAACTTCTCCAGTGTGGGTCCTTCCCACGGGCTGCAGTTCTTCACGAACTGCTCCAGCGTGGGTCCTTTGCACTAGGTGCGATCCTTCAGGAACAGACTGCTCCAGCATGGGTCCTCCTTGGGGCCACAGGTCCTGCCACAAAAACCTGGTCCAGTGTGGGCTCCTCTCCGTGGGGCCATAGGTCCTGCCAGGAGCCTGCTCCAGCACGGGCTCTTCCACAAGGTCACAGCCTCCTTTGGGTGCATCCACCTGCTCCAGCGTGGGGTCCTCCATGGGCTGCAGGTGGAAATCTGCTCCACCCTTTAGCTCCATGGGCTGCAGGGGGACAGCCTGCCTCACCATGGTCTTCCCCATGGGCTGCAGGGGAATCTCTGCTCCGGTGCCTGGAGCACCTCCTCCCCCTCTTTCTTCACTGACTTTGGTGTCTGCAGGGTTGTTTCTCTCACATACTCTCACTCCCCTCTCCAGCTGCTGTTGCGCATCAGGTTTTTTGTTCCCCCTTCTTAAATATGTTATCATAGAGGCACTACCAACATCGCTGATGGGCTCAGCTT
Organism: Fregata magnificens; assembly: GCA_013389945.1. NCBI lineage: Eukaryota > Metazoa > Chordata > Aves > Suliformes > Fregatidae > Fregata > Fregata magnificens. The sequence goes on along the minus strand of WAAD01000493.1, from coordinate 173,962 downwards.
TGGCCAGCAGTGGGTCCATCCTGGAGCTGGCTAGAATTGACTCCATCCAACAAAGGGGCAGCTTCTGGCATGTTCTCACCAAAGCCACCCCTGCAGCTCCCCCGCTACCAAAACTTTGCCACACAAAGCCAATACAGGGGCTTATTAAGAACTCTGTAAAATTCTATGGCTTGTTTTATACTTGTGGCCAGGCATGATCTTGTGTTTAATACCTGATGTCTCTGCAGGCACCCAGCTCATCTCCAGTGCTGGAGGGCACTAATTGGCTTTTACAACAGGGTCATTTTCCTGCATTTGTCCACCTTTCCCTGGAGTTTCTCATTCTGCTGCCAGAGTCCAGATGTCACAGGTGCAACAGTGTCTGTCTGTGCCTAGAAAAATCCACGTTTTTCTTAAAGACCTTTTGGAGAGCACCAGTCTCCCACCTAGCATTTAATACAAGTTGAATACCCTCAGGATGCATTGTTGTAATGTCCCTTACTACTGGAATCGCCAAAGCAATGGAAAGTCCCTTGAACAGAGGCGTGATGCGACAGGTTTGAACTGATAAGCAATCGCTTTCTTCTCCTGTTGCGGTTGGAGGAGATTGTCACCTAAGGAACATGATAGCAAGGCAGGGCCAGTAACAGTGCAAGCTGGCTAAGGATCCAGGCAAGCAGCCCCTGAAGACCAGGGTGGGGTGTCCAGACAGAAACATGCTTCAATTTCTCTTCTCAGACTGAGACACCCCAGATAAAACCCTTATCTGGCCATTTCTCAAATCAATATGATGCTTCAGTCTCATTCTCAGAGCACAGCAGGGGCAGGCACCTAGGGAACAGCTTTATCACCTCATTCGCTACAGCCAGAGGAAGCTGGATTTTTCCACCCAAAGGTGAGGTTGGTAGGTGCGGTCATGTCCCAGCTGCATGTTGTCACTGCCAGGTTTTAGCTTTGTGGTGTGCCACCGCTCCGGATGGGCTGAGGATGTCAGCCCAGCCAGCCAGCCTGGGGATGCCTGCAAGGGGGATGCATCGAGGCAAAGATAAAAATGCCCTGGGCACTCTCCTGGCTGCTGTGGGGGCCGGTGGAGCCCTCAAACATTACACTGCGATTTTTCCCTCTCCACCCAGAGACCTGAAAGCGTACTTACAAACAGTTCGGTGCCTTTTCTGCCTGCCTTTGGACAGGAGAGGGCAGCAAAAACGCTCCTTTTGAAGGAAGGGAAAGCAGGTAGGAAGAGCGTGAGGTCTCCATTTGGGGATGTTTTGCTGTTTGCTGTGAAAAATTTAAGCCAGAATCAATTTCCGTTGCTCTCACAAGAAGGGCTTACTGCAACCAAAATATTTGGAGCAGAGCCCCAAACCGTGAATCTGCTCCCACCAGATACTCCCAAAAGTTGGGCCTTCTTTTAAAAGATGTGATGCAGATGACACTCGTGTTTTGGGTGTCAGACGGGGTCCACAGCTCCCAGCGTGGCAAATACCAGTCCCCTACTTGAAGTGCAGCCTTGTGCTTCCATCTCCACTAGTAAATTAAGGAGTCTGACATTCCTTGGCACAGGGACTCTGTCATCCTCAATACTACATCATTTGAACAGTTTCCAGGATGTTTTTGGCCATGCCGTGCCATGCCATGCAAGCCAGCGCTCTCTCAAATAATTTCCAGGCACAGGGGAGGGACTGTTCCCAAGAGGCTCTGGTTGGGGACATCCTACTCTGAAGAGACTTTATGGCGTAGATACAAACCCCACCATTACAGTTTAGCCTCCATACCCGAGAGCGCTCCCAGGCATGTTTAATTTTCTAATACAGATGTGCTAATCCCACTGCATCCCAGCACCCACCCTCAAGGAGCACTGTGATTCCCAGTCTGTGTAGAGCCAGTTTCAGGGCCTCAATGCCTCTTGCCAACCCTCCTGTAGGGATGCAGAAGCTCTGCTGAGCCCTCATCACTAGGGCTGTCAAGCCCACTGGTGAGAGTCATCTATCCAAATTTAGACAACCGCAAAGAGATGTCTCCAATGAGCTCATCAGTTTTTCGTCCCTTTATAGCCAGTGGCAAGAAACAGGAATGACTCACACAGCAGCAGACACCTGTCCCAGCATGAGCTGACTCACCTTCAGGAGGTGCCCCTTGCTCTCCACCACCCTGCACTGCTCAGACACTGATCTCCAAGGTTTGGATGCTGAAATTCAAGCAGATGTATCCCATTCCCTGGAGCAACATGTCCCAGGATTGCTGACTGCTCACATCCTTTCTGTGGAGTCTCCAGAACAGTCCTACAGACACCCCATTGACCTCATAACCAGGGCTTCATTTGCCCTCCATAACCCGCTCAGATGAGCTTCCCCAATCACACACCCCATATTTGTGCATAAATCTCATTTTCTCAAGACAGGCTAAAAACTAAGGAGAAAATATAACAGCCAGAAAGTTCAACTAAAACTACTACAAAACCTTTCTTAGTTGGTGCAGCTGAAAATAGAGTTGCTTGCACACAAAGGCTACTCGTGCTTTAAAAAAATCTTAACTGCCTTGAATGTATTTGTATTTATAGCTGAGAAAACACTGCTTCCCTTGCTGAAAGCCTGTGTAAATGCAACCATTTGCTCAGTACATGTGATGGAGAAGCACAAACCCACCAGGTGGCTGCAGCATTGCCAGCACATAGAGTTCATTCAACCCTCTGCATTCCTCCTGGGATTTCTGCAAGCGGGCAAGATGCAGAGCTGAGCAGCAGCAAAGGCGGGCAGGTTGTATCCAACCCTACAGGGGACAGCGCTCAGAACAGAGAAGAGCCCAGAGGTGGACTTTCAAATCCAGGGAAAAGCCAGCCTAAGGCACAGGTGTGGTTGGAAGCTCATTCATGAGGCCCAGTCTCCTCTGGTTTTAGGCTGAAGTCAAGCTGATGACTGCAGCTGATCTCTGGATACAGATCCGTATCATCCTGCCAGCACAAAGAGGCCAGATTTTCAGATCTGCAGACGAAAATTATGATTAGAGCTGAGACCGTGCTCATCCAAGTGCTCTGGTGTTTGTAGGTAAGTGCTAGCTCTTTCAGTGTTATTGCTGTTCTCATTTTATCAGCTTGCTGCAATCTGCTTTTTTTTTTTTTCCTATATTTGACTGTTTATAATTAGCCCGCTGGGTTTGCTATTCTCTCAGTTTCTTTATCTGTTTCCTGACAGTTTTGGAGATGGCTCCATTTTAAATATATACTGTGCTTTAAGAAAAGAAACTCTTCTCCAGCTCTCTTTGAAGCTCAGCACTCTGGGGAGAGTGCCAGTAGACAGGATTTCGGCTCAAAGAATATGTGTAATAAGGGACAATTAGGTGGCAGCAAACATTTAATTATCAAACGTATTGGTGCTTCTTACACTGCCTGAAGTTAAGCAGGTGCCTTATACACAGGATCCTTCAAATATCAAATGTGAAAAATGTTTCAGAGCAAAACTAAATAAGCTGATGAATATATTTAGGCTATAAATTAGGTAGAGGTTTTTTACAAAAGCCTGGAACAGGCTTCACATTGCATTAGCATCTGCAGGGGCACAGCTTCATAGGTTAACACGGGAGACTGCACACCCTGTCCCATGGCAGAGAGGACCAGCTCCTGCCTGTACCAGATTTGGGAAATGCCCCGGTCAGATGCCACTGACCTCAAGATAGCAGGGCCCTGCTCATACCAGTGGGGTTGCCCAAATCCACTTCAATTCAATGGAGTGGATTGGCCAAGGCTGAAGCCACCAGAGGTGTCTTACCTTGTCCCGGTCATCGGTGCCACTCGGTGTCTCTCACTGAGCAGTGGAAAACACACCAACTCCTGAGACCCCTAAACTTGTCTCAGCTGTAAAGAGCCACAGGCTCTACTGATGAAGGGACACACTCCCTTCAGCTTGATGGGTAGGGTGGGATCAAACCTGGTTTGCTCTGAGCAAATCCCCTGCAATCCTTTCAAAGCCAGTGGGAAAGCAGGCTTGCTTAGGTGCTGTTCATCTGTTGGACGTTCCCCTGAGCTGTCTGACCCTCTCCACTGATGGGAGAAATCCCAGCACCTGGATGGAGAGAAGCAAGCCTTTGCCATCACATGCCACGGATCCACCCCATGTTTTTCAGAGACAAGGCTGACATTGCTCCCAGGGACAAGCCGAGAACAAAAACTGATGTATTCCAGGAAAACAAAGACATGTTCCTGGACACAAAGCAGGAAACAGATTTACAAAACTCCTTGCAGCTCCATTACATGCCCCCCCAGAAAGAGGGGTCAGGCAGACCCCTTGCAGAGGGGACACAGCACCACCTTGTCCTTGTCCCTCATCAGCCTGCTCACAGAACAGCTTCTGAGCCTGCAATATTGAAGGCAAGCAGGATTCTTCCTGAAAGCTTTACCAAGCGCTAGGTAGGAATCCTCTGCCAAAAAAGGGGGCTTCTCCCATTCTCCACCCTCTGTTCTCCCACTCAGCTCTGCTTGTCCAGACTCTACCAGAAATGACCATCTGCACTTGGGCCAGTCCAGCTTTGTGAAACATTTGAAAGAAAAAAAGGGTTGATTTAAACTGACTGAGAGCTGTTAAGGTTACTTCTTAAAACAATTTCCCATATATTTTTGTAGTTCATCTGGGAACTTCTGTTCTTGCATCTTGCAAGGAACAGCACATCCCACGGACAGAGGGACAGGCATTACCCTTGCACACCCAGCCTCATAAATCTACACTGGCTCCCAGCGTTTTGTACTTTAGGAGCTGTGTCCCTTTCTGCACTTTCTTTTTCCAGTCTCAGGATGGAGATGTATTTCTTGTGCTCCATCTCAAGCCAATGGTCTCCTTACTCCTTGCAAACAGTCCACGTGCCTGGGAACCCCAGCTATTTTGACCTGTCCCCCTTCTCTGATTCTGCCTCCTTCATGATTTCACGCACACAACCTGGCCTGAGTGCCCCAACACGAGTGGCATGTGACAGGAGGGAGGGTGTCAGGGACTGCCTGGTGTGTGCCGCCTCCCTGGAGCTCTCCTGCTGCTCCGTTTCATAGACGTCAAAGCTGGAGGCCTCTTTCCAACATCAGGTGTCCTGCACATTGCAAGTCAGCAAATCAAATTACGTCCAGATCTCATGTCATTTGGAGGCAGAGCGAGGTGGTTTGGTTTTTTTTCATTAAATGTCAACCTGGGCTTTAAAAATCCCACTGTGGTGGAGAACACTCGCTCTCCTCTCTTCTGATGGAGCATGGCTGCTGCTTCCAATGCCTGATCTCCCATTCAGCTTTCCGGACCTCCTTCCCAGACAGCTTCTCTTCACCCACCTCCTAGGAAAAAAACAAACGTGAGCCACTGCCTCACAGGTGGTCTCAAACCTTGCTTTTCAGATCCAGGTCCAAGTTGGCTGAGGCACTAAGGCCAAAATTGGCTCCTCTTCCTGTGGTGCTCCCCTTGGTGCTGCGCACGCAGCAAGGTCTCTCCTCGTCTGCTTTCTGCTTGTTCAGATACACACAGTTCCCAGAGAGCAAAATCCCTTGGAGACAGTGCACAAGGGACACTTGCTCGTGGCTGCAGAGTGCAGCTAAAGCAAGTGTTAATTCCACTTACAGGATGAAATTGGCAGGAGAGCAACTGAATTTTCCATCCAGCTCTAAAGTGCTCTCAAAGTGATCTAATTTATCACTGCGGCTGCAGCAGCAGCCATTCAAATGCTCTCCCAGCTCTCTGGCTTTGCAATCAGGTGATAAGATGACTTCATGTTAGCAGATGGGTCCAAGTTTTTTGTCTGTCTCCAGTTCTTCGGTCCTCACCAGATCTTGCAGCTGCACTTGGCCCTTTCAGCCCTCTGCTGTGCTGCTGCGCCGTGGGCGGCTCTGGCAGGCATGGACTCTGGGCTTCATAGTTCAAACCACCACGCCTGTTTAGAGGAGACTTCTGTCTGCCCAGGGTGTGTGGCTGTGGGTTAGGTCTTCAAGGAGCAAACGGCACTGGTAGATTGTGGTGTGCTGTGCTTCTTTTCCTGTGCCTTGGTGAGAGAGGAGCAGAGACGACCAACGGATCTGCCTCTTTCCTTGAAGCAATGAAGATTCATGTGTACAGTCTCTGTCTCAGTTCCTGAGGGCACACAGATCTCATACTAGGAGCGATGGGTCTGTCCAGGATGTGTCATATGCTACACTGCATACAGGAGAGCAGATTTAGGGCACCTGTGGATACAACCAGCCAAGGAGGCAGCACATGAGGTTGGAAGAGGGGATGTAGAAGTGTAGGATAGGGAGGGTGCAGGGTTGAGGACTGGGTGAGGAAGAGGGAGGAGGATTTGAACACTGAAGGTTGGGCTTTTTTGTGAATAGTGCATGGACCAAACATCTCAGTCTTTGTCCCTGGGACTCTGCTGACATTGCTCGCATGCCCTTCAGTGGGAGGAACTGTTCACTAAGTCTAGCTTGGAGTGGGATTTAGCTTGTATAATTTTAGGTGTGGTTCAGCTGATCAGACAGATGTGTCTGACTACCAAGTGAGATGGCTCAACAGGTCTCACTGGCTGACACCCAGCACCCTTGGATATACCTTCATTCAGACATGCAGAGCTAGATTCAGTTGCTGAAACATCAGCAGCTAGCCTCACTCCGAATGCCTACGAGTACCTGAGACATCCCCACCACAACAGCAGCTGAAGGTCTGAGCTGCACCATTCTATGTGCTTCTACCAGACTCCTGCTACCCAATTTACACTGCGAGCTCAGAAGGAGCACACAGCTGATAGAGTCCCTCCCACGCTCACAGGGGACACCAGCAAAATGTACCCACCACGTCCACATAACCTCAGGGCTCTCTGAGCTATGGAGTGAGAACGTGCTGGAAATCCAGTGCATAATTTCCAGCTTTCATCTTGAATTTGCTCATTTTTACCCATATTTCTGCTTACATCTTTTGTGAAGGCAAATAAATGCCAAAAAAAATAGAGACACAGATGAGCTTTTGGGAGCAGAAACCACCAATATGTCAATGTCTGTCTTAGGAAAAAGGCGACTGGAAGAGATACAGAGGGATGATGAGATGCATGCAGACCAAGGCACACATGGCTCTGACTGGAGCCACCAGGGTCCAGGGTACCTCATCAACCCTCCCCATCCTCTGAACAACCTCCAACACACACACACACACACAGTTTCTTACCCAGAAGTAAGCCTGAGTGTGATTGAAATAACAGCATCCCTGCAGGCCAAGTGGCAACTGGCTTTTCCTGAGCATTAAGCTCGGAAAAAGGATAAGACACAGACACTACAGCCCTCTGGAGAAGTCTCGAGAAGAACCAATCAGTGCTTCTGCCAGAAGTTACAGCAGAGATGAAGCTCCAACACAGCCATGCTGCTCACACACAGACCATTGAAAACTAGCGTAAGTTTCACCATTGGATCATACCCTCTATGCAGAGCCCAAGACCAAATGCTGTAAGACATCACTATCTTCCTATCTAGCAGGTAGGACGTGGTTACCAGTGTGGGGCTCGCACAACCTAACATCAATCATCAACAGAGTGGATGTGCACATCTGGCGCCAGTGCTGGGGTCCCTCCATTGTATTGCACTTCACCTTGGGATGGCAGGACTCAACACCCCCTGCATATCTCTGTTGACTGTCACAGATATGCAGGGCACAGATGGGAATGCCTCTTCAGTGGACGACTGCAAGCAGAGACATAAACCTACTCTTTCTGCATACTCCATCACCTTGAGCTGTGCACACCACACCTGAAAGTCATCTATGCAAAGATAAGCCTAACTCGATCATCAGCCAGAGCTTTAGCATAATTATGAGCTGTTTAAGCGTCAGGTTCAGGCTTCAGTAATGGCTTTTGAGGGAACTAACAGTATATAACAACATGACTAATGATGCACTGTACTTGGCATATGCAAAGGACCTTATTTAGGTAGATACCTACAGCACCTTTTGACCATGAGAACCTGTGCAACTGGGTATCTTCTACTAAGAGGACAGTATGTCTCTTATTTGTGTACCAAAAGTTTTAATTTAGCCTACCTCAGAAGAGACCCAAGGAAAGAAGAACATTTTGCTGCCTTCAGGAAACCAAGCACCACCCTTTCACACTGGTATGAGACATAAGCTCGGTGTGTGTGGGCAGCTCTGCATTTACCAGAGGCCAGGCATGCTGATAAAACACCTGAGAACAGGCCCTGTGCCTGCAAAGAAATGTCTTTTAGAGCACTTTCTGACATGCAGGTAACTCCCTCAAACAGCATCTTGTGCCTTCTGGACACATGGGCCAAAAATCCCAGTCTAATTTCTCCTCTGACAAGAAATAGATAGGGAGGGAGACACTGCTGTAATAAATCACCGCTTCAGTGAGGGCTCTGTCACTGCCACACATGATGTCCTCATAAGCAAACTAAAGGAGCAAGAACCAGCCAAAGGCAACACCATTTTACGAGGTCTACTGGATGCTTGTAACAAGGTTAACCTGTCAGGGTGAGTTCAGTGGCATCAGCTCTGCTCTTCCATTAAGATCCATGACACAAACTGCAGCTGTTCCACAAAGATTAACAGAAATACAAGAAATATGGCATTTCCCTGAGGAATGCAAGAAATAGCTCTGCTGCAAGACACCAGCAAAATATCCAGAGACAATGACCAGAGGCTTCTAATTATCCTAGTCTACAATAATTAATTGAAATGAGAAAAGTACATATGCAATAAGAAAACAAAAGGATGTATTGAGGGGGATTTACCAGGGCATCTTCCCCAGCTGTGGACAGGGACAACAGGGGAAAGTCTTCTCGCAGCTGAACCATGCCTGGGAAAGGAGCAGGGAAGGAGTCCAGACTCCAGTGGGAAGAGGGGCAGGGGTGGACCAGGCTGGCATTACTCACTCGTGACTCAGCCACACTGACAATACAACAAAAAAACCCTAAAAAAAACCCACACGGGAAAAGCTGTGAGTCAAAGAGAAAGGGGGAGTTGTGGGAGATCTGTTTGGAGAATCGAGGCGGTCGGTCTTCCGAGGATCAAAACCCGCCATGAAGAAGATGAGAAGCTTGAATTTGTTTAGATGTCAGCCCCAGAGCAGGGCTGGAGAAATGTATGAGCTGTATGTCTATGACATGAACTAATTAAAACCCAACATGGAAGTGCAAGTGCTAAGGCAGCTTCCCCATTCCAGAGCCCCGCAGCAGACCGCGTGGATGCCTTCTGAAGGCCACAAGCACCATATTGACATTGCATAGCCGTGGCATGTGGTCCTTCCACCTGACACAAGAAAACTGGAGGAACACACACATAGCAATGATAAAAGGAACATGCTACCATCACCAATGCCCTCATTCAAGGCCAGCTCAAAGTTATGGTGCATGATTTAAATAAGTAACTGCGACACCACAGGAGAACGCCGGAAGGTGGAGGAGACAGCCAGGAAGGACCATTTTCTGTGTGTCCCATTTCTTGTGCTCTTCTCTGGGTAGTGGGGAGGAGGAGAGAAAGATGAAAGCTTTATTCAATGCATCTTGAAAGTTAGCACAAAGGGAATCCTGTATTTGAACAGCTGTGGTCAAACAAAAGCGTGGGCTGGGCTCAGAAGTAACACATGGAAATACAGAACTGAGAAATCCTGACCTTTGCCAAGTCCAGTGCTCCTCCATCTTCTGCTTCCTCAAGCTGTTTTCTGTATTGCTGTAGCTGGGAAAGAGCTTCGACAGTATCTTTTCTGCACTGGCAGTTTCCAAATCTCTATTTCCTGCTAAATTGCATCATCAGTGCTTTCTTCACCTTACATTTCTTCAATTTTTTCCTCTCATTTTTGCCTCTTGTCACACCCAACGTTGCTTTTGCCTATCCCCTTCAAACACCCATCTAGATTATGAGCAAAAGCAGAGATTTCCTGCTGAGCAGCAGGAGGTGGGGAAGGGCATCCCAGGAACTGAGGGCTGGCCCTCTGAAGCAGGGAGAGGATTGCAATTACTGTACTCTTGAGCAGAAAGAAGGTGGGCCAGGCCAGGATGGCACCAGATGGCTGGGGTATATTTTAGCAGTGATGCATTCCTCATTCTCACCCATGCACCATTTGCAGCAAAAGCAGGGCATAATGAAACCCCACATAAAAGACCATAAGAGCAACTATGCTGGTGCAGAGGAAGACAACATCTCCCACCAGGGTTTCTGCACCTCTCACAGGGAAGAAGAGTAAGCCATCCCCACACTACCATCCCAAGACCCGCAACAACCCATCTCCCACAAGGTGGGTGCAGCTGCCAGCCGCCGCCCCCACCCCCCACAGAGGGGTGACTCCACCCTTGCACCCCTGGACAGGGCTTTGGAAGGGGCTGGGGGGAGTCCAGCCTCCACCTCTTACTGCTGCTCTGCTGCCTACCAGCCCATCTCTTCCCTTTCTGTCCCTATGCTTATTTTACTGGGTGCTTCCCCAAGTTTCTCACCTCCTCCCAGCCCACCCCCCCCTTGCCAGGTTCACCCAATTTCCACTGTCTTCTTCTGCAGTCTCCCACACTCTTGCGCACATTTCTTCCTCTCTCCTATTGCCATCTCTCCTCAGACCCCGTGTCTGTCCACAGTCCCCTTCTGCAGACAGAGAGCTGCTGACCCACATCGCTCCTGAGATCTCCCCCGAGATGCTCACCCCCACGCAGCACATACCGGCCTTCCTCTGCACAGAAGTAGGGGAAAGCTGAGGAAGGGGGGGGTCCCTTACCCTTTCGCTAGCACCCCTCTCCACCGACCACTCCTCCTTCAGCTCTGTGGCTGAGAGGGTCGCTGCCAGAGACCCCTGACAATTGGAAGACATGACCGTTGGAGCAGAAGCCAGGCTGTGCCTTTCCTCAGGCACAAAGGTGGGACACGGAGACAAGGCACAAGGCTATTTTTGCAACAACAATGCATGGGAGAGATGCGGTGAGAGGGGGGCTGGAGCGTGAGAGCTCAGAAGTGGAGATTTCACTGAGGTTCTCCAGTAGAAATATATTCATCTCATGGTGATTCCTCATTTATAATTACACTGAGATCCAGCAGTTCACTGGGCTTACAGTAGTATTGATGGTGCTCCAGTTGCTTAGTCATGTGATGCCCAGGCAAGTACCTTATGGAAATTCATCAAATCACGCTAAAGCTTTTATCATTCAAGACTGCAATTTCAACAAGAGAAGAGAATACACAGTGGATGTCGAAGGACAACTACGCAATCATCAGAGATGAGCTGTGGAGCGTACAGCCTTTGTGAAGTTTTCCCACGTGGTGCAGATGAGACCGGATTTATTGTGGACCTTTGCTGCCCTAAACCTTGTACAATGGCTTCATCCATCCAGACTAAATAAAGCAGGTGCAGCCCACCCTGGCTTTGATGGGGAGAGAGAGGTCCCCCTCTTTTTCTGGAAAAATAACAACATAAGACTGCCAAGGTCCTGGAACAGAGACACCATGCCACAATTTACACACTAAATACGATACAAGCTAATGCAGAGATTGCCTTCCTGACCTCACTGACCACACAACAATGACTTCAAGTGTCCTCACATGTGTAGGACAGTGCAATCATGCTTTTTATATACGTCATCACACACCATTTTTCAGCAACACCCCAATGTGCAAACCCATTTTGTCCCTTTATCAAGTTGCAATATGGAGGTGAAATAGGCTCCTGAGCCCAGGTCCAGGGTTTGGGGCACCCCCAGGTGAGGCTGGTCAAGGCCATTTAAAGCCTGTTGGTGCTCTCAGGGCCCTGGCACAGACACATGCTTTTCAAAAAGGATGGTCACTCATAAATGCTGCTCAAAGGAAGGCAACAGCAAACATGCATGTCCCTTCTACATATGGCTAATGTTTTTCTGCATCTCTGTATCCTTTTTTGCAATGTATTGTGAAAGCATAGCTCATCAAACACTTTACATATAGACAATTTTCAAAAGCCCTGTCTGGCATTCACTGTAACGAAAGGCAGGATGTATCTGCTTAAACCTATTGAAACAATCACAGATTGGCCTGTCTAAGAAACAGTATGCAAACTGGAGAAAATGTTCAGATTATCTATGCCTGTGTGTATGACAGGACTGAAACTGAGGCTGGACATGCACACTTCATTTTGCCCCTAAGTTTGTAATTTTAAACCCAGACAATTTTCGTCCCTGTTCTGGGGCTGGCTACATAATCCAGACCTAGAGAAGCTTCCCAAGTCACTCTTACATCAGGCATCTATCATGGTTCATCTGAAGCAGTTATTTTAGAGAGACACCCCAGGGAGGGATTCAATTGCCTGTTTATAGATGCTTAAAATACAGCCACCTGCATTTCATACAGGCACCCAAAGCTCCCTTTACTGTCAGTGGAGGTAATGGGTGCAGGTCATGTCATCCTAAAGTAGGCAGCTAAAATAACTCAAATGAATCTTAAATGAACTCCATTCCCAAATGTAATTTAAAGATGCAAAAAGATACCAAATGTATTGCTTCCTTTAGGATATGTTCTCCTGATAGATTCCCCTCCTTGTTAAATGTCTGAATCATATTTTGAGCTTGAAATTGCTTAAAATCTGTCTTCCCTGAGTCTTAGTACATCTCTGCCTGTTATATTAAGTATTCCTCCACTCACATTCTTTGCTACATACATAAATAGTGCACGCAGTCAAGTAACTTCCCAACCTTTCCCTTGTGTTGCCTCTTTTCCTTTCATGCTAAATCCTACAGAGGCAACAGTGCCTGGAAGCTGTTGTTCTAATACGACATTTCCTAGCTTTTTATTTGTTTTCTTAGAAAAAGCCAACATTGGACATGTAAAAGAAGGAGCTCTGGTCTCCACTACTTGGAAATTTTGATAGCCACTAGCATTTGAATTGATTGGCCACCAAAAGAAAAAACCTGCCCCAAACCTTACAGCATAGAGGTAGAAGGCCAGAGAACATCTTTCTTTGTGCACAAAAAGGATTTGATAGTGGGTATGAAGGAGGGGAGGCATAAGGGGACTTCTTGCACAAGCACAGGTCTACACTCTAAGCAAGCGTAAAGTCTTCCGTCCCATCTTGCCTCAGCATCTCCAGGCGCTTTGTATGCCCATCAGTCTGGTGACACTTTCAGATTTTATGGTCTCTGCCCTTGGCTTGGTCTAGGTCAGCACTTGAAATTTCAACTCCAAGGCATGTGCTTTCAGAGACAAATTATGCTGTTTATGTATGACACCTGGAAACAGCTGGACTGTTCCTGTTCAAACTTCTAAATGGCTTCCCCCCCCCGCCTCCAGGACGATTACCACAGAGCAATACTTTCTGTAAGTTTTGATCCACACCAAAAAGTTATCTGAATGGAAACCATTGTGCAGCTTTGGAGGAAGCAGACCCTGATGTCGCTGCAAGATTAGTGATCTCAAGTCGTCCCACCAGCCTGAGAAAAGTTGCTTCCTTCTAAAGTGTGGTACAGCTCCTGCAGCGCTAGGAAATAGCACTGAAATAGCAGCCCAGCCCAGATGCAAACCTAACTTTGTGCCTTTAAAAAGCATGTGCAAAGAGGGATCAGACATAAGGAACATGGAAGCGTTTAGAGGAGAGACAGCAAGATGTCAGACCTTCTGAGAAGCAGGTTGCCATGGAGACTGGCTCATTTAACCCAATAAGGGTCAGGCAACCCTTCCTGTTCAAGCTAATTTAATTAAAGAGGTGGGAAGGATGAGCAAAATAAATTGGCAGAGACTTCACTTTGGGATGCTGTTCCTCAGGCTGGGCAGGATTCATGATGCCAGACTTTGGTTGGGCATCTCAAGCATCACAGAGCCATTTGTAACCAAAACCAGCCCCTGGAGAGGAACAAATCACAGAGGAAGGACCAGATGCAGAGGACACCCCAGGGGGGCAGGGGAGATGGCATTTGCAGTGCCTCTCATCCCTCCACCCAGCTGCCACAGGCACATCTCTCCTAGGATGAGGGAGCTTCCAGCTGCACTAGATGCTCCTCTTGATGGGCTCCTTGCCTGAGCTATTGGTAATGTGGCTTTATCTCCCTTCTGAATTTGAAATGTGGATAAAGCAAAGCTGGCAAGGTAATTATTCCTCACTGTCAAACATTGCTCTTGGTTTGCTGTCTGCAGACAGCTGGAGAGTGATGAATCCCTTTGTGTTTGCAGCAGCCTTGGATTTGCTCCAGGAAAAGGTGCGAACAGGCAGGGAAGTTTTTCATTAACATGCCCCATCGGCATAGATTTCACTGTTACTGCATCTAAGCCAGAGAAAGGGGCTCACATCTGAAGTGAGAGGGCAGCTAGGGCCCAAGCATGAGAACAGCTCGGTGCTGAAAATGCAAATCTTCAGCACAGAGAGCTGATGTCAGGCTTTCAGAAGACATCACCAGGTGCCCAAAAAATGCTGTGCCCTATTGAAAGCCCGGTCCTTAATGGCATGACTTTGACAGCATTCTCTGCTATAGCAGGGTCACTGGGAGCTTTACATGTTACCACTGACCACCTCCTTCCCGGCATGCTGCCTGCAGCTCTTCACCTTCTGTCTGAAGGTGTGCTCCCCATACAAGGGTTAGAGCTGCCACCTGCTCACTCCCTGCCCTCCTCTCTCTTTGCAACTCTGCCCCCGATACCTGTTTCTGCTCTAGTCCGTACAGTAACACACAAATCCAGAAAGGTGGAGGTTGGCAGGGCACTTCTGGAAATCACCTAGTCCAACCCCCCTGCTCAAAGCAGGGTCAGCTGGAGCAACTGGAGTTGTGCTTGCTCTCAGCGTATCACCAGTGCTGCCACAGGACACAGCCACCTATGGCAGAAGGTGCTGTGCCACAGGCTCAGGCACAGTCAAACTGTTTCCAGTGTCAGAGTGGGAGGATCACCAGAGCATCTCACTACTGTTTACAGTCTCCATCCCTCTGTTGATGGTCAGATGGCACGAGGGGATACTGTGCTCCTGGATGCGCATACACACCCCCTCCCCAGTCAGCTGAGCTCTCAACACCTTTAAACCATCACTAACTGGAAACAGTTCACTGAGTTAGTGGCTGAGGCCAGTGTGAGCCAGTCCTCCCCCACCCACCCCAATATAGATGTCAGCTTCAGGCAGAAATAAACCTGCACCCACAACTCCAAAAGCAGCCCTGGGCCACCCGCACAGAGAGAGATACATTTTTAAGCAGAAAAATCCCATCCAGTACATACCTCTTGACATTCATCAACCACAGGATCTGGTTTATTGCTTAGTCCAGTCTTTTGGCAGCTCAGGACCTGTTTCAGTGGCAGGAAAGGCTCGCTCTTGTTTTTTCTCTTAAAAAAAAATCTCTTTCCCTTTTCTGAATCTTGTCCAAGTTCATTCACTGGCCTGCCTCTCTTCTGAATGACTCCACGGGAGTCCTTGAGCCTCAGCATTATTATATTTTATTTATACAGCACAATAAACGTACGTGGCACTTTTCAACATACATCAAACAGCAAGGTCCATTTTCTGATGAGTGTACAGTTTGATTCAGAAAAACACTGTATATAATATGCAATAGTCTCCTGGCCTGGATAAGCTGCACTGTACTGGTGAGGAGACTGAAGGCTCTTTGCTGTATTTCCTCAACCCCTAAAACTGAAACAAACAGAAGAAATCCCTGTCTGTAGACAAGCATTTTATTTTTAACAGCCCCTGGTGACAACATCCCTGGAGCTGTTCAGATTTACACTGATGTGTGTCTCTGCTGCTTGTGCCAGGCACGTCTTTCAGGTCCTAATGGGTACATTGTCCTCACAAGCAGCAGCGATTCAGGGGTCCTGCTCCAAAGGTTTTCACCAGCCAGACCACCTCAGGTACCCAGACAGCAGCCACCACCAGGAGAAAGCAGAAGAGCACAGGCAGGAAAAAAAATGCAACCAGGAGAAAAGAGAGCTGTTTTTCTTGGTGGAAACTTAAAAACCACCACCTTGGAAGGGCTGAGCACTCTGGGACAACTTCAGCAAAGCACAAAGCACTAAGCTGGGGAGTCCCTTGAGAGGGAAATGGTAAGAGAGAGGCCAAAAGCAGTTCTCCAAGCGCCCGAGCGCTCTCTGCTGTACGTCCACCAAAGCACAGTACATGAATTAATTAGTGAATTGGATAATTTTGGAATCAGTCTAAGAATATCTATTGATGAAGGACAAATAATTAGTTGTCAGCATCTCACAAGTTTTCCAAAGACTGCTTCCTCTGGACACAGCTACGCTTATCTAAACAAATAACAGTGAGTAAATGCAAGGCTCAGATAAACAAATAAGAAATGCAGCGCCCAGAGGCATTTGTGCTTCCCCACAGATGCACTAGATGAGCTTAATCCAAAGCCTTTTCCTCCCTCAAGCTGGTGAAAATCTCTCCCAGGGTTTCAGAAAACTTTAACAATAACCTGACCTCAACACTGCTCTGAAAGCACAAGGTGCCAGGAGTCAACTGGTGAGATCACTGTGGTTTGTTTCCCCTTGCCTATAACAAAAGCCACGATATCAGCGCAGTTTGCACCGTCGGTAAGATGTTAATGCCATGCAGCATCACAGAGGTGACAATGTTACAGCAGCACTGGGATTCCCTTGCAAGGAATCATGACAATTGTTCATTTCTGTGCCGCGCTGAATATATGCTCAGAGGTTGAAATTATAAGCCTAAATCAATTTAAATTTTCTAAACCACTTTCGGGCTGGGGAATTCCATGCTTTTCAAATCACAGGGTTCAAATGATCTCAAATAGCTAAGCAGACGGGGGTTTTTTTGTTTGTTTGTTACTAAGTGATCCGGTGTAGAAAGTTCAAAGATCCCCTGTGGCACAGAGGATTCACACTGTTTAGGGAAACAGGCTATTGCCCTGGGCAGCAAAACCACAGGGACTTTTAATGTTTTTAGAAGGACATCATTGATTGATGACTAAGTGTGACCTATAGAGGAGCAACCCTCAGAGGCCATCACGTACAGAAAAGTTATTGTAAGGCTGTTGGCATGAGGCACACGAAGACGCTACAGCAATCTGCCAGAGCAAGGTGTTCCAAGCACAAGTGTTCCTTGGACACGACTGGGCTGCTGTATCGTGAGGTTACCTGTGTGCTTTAGGGCCTCAGGTACCCGGGTTGGGTTCGGCCCTGCACACCTCACCCATATGTACTTGGGCATTTTATGGGGCCCCTCACTAGGGCTGGCTCCCCCCTGTCCCAGAGGCACGTCATGGAGACCTTGCCCCACTACACACGTCTCCAGTTGGGACACAAGAGCCCAACTCAGTCTCTCCCAGAAACAGGCCTCTCCTGGAGGGTTTTAGTGAAGGAAATCAGAATATAAGCATACTTAGGAACCAATTTGGTTGCTAAGGGACACTCATGCAAAGCTCAACCAAGAAAACCTAATGCAGGAGGGAAGCCCACGGCCTCTCTTCCCCCACCTCCTCCTACGCAGGCAGGGCACTGCACACAGGTCAGCCACCCTCACACCCACCCACGGGGAAAGATGTACCCAACCTTCTGCCCACAGAGGCTGCCCCCACAGGTAGAGGGGGGCCACCAGGACAGCATCCTCAAGGACAGGGGGTTCAATTCCAAACAAGAAGATCAGAGCAGACCTGAAGCAGGTTTCCAGGGTCAGCCGCAGCCCAGGGATCACAAGTCCAGCTCAGTCCAAGAAGGAAGATCAGCAAGGTGCATGGCCAAATGCAGGTATACCTGCAGCAGAGCCCAGGCACAGACCAAGGGCAAGCACCTGAACCTCACTGCAGCTCCTCAGAAAAGGGCAGGAGCTCCTTCTCACAGCTTATCTATTTTCCCAGCAAGCTGACCCAAGGTTACACAGCTGTGTCATATTAGAGCTCGCCTTGAACCCAGGCAGCCAAGCCCCTGGGGTGGTGCTGATGGTGTTGCAGAGGCTTCGGTGCACTCAGGGCTCTGATGCTGCAGCTAGACCTCCATGTGAAAATAAAATTAGTGCGTCACTACCACACGCAATTTCAAACCCATTCTGCAAACCAGCAGCCCCAATCTGACACCAAGCTCCTGTGCTGCCCTGCCACTCACAGATCATAGCCAGGCAAGCAGTTTAGCCTGCCATATGCATCATGCAGCCTATAGGGCTCCTTCTGACTTGTTTCCAATTAAAAATGCTTTGCACCTGCTGGACTGTGCAGCATATCAACACTGCAGTGCCCCTGGCTGCAAGGTATCTCCCATTTTGGAGACCAGCAGGAAACTTGGGTATTGATCCTTCAGGGCTGAAATGGTGACTCCAAAGAGGGCTGCATGGCTTCTCTGCCAGCTCATCCCAAGTGCCAGGATGGCTGCTGCCCACACCGAACAGCTCCATGGGCACCCACGGTCACCCAGCGTTTCTGGGAGTACCCAGCTCTATCACATTATTTGGGCACTGCTGTGCTAGGCAGAGGCCACTGAGGAATAGATCCAGCAAAAAGACCCCAGATAGAGTCACAAGGATCCCTCCCCAGTCTTCACAGGTGCCATGGGGACTTCCCAGTGAACACATTTCCCTGCCACATCCACAGACAGGAATTAGGAGCTCTCCCTGGTAGTGGTGTGAAACGGGGTGAGAGCTGATGGCAGCAAGTATCTGAACCTTAAACCCTCTGTTCATCTGGATACCTGGACCTATGCCACCAGCCAGAAGGAAAAGTGCTCGGACTGCTTGGGGCTGAGACCAGAGTGGAGGTCCCTGTGTCACCACGGTGGCCATGAATCGGTGCCATCTGCTGCTACGTGAATGTGGGACTGTGGTGCTCTCAGCTCTCCAGCAGACTGAGAGTTTGAACACATACTGCCAAATTAGTTACAGAAATGTAATCACATCTATACACCAGAGAGACTGCTAACGGCTGACGAGTACGAGGAAGGCGAGGACTGGAGGTGTGCAGGAATGCAGATGGACTGGGACAGATCTTTAAAGCAGTTCAGCGTTAATTGTTGGGAGAACTCCCCACCTGATCATTTTACTAGTGCTGTAGAGGGGGGCGGTTAGAGAAGTTCATCTTCAATGCTTGCCACTTCACATCCTGCCTCCTTACTTGAGGAGGAGAAAGTATTCCATTATCTCTGTTATCAAGAAACATCTTCCTGGTGCTTTTAAAATGCAGAACAGGAATACCTATCACAATGCCTGGTTTTCCTCCGCTGAGACTGCCAAGTTAACTGCTTCCATGTGGGAGTGAGTCTGTGCCAGTGCTCGTATTCCTGTTATTCCTGGTATAAATAAATAAATAAATAAATAAATAAATAAATAATCTCCCTTAATTCCTCCAGACAGACAACTGCTTCACAGAACTGTCAAGCTGTCACTCTCAGCAGAGGCTTCCAAAAGGGACAATGTCAAGTGGCTACATGCAGCCACCGATACATTTTTGAGGCCAAACAAACAGCACTGTTTAGCCAGCCAGTCTGGGCTCCCAGGCCAGAGACAGGAATGCTCCCTATGGAAATCCTTTGTCCCTTCTACAGCCCTGGGCTTAAATTATGATATATTAGTGACATGTCATGCTAGAAGGAAGTCTGTGCAGGAAGAAGGTTCACAGTGAGAACTGGAGCCTACATGGACCACGCATTGACCTCTTCCCCATGCAACCATTGTGTGTACCTCCACCCCCTTACTGTCACTGCACCATGACAGCAGGAGCTTGTGGAGGGGTATATGTCTGTGTGTGTCGGTGCACTACACAACATCCATTCAAGAAGCGCTTGACCTCAGCAAAAGAAAGAGTCATAAAAAGTCAGTCTGTATGTTGCGGTTCTCCTTGCATGATCCTCTGTTAATAGACTTTGCACCTTGGCATCTGTTTGCAATGCTCTTGGGGAACCTGATAAAAAGTGGGGAGGGGAGCAGATGAGTAGCGTCTGTTGACCCAAGGCTCCAGGCTATTAGGAAACAAGACAGTGTTTAACACATTGGAGAAAAAAGCGTGGGGGACGCTCTGTGCAGCAGGATCACTCCCAGGCGCACGCACACACATACTCAGATGTTTTATAGGGCAGCGGAATCAGCATTCACTTTACAACTGACCTGGATTGCTAATGCAAGGAAGCCAAGGCCCCAGGGACTGCTCAGAGGGCATGGTAACCAGCGCACTCTCGGGGCGATGCACACTCACGTCAGTCCCGTGTCCGCTCCAGTGTGTGATCTGAATGGGGTCAGACATCAGGTTTCGTGGAATTTCTGCAGTTGGCCAAGTCCTTTAGAAAGCAGCTTCAGAAAAGAGAAAGGAAACAGGATCCAAAAAGTGACTCATGAGGAGGAATTAGTAACTCATTAGCTCTGGGGTTTAAGGGGAGAGTTTACTGGCCCTGGGGAGCAGGGCAACATGCAGCTCATACTAATCCAGCCTCTTTCAAGTGGCAAGGGAAACCACCAAAAAAGAGAGAAAAAAACCCTTTCTGGATGGACTGACTCCCACCCAAGGGTGGGAGCTGCACCGCTGGGAAAGCAGGAAGAGATGGTGTGCCCCACTTCAGAGGTTTGGTGGCAGTTGTGATTGACCGAGACACTCTGAGAGGAGGAATCAATCCTTATCTTTTACAGTATCTCAAGCTCATATGTACCATGGCAGAGCATGCTCCACCAGCTTGGAGCATGAATTTTGAAATAAACCTCTTTTTTTCATTTTGGACACAGTTTGTTGCTGATGCTGTTGCAGTACCACAAGTCCATGTTCTCCAGAATTTCTGACAGACTCTGAAGTATGAGATTCAAGTCAACAAGACAGGTTGTTGTGGTTATTGCCCTGCTACCAGGGTTTTGGCCGAACACACTGTGTTCGGGGCCAGGCATAAATATCACCTGAGGCCAGTGTAGCAACAGCCCAGTTGGGCTTTTGTTAGAAGTGCTAGGATACCACAGGAGATGCACTGTACACCTTCTGGGATTGCTGCAGGCCAGGCAGGATGCTCCAGAGCACCTCAGCACCAAAAGCTTTAGTGTGAGCAGCTGAGCCCCAGACATCAACGTTACTATGAACAAATCGCACCCCCAGGTCTATTCATAGTATTGACAAGGGGTGGGCATCAGCTGCAGACTCCAGAGCCTTCCACTCAGTGGATTGCACAACTGAGTCAAGGCCCGAGACAGTGCAGAAGAGGGAGCATTGCATGTAACATAGGTGCAAAAGAAGACACGTCTGTCTGCTGTCTGGCACCGTGAGCAATCCTACCTCCTCCCAGCAGCTTGTCCAGAAGGTCTCTGGCAAGTCCTGTCCATACTGACCTTGGGGATGTCTTGGATACCCTAGATTATTTCATATGGCTCTAAATGCCTTAGCTAATGAAACTCAGTCAGGCCCTGAATCCTCACCCCTCACCCGTGGACAAAAATCAGGTCAGGCCAAACCAGACATTGCATTTGTTGGGCTGAATCACTCTCCAGACTCCAGCAGCTGCATTGACTATGTCTCCATTGGCAGCAGTAGGGTGCTCAGACACCCAGCACACACATAGACAACCTCAGCTGGGTGAATGATTATAGGTTTACTCCTCTGCAAACTGAACACCTCTGCAGAGCTCCCAGTTCTGAAGGAAATTTAAGGCATCTACATTTATGTTGTCTACTCTTAGCAAGATTAATCCCTCCTCCAATGCAAAATGCAAGAGCCTTCACCTCTGCACGTATATCTGCTGTATTTTTCACAAGCAGTCAGATGAATAGAATGGGAATGAGTCATGAAGAAACTTCTTCCTGTAACAGTAACACATGAGCAGGGAGATGCATGTTATTCAGCTTAGTTACTGGCATGGCAATGTCAAAAAAAAAGCAGCCAACCACACAAGGCAGTGTCAAAGGGTGCATGGATGTACTTCTGCTGGCTCAACTCCATGCTATGAAGCTCTCCTGACTCCACCCTCCTGCCCCAAAGCTGGTAATTATTTCTTTCTGCAGAGATATCCTCTATGGTTGCTGAAAACAGCTCTCAGCTATTTGGGATTTGCTTACTGATATCTTTATCAGGCTTTCAATACATTCAGCCCTTCCAAGGGTCTGATCGATTGTCTCACCTGTATTCCCGATCCTCAGTTTACATCCATGCAGAAATTGCGTGTATTGTTTGGGATGTAACAAATAATAGCTGCCTGTAGGTATTCACCTTTTGCTAAATGAGTGTCCAGACATGAAATCACACCAGATTACATAAAATAGTAAACCAATATAGAAACAGCATAAGAAAGATACATCTTCATGTTAAATCTAATCTAATTCTGTACTTGGTGATCTGCTTTAGTTTTGCAAGTTGCGGTGACTCAGTGTCTGCTAGCCAGATCTAGGCAGATATCTGAGACAGTTCTGTGTCGTGGCACTGTGGAGCTGCCTTTCCCGGTGCCCTGTTTTATCTGCATTTTAGTATATCAAAGATTTTTCATCCTTTTATACAGAGCTGTTTGCTTTGCTGGCTGAATTCAACAGGAGGAGGGATGGAGGAGTTGGAACTACTGAGCTTTTACTTGACCCCAGTGCCTCTGAGCCCGGAGAGGGACTTCTCACAGGCTGGTATAGGCAATGTTTCTCTCAGGTTTTAGTTCACTCAGTCTGGCTGCTGCTAAAGTTGGACATCAGCCTTCAGTCCCAAACAGGAGAAGGAGTAGAGTTCTACTGCTGAGTAGTTTTAGCAACAGTTTTACTGGGTTTTTTATCTATCCGGTGGTTTCTATACTACATACAAACTTGCAAAGCTTTCCCTTGTAATGTTTTTATAGCCAGCCCAAAGCTCCCTGATGTGTTTGTAATGAGCCCCATGTATGTATAATTTAGGATATGTTTAATCTCTCTGCCTCTGTAATAAAAAATTTACTGTTTTGCTTGGTTTGGGACTTTTTCTAAAATATCATCATTTTTGTTTTTTCCAGGCTGACCCAAGAATCCCATGTGGTTGAGTCAGACTGCCCCAGTAGGGACAGGCAGTAATTGATGTACCAGAGATGATGACCTTTGTTGGGCTGAGACTGCATCAACTCTGTTACTCCTTTTTTTTTTTTTTTTTTTTGCTTGAAGTCCTATCTGCATGTATGTGGTTTGTTTGCATCCGGCCTGAGATGGATGGTGCACGGATTTAATGAGGTCGTGTTTTCCCACCAGTTCCATTTGTAGCCATTTAATGTTCAGCTCCGAGTAGGAGATTGAGTTAAAGGCTATTTAAAAGTCTATGATGCAGACAAGCATTCTGCGCAATTTTTATTCTTTTACATATTTGTTAATAAGCATCTCCAGGGTAAAGGTGAAGCCCATGGTTCACTTCCTGGAGAAGGAGCCAATTTGGTACTCCTGGATTATGCTGTCGCTGCTGAGATACTCTGAGATCCTGCTCCTGACATGCAGAGCAAGTGCATCTCCTGCACAAGGGTAAAAACATCGTCATGGCAGTGTTAATGCTGTGAAAATTCAGGCAAACCTGCTGTTCTGCTGAAGCAGAAACATTTTATGGAGACTTTGAGAAGAGGATGAGCATCAGTGAAGAAGGGTGATTCTTCCCTACACTGGTCATTGCACACAGGGAAAGCCTGGGCTCAGGTTCCATCTTGCCAGATCTGAGATGAAAATTTCTGCTTGGTCTCTTGCACAGGATGCAATTCCCTGACTAAATGGAGATGTCAGGAGCTATTATGTACCTGTCCTGGTAACTGCACAAAGAGAGATCTTCCAGCCAGGAAGCAGCTCCATTTGGATGAGTTTGGAAATGTCTGCATCTCCAGCATGTCAGCCTGCATCAGCTGTTTTGTAACCTTAAGGGGTTTCTGTGGCTACCCTTGGAGAGCACCTGGGAAAATTAATTCCACATAGGCCTGGGGGCATAGGCTATATATGTGCTGTGTTGTTCCCCTAAGCACTGGCAATAATGGACAACATGCACCTGAAAATCTGCATGCTTCCCCAGGAGGTTAGTACCTTTGCTATTGAAACCGTGGCTGTGGCAGACACCATCAGCCCTTGGATGTTTGCACCATGGGCCCTAGTCTCTCTGTTACTCACGTATGCCGGCACAGTCCGGCCTCATCTACTGTTTCACCATGGCAAAAGCATACCAGAAGTCAACAACTCCCAACCCACGCACAGCTCTCCACTTCAAAGCTAACAGCAGGCTTAGGCTTGCAGGCAATGCACCCAGCTCCACACCATAATGCCCAGTTGTACAATACTCAAGCCACACGCACTCTTCACCCTCCACATGGTTCATGAAAAATTGCACCTACAAATACCCCAAGCACACAGCACATGTGGAGAAAGTCAAATGCAGCAGCAAGTGGTACAGTGACGTGCTGCACCGCTCTGAAAATCCTGACACCTGCGGTGCAGAGGCTGAAGTACAGCACCCAGCAAAACACACTGGCATGCAAGCCATGGGGCAGAGGCAATCTGCATGCCCAGGACACAGCACGTACACACAGTACGCACCTCCACACGTGCACTCTTCCTACAGGGGAGTCAGGACTGTGAAACCAGCTACCGCTATTCTCAGGAGTCTTTCGTTTAAAGGCACCATAAAGGAAGAGCTCTCTGCCGCATCTCTTTGGACTAACTGCCTTTGAAGCAATTTTACTCTAGGTTCCCTCTCGGCTACTGTCAGGTTATTAGTTTTCTCTGTCAAAACCTTTTTATTCACTGGGAATCTCAGCAGGGTTCTTCACTTGTTAATATTGCTGATTAAATTTCATAGTCTCTAACGTAAATATTCAAAGAGACTTTCCCTCTTCCCACCATTTAAATAGCACAGACGTGCATTTACATATGTCTTGTACAGGAATGAATTGGACGGGACTAAATCAGAGCTGCTTGCACAGGGCACACACAGCTGAGGACAGACATGATATCCGACATACATTCCCAAACATGCTGGCAAGACCCCCAGCCAGCCCTGCCTGGCAATGCTGGGCTTCCCAACCCCACAGGCATTGGTGACCTGCCCGCTTAGCTGCCCCTCCTGCCCCCTGTGATTGCTACCTATCAGAAAGGATGCAGGAAGCCTTGCATCTGTCTCCAGGACGTCCTGGCTGAAGTCCAGTCCTCACAAACCTGTGCAGGGAGGAAGCAAAGAAGGAAGAAGGTGAGAAAACCCTCCTGTACATGTTGCATTTCATTACAAACAGCAAACCTCTGTGCTTCAAATGATGGCTGCAGGGCAGGCGAGGGCACCATGAATCAGGGCTTGGCACTTCTCCAGCCATTAGCATCTATTTTTTTTGCTGGCTCCAGGCTCAGTCTTGGTAGGGGAGGCATAGGAAAGGATTGCCTTTGTCTGGCCCAACGAGCTGTTCTATGGCTGAGCTGGTGATTTCAGGCTGGGGACTCCTCCCCACCATCACCATCTGCTTATCTTTCTCCATTTACTACTTCATTCGCCTCCCTCCTGCAGTGCAAGTCTCTGGCGTGTCTCCCCTGCCCTGAAGACCTCATGCCAGTGGTGGGAGAAGCCAGAGCTCCCTCAGACAGGAGCTGGACTGCAAGGGAGGGAGCCCTGTCCTAGCACTCGCACTGCAGGATTCATTTCTTTGCAGGCTACAGCAATAATTCCTCTCCTGCTTATAGGAGAAAGCTCACACTCCTTGAAGGGCTTTACCTCTTGTGTTAATAGGAGTTGCTTAAGGAGAGCACTTCTAAAGAGGGGCATAAATATTTGATGAGGTTTCATGAACACACCGAGCAATGCCCAGCCAGCTAAGAGTAAAACGGGCAGCGAGGCTCTGGGAAGATTATTTCCTCAGCCCCATCCTTCTTCATTGTTCAAAGTGCTGGGACAACAGAGCCCAGAAAGCAAGAGGGGTACTGAAGTGAGCCAGAGTCTATGCCTGTTCTTGTTCCCTTACAGCATCTCACAATTATGATTAGCTTATGATCACCTGATGCATAGAATCATAGAATCATAGAATCATTAAGGTTGGAAAAGACCTCTAAGATCATCAAGTCCAACCATCAACTAACACCACCATGCCTCCTAAACCAGGTCCTGGAGTTCCACATCTACACCTTTTTTTGAACGCCTCCAGGGTTGACGACTCCACCACCTCTCTGGGCAGCCTGTTCCAATGCTTCACCACTCTTCCTGTAAATAAATTTTTCCTGATGTCCAATCTAAACCTCCCCTGATGCAACTTGAGGCCATTTCCTCTCGTCCTATCGCTGGTTACTTGGGAGAAGAGTCCAACACCCGCTTCACTACAACCTCCTTTCAGGTAGTTGTAGAGAGCGATAAGGTCTCCCCTCAGCCTCCTCTTCTCCAGACTAAACAACCCCAGTTCCCTCAGCCGCTCCTCATAAGACTTGTTTTCTAGACCCTTCACCAGCTTCGTTGCCCTTCTCTGGACACGCTCCAGCACCTCAATGTCCTTCTTGTAGTGAGGGGCCCAAAACTGAACACAGTATTCGAGGTGCGGCCTCACCAGTGCCGAGTACAGGGGCACGATCACTCCCCTACTCCTGCTGGTCACACTATTCCTAATACAAGCCAGGAGCTACTGGCCTTCTTGGCCACCTGGGCACACTGCCAGCACCATATTTTCTCTCCTCTCCTTCACCATCAAGTCTTTCTGTCTGTTTCTGGACAGAAGGAATGGCATTCTTTTCCCTGGCATATGAAAGACTATAAAACCTGGTGACTATCGATCTCAGCTTCAACATCATCAGCCAAACACTGACATTGCTTAAACAAAGGGGAGCGCAGGCACAGTGTGTCACTCTTGCTGCTGAGGACAGCCACAGGGAGGTATGGTGAGATGGAGAAAAGCTGTTATTGATTCAGCTCCACGTTGCAAATCCCTTCCCCTTCCTGCATTAAGGGCTAATTTTAGGCTGGGATGATTTGATAATGTGGTAATGTTCATCATGCAAACCCATTTCATTTCCTGTCCAAGGTGGACAGACATGGGGAGCAAGGCTCCAGGGGAGCAGAACAGCACTGAGTGTTGGGCTGCAGCAGGGTCAGCACACCTGGATGCCATCGCAGCTTCATCTTGTGCCCTGCTGCTTCTCTGCTGATGTCTCTCTCTCTCCCATCCTGTCCCCAGATGCTCTGGCTTCCCTCCTGCCACAAGCAGGAGATCTGGACATAGGTGACGACACCTCCAGAAGCACCAGCCCCTCTCCAGCAGTGTTGCCCGATGCAAGCAAGGTCCCAAGGGGCCGTGCATCCTGGCAGAGGCTGCCCAGACCACAGGGTGAGCTGAAGTGCACTGGGGTGCTCCACCGGTTTGTGGCCTTCAGTTTTCTTTGCACAGCAGCTAGGGTACAAGGTCAGTTATGAACCCAAGGCTTATCCTGAAACCAAGTTGGGACTTGAATCCAGAGCAAATTCTGTCTTCACAGAGCTGATTCCAGTGAATCTGTGTCTAACTCGAACAGCATGTGCAGGAGTCTGGAACCAAGACAAGACTCTGCCCTGAGCTGTTCCCTGGACAGCTGTGGAAAAGCAGGGCAGTACTTGAGATGTTGCTCAATGAGAGGATAGAGCAGCAAAGCAAGCTCATCCCAGGGAGCATGCCCTTCCTCACGCCAAAAGAGATTTTACCAGTAAGAAACACTGCTCAGAGCTGTGCTGAAAGTCCACAGTGTGGGTGGCACAGACCAGGCTAGCCACGATGTCCCAGCCCATAGTAGGAGCCTTGGATATCTGTTTATCTATATCAGGAGATGAACAGGTAGCATTTGGTCCCTCCTTCCTGCTGCCACACCACAAGCGCTGCAGAACAAACAGCTGCAAGAGATGTCAGGCCAAGAGGAGCTGCACAGAGCAGATTATTCTCAGCCTTTCCCTGGACACACAGAAAAGATGCAATGCTTTATCACTGCAGGACAAATGGCAGTCCTTTCCACAGGCTGGGAACGGCAGGGGAGGGCAATGCTCCCATCCCAGCCCAGCATCACACCTTGGAGCCAGTGGAGCTGCAGTCACTCTCGTCCGTATGGCTTTGCCTGATGCTGTGGCTCTGATGCCAACTGAGTGATGTTCTCATCAGACCCTGACTTAAATGACGGTGCAGAGCCTTGATGCTGTCTGGTCTGAGCAGGGCGAGGCTGCTGGCACAAGCCCAGCCACTGGCCCTGCACATATCCAGCAGAAATACTGCAGATTGCCTGCAGCCGGGCAGGGGAATTAGAGATGATGGAGGAGCAGGGACTGGGCGGGAGCCAGGGGGAAGGGATGTGGCGAGCTCACAGCTACCTGGTGCAGCATTCCTCTTCTCAAAGGGAAGCACCAGAAACGTAGGGGAAGCGTGTCCCTCTCTCATCCTGCCATGCTCACCCCAGCCCTGCTTCCCTCCCCACCACTGTCCTGGTCACTTCCAGCCCACCACCCCTGGAGAGGCGCTCATAAGCCCATGCTTCTCCTTGCCCCAGAGGACATGCCGTGGCAGGGGTGGGGGGAAATGACTCACGGAATAGACAATTCTCTCAAAAGTCTGTGTGAGCTTATCTGATGCTTTGGACACCCAGAGTTCCAGAGCAGAGCTGCACAGTCATCTCCTGGGCTGGGCTGTGGCTGTTGAGCCTGCATGACATGGGCTGCAGGCAGGCAGCAGAGCGGGGCAGCTCCGCAACGGAAGGTGAGCTGGGAGCCAAGGATGAGGACAAGGCAAGTGAGGGCAGCAGCCACACTAGCAAGGGGCATGCTCCCATAACAGCCCAAGCAAGAAGGGCAAACCAAGCAGGTTAGGGTCAGGACTGGCTGGGGATGGGGCTAGACACAGGCAAACCTGCCATGTAGCTCAGTCAAGGACCAAGGGCAAGGGCTTGAGCTTAAATGCAGGTCCAACGGGTGCACGGGGGGAAAGCTACCTACCAAAAGTTTCTTGCAGCTTTTTCTCACAACTGAGTTGTTTTCCCTGCAGTCAGACCCAGCACAGTATGGACAGCCCAGCCCCAGGAAGGGAGCAAAGAGGTTGCCCAGTTCAGTGCCATCCGGACCTCGACCATGGGGGATGCCCAGGGTCTGGAGGTAAAAGTGGGGGAAAGGGGCAGCAGTGGCAAACTGGGGATCCACTGCTGTGCATGCAACTGATGCCTGGCTCCAGGGCTGGTCTCAGGGCTGTGGCAGCCCGCGCCAAAGCAATTCAGTCGCTTGGATTGCTGTCCAGTCCAACGAGGCTGCACAGTCCCTGCACCACCACGCTTCTCTCTGGCAACTCTTACAGCTTCTGTCTGCTCATTTACTCCAGTGCTAATGATAATGGCCTTGCAAGCATCACCCCGTCTTTGCAGAGCTTTTAAAAATTTGGCATGGGAATACGGAACAAGGAAGAAACATGCAGGGCAACTGAAGAGAGGCAGGTTACACCGGCAGAGCTCCTTAATGATCTGGCTGCTATCTTGTCAACACTGGATTGGTGTAGAGCCTGTGTTCAGAAACCAGAGCAGTGTGAAGAGCAGCACTTTTTCCCCAGGGCTCTGTCCAGCCCAATCTTCAGCACTGATTGGTGACCTGAGCATCAAACCCAGAGTCAAGTTTCAAAAGCTCTGCCATTTTGGGGGTGAAGAGAGATCTGTTTTCGTCATTGTTTGGACAGCCTTATTCTCAGCACTGGCTGTCCCAAGACCAACAGCATTTACCTTTCAGCAGCAATCTTCTCGACTCATGGCATCTGGAGGCATCATTCCCAGCCAGGGGAAGGTGGAGAGGCAAAAAGTCTCTGTGCACTTAGGGCAAGCTGGGAAACTGTGATCTGAGCAAACCTCCTTAACCTGCAGCTACTGCAGGCAGCAGTGAGCTGTTTGCATGAGGAAGATTTCCAGGACTCTCCCTCCCATCGTCTTCACTGCACAGACCCCTGCTCAGGGACATCCACCAGCTGACACCATCCTGCTCTGCCCTCACTTTCCTGAGCTGCAATGAGCTTTGTCCCCGCACAGTTTTCCGCACAGCTCCAGTTCATTGCACATGGGTTTGCAGCCCGCAGACAGACCTCAGCCAGGCCTGGCGTTATTTTCAAGCTGAACCAGATTACGCTAATGATTTGTCTTTCAGGAAACAGTACCAAATGCTTCAAGTACATTCACTATTTAATCTTCTGTCACTAATGAGCCAGAGCCACTAACTTTTATTGTGCTCTGTAATTCGTTCTCCTACAAGTAGTTCCATGGAACAGCTAAGTTTGCAATTCGATATGAGAACACTTAATTATCATTACTGATAGAGCATCATATGCTCCTAATTTGTGGAAATAACTTCAGAAACAAGCATATTCTTCGGGGATGAAACAAATCTGCTATTCCAGCTCTTTAAACATGGTAAAGAGGAACATGCTAGAATATCTTAAAGTACATCGTTTGAGTCACACTTCCTTTAATAACTTTCCCATTTTCAAATGGGGTCAATAATTTTGGTTGCCCACCTCCAGCGAAGTGGGGTATAAGTCTGCAACTGCTGTGCACAAGGGATCGACTTGCAGCAGGCAGTGGGAACGGAGACAAACTCTCTGGAAACCCACCCCAGTCTGTTGAAATTTGTGCCCCTTGTCAGAGGCCATTTGGAAATGCACATCTGTGTGTCCAGACAAGCTCGGATAACATGCTCTCTTCTCTCAAACACTCAGGCTCATTCCTGTTTTTAATCTGATAGGGGAGAAGGGGGTTCACAGAAGCAGTAGAAACAGGAGGCTAGAAGTGAACTGAGCACGACAGGGGCTCCCGCAGAGACAAAATTCTGGTGTTGAAGCAGCGGTGGCTCATGGGGAATAGTAACTGAACTGAAGAATTTAAAACTAGCCATCTCTGGTCTGCCTATCACCATTTCCAACAGCAGACAGCAAGGGAAGGCTGTAAGAACAGGGTAAGCATCCCTGGCATGCTTTCTCATCCCCCAGTGACCTGTGGCTCAGGGATTTCCCAAGCCTGAGATGGTATCTTCAGGTTTAATGGCCCTTGATGCATTTTTCATCCATTAATTCGTCCAGCTGCTTTTTGAATCCACACAGATTGGTAGCATCCATGCTAAGTCAAGTATTTCCTTCTGGTTGTTTACAAAACCAGGAAAATTTTGGAAATGAAAGCTCCCATCTCTCCTTAGACACCCTGGAGCAGAGCCACAGCGTGGCTCTGGATTCCAGTTTGATAGCAAAAGGGATTCACAAGTGATGGGAGCCAGCCCCTGGCTAAGTAGAGGCAACGCAAAAAATTACTGCAGCTTCAGCAGCCAGAGAAATGCAAAGTGATTGCAGAAATACTCACCATTGCCCCTATCCTCAGCTGCGGTCCCCTGCTGCTACAGAGCTCCCTCAGAGGCGAGATTGCCCGTGTCTCCAGCAATGCCGCTCATGCTGCAGGTCCCGAGGTGTGCCGCCCTCTCGCACAGCTCATCCACTCATCTCCCTTCTCCGACCCACACAGACTTCCCTACATCCCACTCAGGTCTTGTTACTACAGACTCGCATGCATCCCTGGAGCTCTTGGTTTCGCTGCTGGCAATGGTCCAGACTCCTCTTCTGGCCGCGCTAGGGTCCCAAGCTGATCGTGTCTCCAGTGATTTCGTCCCATAGCAAGGTACCATCAGGTCTGGCATGGCTCTGAGAGTCACTCCCCCTCCCATAACAGGCTTGGCTGAGTCTGCAAGAGAGGGTGTAACATAGCAGAGGACAGCAGGACCCTGGGGTGAGAAGGATTCATCCCCTTCCCTGGTGTTTCCTATTGCACACGGTATCTTCCAGCTTTACAACCTCCCTGGCTCTCTATTTATATCAAAGGAGTGTGCAGGCAGGGTGCAGCAAACAGACCTATTAGGGAGAACTAGGCTGCTATAAATAGTCCCATCAGTAATTAGCTGCAGAACTATTCGTTAAATAGGAAAGCATGTAAACAAGAACTGGAAACACTAGGGCTGAGGTACCCAGCCCATAGTCCATGACCCACAACGCCATGCGCTCTGAGCAATTTTAGAGTACTGCCAGGGAGCAAGAACAAGCCTTATGTCCCCGATGGATCCCAAGGAGAGCACACAGCAAAAGCCAAGCAAGGAGGAACCCAGTGCACAGAGCCTGAATGCACATCTCTGGCTAGATGTCAGATTAGGTCCACTTTCACCACCATCTCCATCCATTTCCATGGGCTGGAGAGCCATTTTGCTTGTCAGTTTTTGACCCAATGCATCATTTCCAGCTAAAAAGCCAGCTGCCGTGCTGTGACCCAAAAGCCTCTGATTCTGGGCCCATGCCTACAGCAGGCTGGTGGTTATAATTTGTGCCTGCGGAGGACAAAAGTCCTCCCCTGACTGATGATCAGCAGGCAGTGATCCCTATAAGCTGCTGTGCTGTCCCGAGCAAGGAGAGATATCTGAGCACGGTGTATCCTATGCCCAGGACACGTCCCATGCCCTGCAGCAGTGCTGTCAGGATGGGACACGCAGGTAGTACCAGCTAGGACCAACAGTTTGCTCCTTGCCAGGGGCTGCCATGCCATCCTTGTTCCTGCAGTCACTTTGCTCTCACACCTTGCTAGGTTGCCAAAAACCATGCCTGCTCCCAGCTACAGAGTGTGGGACTGTCCACATCTGCTTCATCTGCTCAGCCCCAGGCTGCAGACATCTCCTTTTAGGTATCTACAAGAAGGTGCCTACAACTGAGCAGGTGTGTGTGCCAGCCCTAGCCAGGCAGCGCACAAGAGCCTGGCTGTGCCTGGGGTGCTGCGCTCACTCTTCTGGGCTGCAGTAGATGTACATGTTTGCCTACCAGACTGGCAGCAGAACTGGGTTCCCGTGCGACTCGGAGTCCTCTCCAGAAGCGACGTGGCCCCAGTCCCACATGGGCCATCTGGCCCCAACCCAAAGACCTCCTGGTGCCATTAGCAGTGTCCCTTTTGAGCTCCCCAGCCAGCTCAGCTGCACAGCCCTCTCACTTGTCCTTCCAACACGGGCACCAGCTCTGAGGCCATCAGGGCATAAATGACAGGGGAGAGACACGTTTGTGTCTTGCTCTTTATGGCCATTTCATTAGTGCAATTATGGTCCTCAAGAAAACCCATGATGCATGCAACTCTGCTCAGGCAAGCGGGCATGATTTGCTCCCTGGAGATGCATCAGGAGGTGTGAAGCCCAAGCATGGAGGCTCCCCGAGCCCTGGGTCTCTGCCAGCCCACCCACCACCCGGCGCTGCGCTCTGGTTTCCGTCCGCCTGTTCCAGCCACCCCCTGTGTGTGTGCTCCCAGTTCTGGCCCCTGTACTTGCACTGAGCAACACATTGCTCTGCGCCCTTCCCTGCTGTTCCCCAGCTGCTGCTCCCCAGGAGCACTGCAAGCATCAGCCTGGCCTGGTGGGGCCAGCTGAGTGATTCACGCTGGTGGGCTTGGGGCTCTGCAGAGGGGGGCTCTGCAGGGGCTCCCAGCAGACCCACAGATCTCCTCTGTGAGAACCAGGAGGAAATTGCTCCCATCGCCCTGCAGGAACATGACTTGAGGGAAGAATCATTGAGGGAGGATGAAAATGCGTGTGTTCAGGCAGGACCTGCCACCACAGCTTCTGTTAAGGCTTTAATTGCCCAGAGCCGCTCCAGATGCTACTCAGCAGAGCAAGGAGGGAACATCAGCCTAGCTAAGCAGTTTGTGTGCTGGCTGGCTTAGCATGGGGAGAGCTAACCTGGGCCAAACATCTGCAGGACATCATGCCAGGCTGCTCCCCACTCTGCAGGGACCACTGGAGGGGAAGGGAGAGATGGAAGCTGCGGCTGGAGGAGAGCAGGCCCCTCACCGGCACTGTTTGATAGCACAAAGATTTTGGTGGAGGAGGACTTCACAGGGACGTGCAACCAGATGCAGGCTGATTGCCTGGTGGGGTAAAGTGGCAGCACAGTTAAGGACACCAAGGGAAAGCCCTGCTGGACGGCTCCCCCAGTAAACTGTCAGCAAACTTGTGTAGAGGCTAGGAAAATTCCCTGTGCTAAGCAACCTGACCTGACTGCAGCCTGTGGCCCACTTTGTTGGCTATGGCAAAGGGCTTGGCCCTAGCATCTGGCTAAAAAGCCAAAAATATCCATGTGATATCCAGACTTTCAAAAATGGCAGGTGTCTCCTTTGTCTGCAGGAGTCTGCAGCCCAGAAGGCTTGGAAGAGCTCCTGTGCCTTGCACTGGAGCCCTCGGCATGCTTTCTAACGGCTTGCGCAGCTTATGCTCCTATTCCTGGATGGATATCACTTGGTTCAGTGGTGCTGGACAGTGACACTTCCCTGCACGTGGGATAACTGACAGAGCACACATGTGGGATAACACACCAGAGCATCAGCCTGATTGAGAGACCAACAGGTCGCCAAGAGCTGCTTGCTTTGCTGCTGGCTGGAGATGGTCAGGAAACATTTCTGATGACCAAAAGAGACCCACATGTGAGCACTATGAGGCAGAGACTGACTTGCCTGCATTTGGTAATCCTGGCCAGCAGCCTTTGCAATCTGATTTTGCCATTTGTTTTCTGCTCTCCTGTTGCTTTCTCTATAAGCATGATATCCAAGAAAAGCCAATCCACATAGGCTCTGGGGTAATTTAGCTTCCCTTCAAGGAGCCTTTCAACTGAGAAGGGTTTGCTGGAAGTACTGACCCACAAACAGTGCCAGAGAAGAAGATGTTTAACTCCCAAGTCACTTAGTTTAATGGCACACTTTGGCCAGGAGTTCCCCAGATCTCCAGCTGTGACAGGAATCATTTCATTCTCTTCATTCCGAATTTGCTCGTTTTAATGCCTGTTCTTAAGGCACATTACTTCCCCATCATGTCAGGAGCTCACATCTTCACTGTGTCTTAACTCCTTTCATATTGTGCCTGTCTCAGGCCCGTAATTCCAGTTTCCTGGACTCTCTTCCCAGCACAGCTTTGAGGACTCCCATGCATGTGAAGAGGCATTTTTGTCACCAGTCCTTACAGTGCTCCCATTTTCAATTCTTCCCCCTCACTCTGAATTATCCCCACATGCAGCTCCCTAAAGAGCTCTGCTCTGTTTGTCTGAAAGGTTTTCAGGCTCTGAGAGGGGCTCATCCATCAGCTGGAGATTTGGCAGCTTTCCTGGGACTGTCAGTTCCCAAGAACAAACAGCTGCAAAGGCACCATCCTCTTCCCGGAATCGGGGAGGAGCACACATGGCTTCAGCCCATTGCAGAGAAACAGCCAAGTACCAGAACTGCTGCCCTCGAGCCAGCAAAGCTGAGCTCACGGGCCAGCTCTGGACCGAACTGGTCCCCTGCTCGTCTCTCTGCTCAGCTTGGAGATAGCAGCGCTCTCCAGGTAGCATCTCCATGGCATGTTCGGACCCAGAGCCGAGCCGAGCATGAGATTGTGTGCTCCCATCAGGCACAGCCAAGGACACTGGACTTGTGTCCTAGGGGACACAAATGCTTGAAGCCACATACATGACAAGAGCCTACCTCTGTGCATCCCTGTGCACAAACCATCGCTGTGAATCTGTCAGCTGCCCACCTCCATATGGAGGAGCCTGTGCTGTCCACACACTTCTCCCATGAGTCCTCTGGCTGTGAACACACCTTGCTCTGTGGAGCAGGCACCATTCCCACATCTGGTGCCAAGCCCTTCACCAGCTCTACAGCTTGTCCAGCCAGGACGTCTCTTTGTACTAGTAAGTTAAATGTGTCCAGGACTGTTCTCCAGCACTAATGTCAGCTGGCATCACCCAGCCCACATCCAGGCTATCAAACTCTCTTCAACCTCCACAAGTGAGCTCAACACACAGATTGCTCCCGAGCACAGTCCCTGCCCAGCAAAACCTCTCCATGCTTATCCAGGAACAATTTGGGAGAGCATGATTTGGCCTGAACCAAACCCATCTAGAGGTGATGGCCATCCAGTGACAATCCCTTCCCACTGTTTAACTCACTAGAGCGGGAATTTGGCCTCCATATCTGCAGGGAGACAGCAGAGTTTTCTCCCAGGGTGGAAGGGAGAGTGCTAAGCTATGTGTCCTGGTGAGCCTCAGCAACGCCTCCTGCAGCATGGCCTGGCAGGGGAGGTAGACTGCGTACATACCTCCAGGGACAGGGGATGCACCCAGGGTGTCAGGGACCGGTGGCTCCATGAGTTGGAAGCAGGAAGGTTGTGTTTACTGCCTCATTGGGCAAGAGTTGCGCACCCGCAAAGGTCTTTAGCAGGTTCTTCTCAGGGAGGAGTCGTGCTTTTATATATTATGCATTTGAGGAAAAACTGCCCGCTGTGTCCTAGAGGAGTACACCACAAGGTGCACCAGTCCCCTTCACTTGCCCCTTTTCCATTCTCACAATGGCCCTGGTGCCTTGCAGACCCTCATTTGCCTCCCACCCCATTGCACACACCAAAAGCAGGACAGGGCCGTTGCTGAGCTCCCCTTTCCAGCAGCAGTTTGGTGGTAACGGTTTGCAAGTCCCTAAAGCACAGCAGAGTGGAGACAGACCAGAGGCCTGACACGAGCTCTGGCCTTTGGGGAAGGTTGCAGCTCACAGATTCTCAACACAGCATTGCCTCTGACCACTGGTGTGGAAGACAGGAGCTCAAGTCACCAAGATGATCTTTCCTTCACAGCACTTTGCTTCCCTCCAGCTCCTGTTGTGCCTGCCAGGATGATTGCTTTGTTATTTTTTTGCATTCAACCCTGAGAAGTCATATTTAACAGCTCTGTTATTATTCAGAGCTTACATAACTCTTCACACAGCAGAGGACTGTGCAGCCTCTTCACTGCTGGCTCACTGTCTGCCAAACACCGCAGGGCTTCTCCCTCACAACGCAAGAGGACCTTATTCGCACAGACAGCTTGGCACAGTGCAAATGCATTCACAGCGACACCTTGGTCACCTTGAGTTACCGCAGCCCCTGGATCTTCTGCACACTCCTGAAGGGCCTCTTCCTCTAGGTCTTCCCTGCTTCCAGTCATCCTCCTTCCATCATCTGGCAGAGGCATCAGGAAGAAGCCAGGCTGTGGTGCTGAGAGGACAGCCAAGGGCGCTCCTGGGCTCTCCAGAAAGCAGGACCAGACCTCAAGTACACCACAGGCTGCTCTGCCATGGTTTTCTGGGGAGCTTCACCCATGAGAGTCAGTCTGGATACCTTGACAGAAACAACACAGACTCTGGGGAGATGCACCGTTGCCTATGGGGAGAGGGAAAAGCCCACAGAGGAAATAAAGGGCTGGAGCTCACTACCTGGAGGAGCTGGGCATGGCCTGGAGGCAGCATGTCTGAGTGTCCTTAGCGAAGAGCCACCACCAGCTCTGAGAACGGCCATGGAGAAGAGGTACCTGAGGCAGGGCTGGGCCTCTTAAAGGGGCTCCCAGCAGACTGGCATGGATGCTGGTGAGTCAGAGCTGTTTGGCAAAGGCAGCCCTCACATGAAGGGCATAACTCCCTTCTTGGAAAGAGGGAATGCCAACATCAGCGGGTGGTTTACAGGTACCCATGCCGGGACTGACAGAAGGAGCAGTGTTGACTAGTATTCCTTAAACACAACAGCTAGACAAATTTCTACCCATCTTACCACATATTCAGCCTGTCCATACCTACCCGGCATGGCTATAAGGATGCTTTGTGACATCAGAAGCCTTGCTAAAAATCAATATAAACAATATCCACGGTTCTCCCTTTTTCCATACAGCTAGACATCACATCATAGAAGTAATTGAGTTGGTCAGGCACGCTTGGTAAATCCCTGCTGGTTGTTCCCAGACATTTCTTGTCCTTTATGTGCCTGAAAACACCCTTCAGAAGGTGAAGTTGACCAGCCTGTAGCTACCCAGACCCTCCTTGCCCTTCTTGAATGATGGATCTGGGAAAGCAGCGTCTGGCTGGATTGCCTGGGGGAAGCAGACACCCTGCATGCACAATGAGCACAATGGAGAGCCACTGAACCTTGCTGAAGGCCCGTGAAAGCATCTTCCCCTCCCCTCCATGCACGGGTACCTCAAAGAAGTCTAGACCTTTTTTCCTGGAGCCTCTCTGGTCTCTCTCTTTGGGAACCAGGAACATTTTGCAGCAGACCGTATGTGGCCAATTGTGAGTATGCTGCAGGGATGAAGCAACCTTCCCCACCATCCTCACAAAAAAATCTTCATTGAGGTTCTGTCCACACTGACACAGGGAATTCAGAGCTGGCTAGGCTCAGCAGACATGGCAGGAGGTGCTGGGACATCTGCACCACAAGAGCACGCAGGGAGCAGACACTGTTGGAAGACGGAGAAATGTCCCTGGACTCAAAGGAGACCGTGCAGAGTGTTCTGCACCTCAGAAAGTCAGACGACTAAAGACAAGCCTGGAGGCAATTGGGCAGGGGAGAGTTAAATAAACCCTTTTCAGTCCTCTTTGATCTGATCTGTCTCTTTGAGATATCTCTGTTAAGTATTTTAGCTCATATTACAATAAAACCTGGCTTGTTTGAGTTTAAAAGCCTCTTGGTTCCTTTAGAAAGCTGGCTGCAAGAGCAGATCAAGACAGATCACCACAAAGCTCCGGCCAGCTCTGTCTTCACATTTATTTGAACCAGAGCAATTCACCTGTCAAATATGAGGTGCCCAGAGCAAGCTGAAACACTTTTTGGTCTCCAGTAACTGTAAAAGTAGTCAAGACATCACATTCAGCATCCATGGAGATGCCTGTCCCTGCACACCTACATACAGGCAGCTTAACCCAAAGCTGACCAGTTATGGGTCAGATCTTCTGGGTGGTTGCAGTGCCTAAACATCAGCACCCAGGGACACTCGAGATACCCTGGGGCACTCAAGACCTACCACTCGAGGACAGGACACAAGACCACACGTTCCACATCCCAGGCACAGCCCGCAGCGGTGGGCACAGCACGCAGCGGTGGGCACAGCATGTGCGGCCAGCCCCATCAGAGGGGCTGGAGAGGGGAGGACAGGGAGTGACGCTGCAGTGCGGCCCAAGCCTGGCATACCCATCACACCAGCAGAACCAGTCTGCACCATCAGAGGTGTGCTCCACCAGGACAGGAGAGCAGCCTGGCCGTTCACTGCCACACTAATCCACTTTGCCTAGTTTCTGACATGGTTTCAGCCTCTTAATTTCTAACACTCCTCCTCGTTGTTAGAGCCGCCCTGGGATGACAACAGTAAGCACTTGTGTTTGGACAAGCCAGACTTCTTGTCTTCAGCATCTGCCGAGTTTTACAGTTTAAGCAAAAATTGCCTTATTTAAAAGGGTCCTCTTCTGGAGTTACCACTTGGTTTCTGCCACCTCAAGCCACTGTCTCAGGAACAGACCAAGCCCAGCTGCGCTCACGCTCCAGGGACCTGCAAATGAGCGTGCTACCCACATCCCATCCCCAGCCCGCAGCCCAGTGCGGTGTCCAGCAGCGCCCCTTTTCACAGCAAACAGAGAGCACTGAGCACAATCCCGTCTCCTGGAGCCCTTGCTCACCTGCTGATGGCAAGCCAAGGACCCCCTGCCTCGAGGTGTCCAGACCCTGATACTAATTTCTACCAGCAGGCAATGGATTAGCTAACAAACAGCCATCTAGGAGTTAATATTTCATTGAGCAATACCAGCAGGAATTATCACAAAATTTATAGCTGGCCTAAAGTTGAAGCATCATCAATACAAAGGGGAGTAAGGTTATTGCACAAGAAGGGCTGCCTGATCTTGAGGTCTGGAGTAACACCACTTCAATGCAATTTAGCAGAGGAAAGGAACAGGCGCATGCTTAGGCGCTGATCCTAAGGATTTCTGCTCAAAAAATGGGAGTCCATCAGAA
This sequence comes from Fregata magnificens, assembly GCA_013389945.1. Classification (NCBI taxonomy): domain Eukaryota; kingdom Metazoa; phylum Chordata; class Aves; order Suliformes; family Fregatidae; genus Fregata; species Fregata magnificens. The sequence goes on along the minus strand of WAAD01000493.1, from coordinate 134,391 downwards.
TGACAGAACTCAGTTTGTTCAATGCCACAAAGTGAAGGCTAAGGAGAGGCAGAAACGCTTGCTATAAATATGACAGGGAAGTAAATACTACGGAGGGAGAAGACCTATTTAATCCAAAGCACAAATTGGCACAAGAATAAATAAATTTGCCATGAACATAGGCTGAAAATTAATAGGATTCTAACCACCAGAGAAGTAATGTTCTGAAACAACCTTCTGACAAGCAAGAAACCATACCAATTTCAGGATGGCTTTTGAACCATTTATAGTTCATAAGAGGACAAGGACAATAGTGGACAATGTGTTTAATGTCTTAGAAATCTGTGTATACAAACATTAGAACAAACAGGAGGAGCTCAAATTCTTCATACAAAGCAAAATTCTGATTTAATTGGCATAACAGGCTTGTTGGGATAACTTATGTCTGGAATATTAATATCCAAGTGTATAGCTTGTTCAGGAAGGGCGAACAAGGAGAAAAAGGAGGATCTCAAGAGCATAGGTACATTCACTGAGTATGAGACTGCAGGAGGAAATAGTCTCTCAATAAGAATTCAAGAAGGAAAAATGGGTGCTACTAGAGCAGAGTCATACAGAAATTCAGCTAGGAAGAGAAAACAGACCAGCCATTTTAACACGTGGTTCACAATATCATCCAAAAAACAGTATTTGGTGGTAGCAAGGGATTTTAGCTACTCAGAATTGCTTGACAGGGATCCTGTAAATCACTGATGGCTTGGCAAGTTTTATGACTGCATTGGCAGAACAGCTCTTATCCAAAAGGTAAACCAGACAAACAAAAACCCTAAAGCTGAAGTTTTTCTAGATTTGATTCCGGCCAAAAGGGAAGAAAAACAAGAAAAAACCCAGCTGCTTCATAAACTGGTAAAATTGGTGAGGAAGAGCCCGTGGAAGGGAAACCTACGCAGATGCTAAAGAGAACTCGTGGTTACTTAGCGAAACAACAGCTACAACTGAAAACTGTTCTGATGAGGAAGCAGCAGGAAGAATTTAGTAAAAGACCAACTTTTCAAAACTAGAAACTTTGCATTGGTATCAAGCATAGGATAGAAGTGAAAAGAAAGGCAAAATACTTCAGGTTACTTGGGATGGACACTTAAGAACAGCACAGGGAATTAAGCACAAAGTCAGAGTGTCCGGGCTCCAAACAAGACACAACCTCAGAGGACTCAAGAGGCACCCACGCCCGCTCCGTAAGGCACTGGCAGTACACAGAGGGCAACAGCAAGGGGTGTTCCAGCACTTCGCCACGCAGAAATGCTGTTGAGAGGCAACAGTCACAACCACGAGGCTGTTTTTGCTACAGCGTTTACTGAAAAGGGAGCTACTCCAGTTCACTCCAGTGGCAGAAGTGTGACATCTTCCGTGATGCAAGGGAAGGAGATAACAGATTAGGAAGTTAATTTTTGTATTAGATGGGCTTGATGACTTTCATCATGGAGGGCTTCTAGACTTGCAGGTCCAGAGCATTTGGCAGTTTTCTCCAAGAATCCTCCTGACATCCCAGAGAAGATGCCATGTACAGGGATTTCCACACAGCTTTTGACACCATCTTGTATGACATTCCTATAGATGAGGTAGAGAAAGTCATCTAAATTAAGCTTCTCTAAAACAAGTGCTAAACCATCTACTACTAAAAAAATCTACTCGGGAGATGATTTTAGCTCAAAATGGGAAAATATATCAAGAGGAAATCTGGCCGAGGCCTAGTGTTATTTGGTGTTTCGTACCTGACTTTCATGATGGCATAAAGACTTTTCTTATTAAATCTGCAGGTGGATCAACTTAGAATTCAAAATAACCTTGACAAATTGGGAGAAACAGTCTGCAAAAAAATAGGCTGCAATTTAGGGAGGACACGTGCCCAGAGCCTATGTAACAACAGCCCATTTCAGAAACACTGATCAGGGAACAAATAGCTTGATAACAGCTCTAAAATAACATGGATGAAGGTGGATACCACACCAATACAACCATGCCGCGCTGGAGTGTATAAACTTGCTTATAAGATGGGGTTGAACAAACATCTGGGAGGAATGACCTTCTCCTGGGCCCCCAACCGCTCCCCTACATAGCAATATTTTTTCTTATTTCTAGTCCAACCTTCCGTTAATCCAGCTTGTGCCCATCACCTCTTGCCTTCTCCATTTTTCCTGGGTATCTTTTTTCAGGGCTTCTTTTTATCCACTACTAGTAATTTTCCTCTGAACAATCCTTTGAATGTATTTACTTATTTTTAATGGCATTATGATGGTCTGAACAAAGATGCGTTGCTTTAACATGTAAATATCCAGCATATTAATCCCAGCAACAAGGTGGATGCTAGGCATTTCATAAGGATGCTTTCTCCCACAAGGATGACAAAGTGTGTTTGTTTCTCTATAATTACAGGCGGGAGTACACCTCCACACTTCACACTTCAGCTCTGCCTGTCTATTTATTGCAGTTTTGGCAAATTCATGTGTCACTGAACGGGACCCTCTTGTTTGGTTTCTTGACTTTTTTTTTTCCCCTCTCCTCAAATTTGTCTATTTTGTTGTTTTGAGGATTTCATTTTTTTTTTTAAGCTTTCTCAAACTTTTGGTCAAGCATTTGTGTCCTTTCTTGCTGCAGCCCTTCATCGTTTATCTGATCAAGGATATCTTAGGGAATCCAAATTAAGCATCCCTCCTAAGCATTAAACCTGCAACCTATTTCAAAGACTTTCTTGTGCCTCTTGCAATATCACAAAGAAGAGGAATCCTTCATCTTTAAGATCCTGGGAATGAATTCCCTAAAACACAGAGGGAAAAGGTACAGGATGGGGGACTGGGATGCAGTCCAAGTATCATTCATGGTATCTATTCATCACATTTGGTCCAAGAGTACATTGCAGTATTAAGGTGCTGACATACTTGTTAGCCTTTAAGGTGTATTAAATATGAAATGCAATAGGAAAAAAGTGACTCTGTGCCCTAGAGAGAGAGAATTGTAAGCATTTATGGTTATAGTGGCAGTGCAGCAGGCCTATCCAAGACTACAGAGCTGCCCTGGCTGCAGGGCCAGCTCTGGGTCTGTTCACAAACCAGTGGCCCCAGGTGCTGAATCCTACCCTCAGCACAAATTTCAATAGCCTTAAAGATTTTTTTTTTTTTTTTCAATTGAGCATCCGGTGCATATCAGTGTATTTAAAGACATCCCGAGCCAATTCTGCAGCTATTGCTGAATATTGGTCCTGGCAAATTTTCTCCAGAGCAAACATGAGGAGCCCTGGCAGAGCCCAACACACACGGTGAGGACTCAGCTTCCTACAGGTCCTTGTCTCCTTACAGATCTCCTTGCAGTGACTTTTTGTCCTGTGATGCTAAATTTGAGGCGCTGGATGCCAGGGCATTGAGTGAGGCCAAGAACAAAGAACAGCCATAAGACCTGCAGGATCTCTTTTAGAGCTTCGGGTGCAGCCCAAGGACACGGGAGCTGGTGCGGGGCTGAACAGACAGCTTTAGATTTGACTATCCTAAACAATACTGCACCAATGAAAAACACTGCCACTCACAGTTATTTCCTTTTCTTGTGAATATGTTGAGCACTGCCAGCTCCAGCACAGATCTTCACACCACTCGACACTTAATTCCCCTTCCCCATGAAAACCAAATACTCATTCCAGTCTTTGGTCCCCATCCTTTAACATGCTATTAGTCCCTGCAAGTACTCTCCCCTTAATCTGTGACCGCTAAATTTCCTGCAGAGCTGTCATAGAAGGGCTTTTCCCACTATTTTTGTGTGGGAAAATATCCACTATCACCCAGACCCCGCTAGTCAAATAGCAGCTAATACCTCCTAGGACACTGCAGGAGCACGTCGGGTAAAATCCCTGCCAACACCACAACTGCCCACGTCTTAAGGCTGGTGATGTTTTCTGACCACCTTTTCCTTTTTGCCTTATATATGAGTTCAGGCAGCTGGAACTGCTCTGATGAGTCTTTCTGCAAGCTTTCAAATCCATCTGTTCCTGATACTCTGCGCCTCCCTTCATATCAAAGCCTCCAGAGTAGGTATTTAATACTCGCTAGCTTTTCCCGATTCCATTTTTATGTAAATACACATTTACCACATTTGCCCAAGGAGAAAGCATTTCTGGTTTCCAATTCCCCAGTGGTGCCTAATGCTTGTGCGCACAGCGTTTAAACACTGTGACCCTTCTGTCGGGAAGACAGCAGAGACTTCGAGAGGGGTCTAAAGCCAACTATTTTATTCACTGTATGCTGAAGGGTAATGAGTTGGTTAAACTTGCCATTTGTGCTGCTCTAAATCCTTGGTTGCACGTCCACCAGTGGCAGGCATGGAGAGGGTCTCCATTCAGCAGCAGATCTCTATGGAGCTACTTGGGAAAGAGGCAGGTGAGAGGATCACTCACACGATAAGTGAGGTAAGAGGAGTCAGCAGCCAAAGATACATGTGGGTTGGGACTTGGGCACAAACCTGGGTTTGCTTATTAATCCTAGCAAAGGGTTTACTAAGCTTGCAGGGAGGAGAAATTTGATCCAAGAGAGCCTGAGACTGTCAGCTGGATTCCCAAGTTCCTGACTCCAGGCTTCTTGCTTCCCAATAAGATTATAACTGAGAAAACAGCCAAGAAGCTGGCCAGACCAAAACATGAGGAGTGGCCATGCGCAATGCACAAGAGAAACTGAAGTAGGCTTGCCAGGACTGATGTGTGAGCACCAGCCAGGGAGCATCACATCATCAGCATGGATATGACACCACGTTCTGCCTGTGTGAAGGGTTGGAAAACCTCTCAGCCTTCACAAGATCGTTGTGAGACCAAAGACCTGTTTCCTCCTCCACAAAAGATGCCACAAAATTATTGCAAGTTCCCTTTAGACTGATCTAGTGACCCAGATTTCCTTGTAAATATTGCTCTCAGTAAGGAAGTCACACCTTGCTTCACAGAAAAGGAAGAACAAACCCAGGGGTGGCTTCCCACCTTTCAGGATGGGCAGAAATGGGACTCCCTTACAGGAAGAAATCTTGGAGATAACTGAGAGCTCCTGTCCTGACTGAAGGCAAAAACCTGTGCGGACTGCCTGGTTCTGCTAGTATGAGAGTCGGCCAAGGCAGATCTATGGGTGGAAGTGAGAAAGTGAGAACAGAGCCAGGAGGTCCAGCAGATGGGAAAAAAGGTAATTCTGTGCCAATATTTAGAAAGGTAAATGAGAAGACTTCGGTAATTACAGGCCTGTCAGTCAGACAGGGAATAGCTGGCTGTTCTATGGGAGTTCACAGAAAATAGACTTTATCAGCATAACCTGTTATCTTGATGGAATGATAAATCTGGGTGATAAAGGTACATTAATCATTTAATAATAATTATCATAGAATCATTAAGGTTGGAAAAGACCTCTGAGATCATCAAGTCCAACTGTCAGCTACCACCACCATGCCTCCTAATGGTCCATGGTCCTGGAGTTCCACGTCTACACGTTTTTTGAACACCTCCAGGGATGGTGACTCCACCACCTCTCTGGGCAGCCTGTTCCAATGCTTCACCACTCTTTCAGTAAAGAAATTTTTCCTAATATCCAATCTAAACCTCCCCTGACGCAACTTGAGGCCATTTCCTCTTGTCCTATCGCTAGTGACTTGGGAGAAGAGTCCAACACCCGCTTCACTACAAGCTCCTTTCAGGTAGTTGTAGAGAGCGATAAGGTCTCCCCTCAGCCTCCTCTTCTCCAGACTAAACAATCCCAGTTCCCTCAGCCACTCCTCGTAAGACTTGTTTTCTAGACCCTTCACCAGCTTCGTTGCCCTTCTCCGGACACACTCCAGCACCTCAATGTCCTTCTTGTACTGAGGGGCCCAAGTACCTGTGAAGATCATTTCACTGGGTCCCATATGACATGACTGTGAAACTCAAATGGTAAAATCAACATCACCCCTATAAAATGGGGAGATTTCAGGCTGAGAGAGTTGGGGTTGTTCAGCCTGGAGAAGAGAAGGCTGCGGGGAGACCTTATTGCAGCCTTTCAGTACTTAAAGGGGGACTATAAGAAAGACGGGGACAATCTTTCTAGCAAGGCCTGTTGTGACAGGACAAGGGGTTATGGCTTTAAACTAAAGGAGGGTAGATTTAGGCTAGATATTAGGAAGAAATTTTTTACAATGAGGGTGGTGAAGTGCTGGAACGGGTTGCCCAGAGAGGTAGTGGAGGCCCTATCCCTAGAAACATTCAAGGTCAGGTTGGACGGGGCTCTGAGCAACCTGATCTAATTAAAGGTGTCCCTGCTCACTGCAGGGGGCTTGGACTAGATGACCTCTAAAGGTCCCTTCCAACCCAAAGCATTCGATGATTCTATGAAAATGGACTGAAAGCATCACAACCCTCAGGTCTCAACCTGCACTGAAAACATGCCACCACAAGGTCTCCAAAGCATCCTGCAAAACACAGCTCTTAGACAGATACGAACAAGTAAAATGGACACAATCCTAAATCCCATCTGCAAGATTCATCTCACCTGATCATGGATATACCCAGTGCCAGCATCACCATCTCAGCTGCCACCTCAGGCTCCATTTAGAAACAGAGATCACATTCGGCCATGGAGAGCCAATTGAGGGGTTCAGCTCAAATTTGGACACCTACAAGGGAGCAGGATATACAGCTTCCTACCACAGTCAATGGAACTGGGATTCAGCTGCATATGTGTTGACGCACAGTGCTGCTTTGGATGCCTTGGGGTATCCCAGACACCCACACAGTGCTGAGAGATCAAACTCAGAGTCTATGGGAGACTCATATCCAGGTGGAGCACCCTGGGGAATCTAAGATAGTACTTAGAGATTGGCATTAAGATAACCAAACCAAGGCTTGGAGCTCTAGTTGGCAAGGTCCGGAGAGACACTCAAGTGAAGCCAGTGCCTGCTCTGCAACCAAAATATGGATTCAGTTGCCCACACAGATGTTTGGTGCCATCTGAGATACCCTGGAGACCCAGTTTTGCCTCCAGCTGTCATTCCAAAAGGGCATGGGACTCCAGTAGGTCCTGTGTCACAACTTCCATCCCTGGGATGACTTCTTATGTACTCCAGGACCTCTCACATCCCTGGACATCTCTGTCTGGGCAAACAAACTCCACCTCACCCCATACAAACATCCCACACCACATTACTGGGAGCTGCACCGAGGTAGCTTTGAAGTGTCTTCTTGTGTCAGCTTCACCAGCAGCCAGTTGCAGGGGCCTGTGAGAATGTGATATGCAGCTGCCACTTCCAGCAGTGCAACCAGGTACTTCTTGTCTTGCAGGCTCCAAGTTTTACAGGAAAAAAACAGTTGCTAACACGCCTGCAGCGTCATCTAGCAGAGCCAGCCAGCCATGGGTTGCTCCAGCTGTATACATCAGTATGCAGGGCTTGGATTGATGCTGGAGCATTCAGCACTGCACATTGCCCATCAGCGCAATGACATCCATGTCTGGGCCAGGCACGTTTTAAGCAGGGACTGAACAAGCTGCACAGTTACCTGCAGGTATGTTCACATGGCATGATGCAGTGCCAGATGGATGTTCATATCTCCTGTAGGCAGAAAGAGGCCTGCAGGTATCCCATTTCCTGGGCAGATATTCAAAGCTCTGGGACATTGCACACATTTATCTCGGCTTCCTGTTGCTGTGATTAGGCATGCTCCTTAGGGAATCCAGCTATTAAGGGCACAGGGACTCCAGGCAGCCTTTTCTCTGGTTCCCAGAGGGCCTCAGGGAAGAAGTGGTCAGCTCACACAAGCTCCTCCAGGCATGCTCAGTAATTAATGCAGTTACAGGCACCAGTGGAAATTTATTTTCCTGAAAGTCAAGGTGCCATGGAATACGGCCAGATGAAACTCTGGGATCCTGCAACTGCAGGCAGTGGGTAATTCACATGGAGACATCAGCGAAGGGACTATCGCTTAGCCAGATAAGACCCTGTCCTGGCTTCTCAGCAAGCCCAAGCACAGCAAAGAAAACACAAGGGCATCACTGCTAGCAAGAGCGTGTGCCAGATTACCACACCATCCCCTGCCCAAGTTCCTACTATGGTCTTCAAAAGCTGTTGGCAGATGACACATGAATGACAAATCCAATGGCTGCCATCCAAGCTCTCCCCCTCCAGAGTCTACCCCAAGAGCTGCACCCAGCATTCACCAGCTGACCCTCCGGTGGGACATGCCTCATTTCTGTCATAACTCCTCCATGACCATGCAATAAAACATTCACCAAGGAAGGTGGTGGCACCAGGAACAGGGGTAAACACCTGCCCTCTAGCTCAGCAGCTAGCTCAGACCTCCTGTTAAAAGGATGGTAGTAACTGCAAACAATCTCAGATAATAAGCAATGAAACTGTTATCCCTTTTAATTTTACCATTGATATATTTTCCAACATGGAGCTCTTTCCCAATGCAGAGGCCAGAGAGAGCAGTAGATTTAGCGAGAATATAATGGGCTTGAAAGGTATTTGTCAGTGCTGGTTTCTCAGGTCAGCCTAAGTGTCTGTGCTTGAGAATTAATTTGTAAATAGGAGGTTTATAAATCAGAAGTTCATCATCAACACACACACTCTTCAGGAACTCACCAAGGGTTATACAGGTGCAATCTGGATCCCTAATAAGCTTTGGGCATGGAGTCTATTACCTCTTACTGGAGGGAGGGGAGGAATAAAATCTCGATTTCTAGTTAGTCACAGAGATTTGATCAACACACTGGTGTTAATGATCTGTATAGTGCAAATTGCATGAAATCCAAAGAGATGCAGAGAAGACGACGTTACAGACTATGGCTGCCCAGAGCCCCAATCCCACACTTGGCCTCTGAGCTGCTTTTGGGAAAAGGAGCATTTTTGTTTCTTTGTGCAGCACCTGATATAATAAAGTCCCAGCATAATATAAATGGGGTTCACTGGTGCTGCTGCCATGTAGATACTAAGTAGTCATAAGCAAGTGTGAGAGAACTGTAGCATAACCTTACCTGGCAGAGTCAGACTTTGCGTACTGTGCTTGCAAGTATACATACTGCATGCTGCAACTAGTGTCGTTTCAGCAGGGTAATTTTTCACACATCTGCAACAGAACAACAGTGCAGTTAATACAAAGATCCAGTGCAAGTGCCAGCATCAGCGATTTAACTGCAGCACCTTGACTCCATCACCACAGGGCAAGAAAGACAGGCTGACCAAGTGGCTCCCTTGAGGCAGGTCCTGCTGCCTTCCCCAACCTTATCCTCAATAATCAAATTTCCACATTTTTCTCCTCTACCATGTGGCAGCTTTTGTCTGGATGTGCCCCTAGCTACTCTGCCCATCTGCTCCAATGCAACAGAATAACCTCCCTCATGGGCCTTGAGTAACTGAGGGCAGGTAAGAGTTAAAATCCTGTTTTATCCTTGCATTAGGACAGGTCCAGAGAAAGCTGTGCCCCACTCTCTGTGGCTATGGCTCAAAGAGCAGCACAAGAAGGTGTAGGCTCTATGATACACTTCTGCTCTAACAAGATCTGCCAGCTCTGTATTCCTCAGCAGTACTCGGGGCACGGTGAGATTGGCATGCTGGTCCCTTTTCACATTCCAAAACCCTGGGTAAATCCAGCTGCAGCCAAATCACCATCCACCAGAAGTTTTTTTGCACAGATCCATGCAGACAGGAATTGGGGAGGGGGTGACCAGGGCTCTGCTGGCGCAGGATGAAGTGGTACTGCTGTGAATGAGGCTGGAGACATCACTCACCCACACTCTCACATGCAGCCCTGTTTACTCCACAGCTGCTCCCTTCCTGCCTCAGCTCCCTCCACGGATGGTCTTATGTGCAAAATGAAGCCCCATCCTCCAATGTTTGAACAGAAGAAGAACACACCCATCTGTGAAGGCATCACATTTGCAACAAGTTAGGCCTTCACTTTGCCACAAATTGGGCAAAACCCCCCGTTTTGCCACCACACCTGCTTTGAGGATTTGTTTCTCAGTCTGGGAATTAAACATAGCAGAAGATCCTCGCTCCATCAGAGATGCCACTCACACCATGTTCCCGAGGACGAACAGACAATGTCTTGTTGGGAGAGTAAATTTGAGTATAATCTGTCCTTGTGCGTGATGGAGCCACCAGCCCTCCTCCTCAGCCACTCACTTGCAGACCAGAGGCACCAGACCCAGCTTGCCCACTCCTGCTTGTCGCACTGCTGCTAACCCTTACAGCGCCCAGCCCCCTCCCTGTGAGGACCCATGAGTCCCGATCCATAAAACCTGATTGCTGTCAATCCCACAGATGCTCATTGCCTAGCACAATCTATTAATACCTTTCTCCCAAATGCTCTCATAGTTCCCAGCTCCTCTATAACCGCATTTTTTGCACCAACAACAGCTATACCCCTGCTCTGTATGTCTGGACCAAGCGTACCTCTCACCCACCACTTCCCCTGCACCTTCAGGAGAAGGGAGAAGCCGTCTCTGGAAGCACAAATTGGTGGGATAAGCTGCTGTTAGCTGAGCTCACTGAGCTCCCCTACTTATTCCAAGTGAACTGCTCACTTTGAAGGGATAAACAGTATGATTAAACTAACAGCTCTTCCTTCCTCACAGTGATTCTCTTTGAAGGATATAGGCGAAGCCAGTGCAAGCGCAATCTCTAGCAGCAAATCCACTGCTGACTCCTCCTGGGAGAGAGCCCTCTGTGCAGAACAGGAGGAGGAGAGCTAGAGCGGGAAAGCTGGTTGAGCTTTGCTTTATATCAAGTAATCTCATTACTGCAATTTCAGAGCTAAATGGTAAATAGGCAGGACTGCTGGGCAGTGCAGCAGGAAGCAGGCCTAGGTCACTGGGTAATTTAGCTGATATAAGCAATAACCTGAGCCTGGATGGTCAGCGTCTGCTGCTGGTACAAACCTTCAACATTGCTCAGAGTATCAGCAGAGCTGTGCAGCGCAGGCAGACAGTCCTGTCATCTGAGGCCATATCCAGAAGTCCTGGGAGGGCTGATACAGGAGAACTAGGAAGGATTAACAGCTAATTAATGTCAGTCAGTACAGGTGTACTAAGAGGCCTTATCAAATGAATAAGGAAACTCAGTGGGCCTGTTCTTCGTCCAATGCTCTCCTGTGTTCATCCCTGATGCAGAAGGGGAACAGTGGTGGGGAGGACAGAGCAGATACAGAGAGCAACTCACACAGTGGCCTGCCATAAACTTGAAGCACCTTTATACAACCTGACAAGACACAGAAACAAGGGTGATTTGCATTTTCCAAGGAGAGTCAGTGCTCTCCAGTCAGCTCCAGGGCACAGCATTGTCTCACATGGTCCTGTGGAGAAGGAAGAGTCCCGGATGGGTATGACCTATGTCGCAGTGACCAGACTGGGCCCATATGTTGCTATTAGTGTTTGTTTCCTGGTTTTTCTAGGTTTGAATACAGCATATAAGGGATGACCATCCATCCCAGACTTCTTTCAAGGCAGGATAACACCGAAAACACCACTGCTGCATTCCCAGGCACAACAGATTCCTTTGATAATGCGCCAAAACTCCTTGATGCTTGCAGCTCAGATTGGAGGAACCACTCCTGCCTGCTCTCTCAATTTGCAGCATTTCTGAGTACCCTCCTGCCAACGAAGTGCTCAGCAGTTGCAGTGTCCTGGGTGGGTCTATCTCACTGGCCCCACTCCTTCCCAGATCCCGAGCCTGCCTCCCGGGCCAGGACTTTGCAGCCAGTTTGCCCTGAGCAGTCTCTGTCCATTCTGCCCTGCACACCTCTCATTCAGCTGCACTGGCTCCTTCGTGGAGCTTAGCACCTGCAGCGCTCACCAATTTCACACTGACACGGTGCACTGCCTGTGCTCCACATCTTTATTTCCAGACAGATTAACCAGTCTTTTCTGGACAGCTACACATTACATTGTTTTGTGCTGCGTTCCTGCACTGTTCAGTGCAGTTTGTATCTTCATCATTTAGTGTACAGCCTCAGGGCTTGTTTACTACACATCAGACCCTGCTCTGAACAGGGAATCTTTTGCTTCATCTTGCATTTGTCTGTTGTGCTCATCACCCAGAGAAGTAAGTCTCGGAAATATCAGGGAGGTTATGAATTTTCACAGTGCCCTATGACATGAGGAGATATATTCTCCCTCTTCAACCTGGCTCCCAGACGTGCCTCTCTCAAAGGCAATCCTTGGACATCCAGCAGCACCAAACTTTGCTCAGCACTCATGCTGCTAATGCAGCTGTAGTCCTGCCCAGCTAGACCCCCTTCACTCACTACATGGTGCTCTGAGTGCAGCAGTGTTCTCAGAAGAACACCAAGTTGTCCAGGAAATTACAGCATGAATAGTACAGTTTGTTTGCCACAGGCAAAGATGAAGTTATCTTATTTCTGGTATTTCCTAAGATCTCAGTTCTTGTCTTAACCCTCTCAAGGTGCTCATAACAGGGTAAGGTTCTTATCAAATATCTTAGCTTTCAAAAACAAGGGGGATGTGCCATGTCCCGCTACGCTCTCCACTGAAGTGCGCCAACCCAATAATCACAAAAAGATTTTGGTCGGTGTGGACCCTGGAGGTCTCTCATCCAACCACTGATCAGAGCAGAGCTGACCTCCTAGCTGAATTACATCACTCAAGGCCATGTGCAGTCAATCGTGGAATACCTCCTAAGATGGAGATCCCACCACCTCTTTGGCCCCTGTCCCACCCTTTCACCACCCTAACGGGGAAGACTGTTCTCTTACGACCAACCAGAAGTTCTGCCGTTCCAAATTGTGAGCGTTGTCTGTTGTGTCTCAAGAGTCTGGCTTCCTCTCTGTGACTATCCATTAGGTAGCAGAACACAGCAATTAGATCCCCCTTCTCCTTTTCATAGCCTCTCCTCATTTGCTGTATGTTTAAACCCCTGACCATCTTTGTGGCCCTGCTCTGGACTTGCTCCAATATGTTGATCTACCTCTTGAACTGGGGAGCCCAAAATGGGACACTAGATGTGGTCTCACCAGTGCTGGAGTAGAGGGACACAGGGTCCCAAAAGCAAGCCACTAGTAGCTAGCCACCAGCTGGACTTCGTACTGCTGATTGCAACTCTGTGAGTTGGTGGTCCAGCCAGTTTTCCACTGGAGTCATCTGTATCTTGTGAATTGAGAGACCATGTTAAACACCTTGCTAAAGCCAAGGTATGCAATATTGCTTGCTCTCATCTGTTGTCTCCTCACACAAGGCAATCAAATTGGTCAGGCACAATTTGCCACTGGTAACTCCACACTGGAGAAAGGTCAGGTCTTCCTCAAGCAGAACAGGGTTACAACAAGTCATCAGCACCCTGAAGTCACTGCCAAGAAGAGTCTGCCATCCATGGTAGCGACGACTTCCTCCTCAGTCTTGCGCACGCTTGGATTCATTTTCATGTGTTTTGCTAACACTGCCTTCTCGCTGGTTCCCAGCTGAAGTTTGGAAGTTGCCCAGTAGCCTCCTCCAGCTTCACTTAACATAAAGGGCTGTTGTTCACCAGCCCTTTAGCACGTGTTCACAGACCTCAAGCTATGACAAGTCAGACAATAGTTACTGACCAACAGACAACTGCTGAATGCAGCTAAATCCAGCTGAAGCCCAAACAAGACCCAAGACTCCACACTGTCTCGTCAATGCAAACCCCCTGACCTTCTGCAATAAAAACAGGAATATTATTGGCAAACTAATAAAATCCAGTGCTCCCAGCTCAGTCCCTGACTGCGGAAGTGCTGTAGCTACTTACCAGGACTGAAAGCCCTGCCCACCCACAAGGGCAAATGACATATTTGCTTTGCAATCTTACAGTTCCTTTCCAGTGCTCCATGTGGCAGCGCAGAGATGTCCTTAGATGTGCGCCATGCTCCATCGTCACTCATTTGTCCGTGGGGTCAAGCAGCTGAGCAGGGTCAGTTCAGTGTGGACTTCTTTCTTATTGCAGGTTTTCCTAGCCTGAAACTGAGAAAAAAATGGTTCTACAACTAATAATAGAAGCTGTGAAGAGTTAAAATGTCCCAGGAGTAGGAGAAGCTTTGATTCATTTCTCCACATAAAAAGTTTCTAATTATACTGAGTCTTATCTCTGTGCTAGAGCGGATTCATAACTCTGCCTTTGTCCTTGATGTGTTCAGCAGCAATGGCTAGATTTCGGACAGTGCAGGGATGACAGTTTAGGAAAGAAAAGCAGTTACTGGGCATCCTTCAGGGAGGAGGGACACTCATCCAAGGCCTCAGGAGCTCCAGAGATGGGTATTGAGTAAAAGCACAATCTTCGATGAACATACCCTGACCTGCATAGCTATAGCCATGGACCAGATGACCTCCCAAGGTCCCTGTCCACCTGAATTATCCCAGGAACGTCTGATCTCGAGCAGAAGCGTCCATCCCCAGGAGCTCCCAGTGCTGGGCTAGCACGCTTGCACAGCAAGGATTAATGTGCAAATGGGAACCGTGTCTTTTCACCGTCATCAGAGTCAATAGCAGGCCTACACACTCCAGCTCGCACTGCATCCCTCCCAGGCACCTCCTGAGAGCTCGCGCAACGGGAGAATGCACAGGCACTTCTGTTAGGACAAACCAGTCAGCCAAGCACTTAAGCAGCACTCAAAATCTCCTTACATAACTTCCGAAACAAAGGCTGCCCATGCAGCCTTTCTACTTAGGCAATCAAACACACTCCCTCTTGCTCCCTCCCACATAGAGGACATGTTATCATGACGGGTTTCTGCATCGCATTTCCACCTCAGGTTTCTGTAGACATCACAGGCACACACATGCACACACACATACGCTCTCCCTTGTTTTTATACAATGCCTGATTTGCAGTTCAATGCAGAATGTAGCAGATATGAGACATGATTTAAAATGTGAGTTACACATAACTCAGGTAGTAACAACAGCGATGTTAACGATGACCAAACCTGCTGCCATAGGCCACGTAGGCTGCGGGGACCACAATATGGAATAAAAGCTCTTGCACTCAGCAGTGTCAGAGAATGAGCCAACAAAGAGTCCAGTCCTCTCCCCAGATCCTGCACCCCTCGCAGTCTGTGAGGTGATAGCAAGCTGTAAAGGCTGATTCGTACCACATGCTCTAGAGAGCATCTTCCCAGGAAAAACGCAGTGAGCAATGGCGATACGGGCAAAGATGGAGAGGGAGCAAATGCTGTAGGCTCTGGTTCTTGAGCTGAGCAAATATCTGAGGCCAGAAAAGCCAGTGCTGTGAATGAAAGAGTTGGTCCTGCACTATCCTGTGAACAGTGGTGGACAGGCCACAAAGACACTCCCCTGTGGGGAACTGGCACAGATGAAAAATAAGTGGCAAAAAATAGTGATTTTGCAGTACGAGTAATTTCTCAGACCATGTCACCTTATGAGCACAAACCCACTTGTGCCAGCTTCTGAGGACAGCAGGTCTGCAGGGTAGGAAGGAGGGGCAGGGAGGGGCAGAGACTCCTGCTTGCACGGACACATCAAAAAGCTGTAAAATCTACAAAGTAAATGCCATTCCTGATGTACTTCCTGCACTCTGTGTCCTCCCTCTTCACTTTCAGCCTCTCTCCATAGCAATGCCCACAGAGGAGTGATAGGTTATTCCAGCAAAATCCCAGACAAGGCCATTACACTAGCAGCAGAGAGCTGCTGCTAACACAGTGAAGGAGGCGTCTCAAACACCGTGAGCCGTGGTGAAAAGGTTTTTTCTTGCTGGCTGTTGTTGCGCACACAGGGTAAGGCTGCAGGTAACGGTCTACCATCCAGGGACATGCTTGGCAAACCTATTCAAGCAAAATTTTGCAGCATGAATTTATCCAAAGAGAGAAGCCAAATGTGGGAGTCGGAGAACGTCCCACTCAAATGCACACGCACGCACACTGGCTGCCTACATAGCTGATTTCAGCTCTGGATAAGGGCCAAATCCCCATCAGTACTGTGAGGTCCCAGAAGACCGGAGCAAGGATGCTGCTCAGGGCTGAACGGGTAAGGCTTTCCCTCCAGCACAGAGCAGCTCATACTGAAACACAGTACAGAAAACTGCCTTAGCTCTCCCAAATGATTTTATTTTCCCACAGAAGTTTAACATCTAAAAAGGTAGTTTTAAAATCAACTTTCAAAAAACGTGAACCCTAAGTTTTAGTCACTGATAAATATTTTGGTTCTAGCTTTCCAACTGTGTCTGCTCCTACGAGAAAACAATGTTTGTCCTCATCTTGGGGTCAGGATATTTTGTTAAAAGCACAGTATTTCAAACAAATGTTGCTTTTCCTCTGTGAGAGTGGCTGAGCGGTCCCGTGACAGAAATACTTGCAAGTTCTTTGGTACAAAAGGAGAAGTGGCTGTCCAGGGCAGTGCTGCAGCAGCTGCGGAGATCTTCTTTCTCAGGCTGCCAGCTGTGATGTTGATCACGACACCCTCCAACAAGCACATGCTCTGCCTGATCCTCCAGCTGAGGTTAACACAACCCTGAAGGCAAACTAAACCGAGCACCTGTGCCAGCCCTTGTGGCTCTTACGGCTCCAACCTTGGGAGCTCCCCCGCATGCATCAGAGATGTTCATCTAGCCTAGGGCTCTTTCTCTGGCAGAAGCAAACAGAGCTGCTCTTTAGGATGCACGCAAGCCTGGCCACTCTGCAGGCATCCTCCTTGTTCTTCCCCAGCATCCACAGCTGTTGTATCAGGGATGTTAAAGGAGATGTTCCTGCCTGCTGCCTTCAGTCTCTGCTGATGCCTCTGAAGTTTTCTGATCCTTTTTTGACCCTGCTGTTACTGTCTTTCCCCTGCCTCCTCCAGCAGCAAGTTCCTCACTTTTACTTCCTGCTGTGTAAAGATGAACTTTCTTTTATCTGCTTTAAAATGCTCTCCTTCTAGATTCATCAAGTGCACATAGTTCTAGTACTGTGGGATTCGATGAATGACAGCTCTCCCTTCATCTTACTCACCACCTCCATGATGTTATAAACCTCAGCCACATTCCCCCTCTTACCACCTTCTCCTCTGCAAACTGGAGTCTTGGTCTTTTCAGTCTCATAAGGCAGCTGTTTCATCCCCTTGATCATTTCAGCTGCTTCTCTGCACCTTTCTCTAACTTGAGATGCAGAGACCAGAGCTACACAATGTGCAAGAGTGCTGCAAAATGATGCCTGGTGTCTCCGTGAGGATGCCCAACACGCTGTTGGCTTTTTGGCTGCTGCTGCTGCACACAGAGCTGATGATTTCATAGAACGACTTATGGCTCCAAGGGCTTTTTCCTGAGCTGTACATGCCAGTTTCACGTTCAGCATCATGCAGCAGAGTTTGGAAGGAGTTAAACAGAGGAATGGTTGGTGCAACCTGCTGTGGCTGCCTCCTGGAGCAGAGACCTCACAAAGGAGTACACTGGAGTGGAGAACAGTGAAACCACCTGAAAAAAGAGCATGTTCCTAATGCAGCCCCCTGCCCTGCAGGTCTCCAGCTTCCTGAGCTAAGGGTCTAGCAAGCACAGGGGGTAAGAGGAAAACACCGTGTTGCCCAGACTAAAGTCTACCACCCTGGACCTAGGTCTGGCTCCAGGTGAGCCCAGATGTTTCCAGAAAGACCTGGGGTGGTCAAGGACAAGGGGGATTTTTCATATGAAGGAGCAGATAAGACATGTTGGGTAGACACAACAGTAATTAATTACAGGAGAAGCAAATTATTTCAGTGCTACCATACATGGAAGCACAAAACTTAGCTCTAACGGGAACAGTCCAAGCCTCCTCAGGCCATTTACCTCCATGGCAGATGGGGATTAGCAGCCTTCTAAGCCAGGCTAAGGACTCCACAGTTAAGGGGGTAGTCTGCGCTCATTTAGAAGCCCGATTTCACAGCCTATATTTCTCAACAAAGTTCTTTGCGTTTGAATTTCACACACGTTATCTGTGGCCAGAGAAGAATTTTGGCAAAATGTGAGCTCAAAGGAAGAGAGAGGAGGGATGAGAGAGAAGAGAGAGGAGAGAGGAGAGGGAAGAGAGAGGAGAGAGAAGAGAGAAGAGAGGAGAGAGGGTTTCTATTCCAAGAAATGTCTTCTTTGCAAACAGCTTGGCATTTATCACTCTTGGAGAGCAATTCCTGATGGCCAAGAATGAGATCAACCCAAAGCTAAGGCAGAGAGCGCCATCCTAATCCCATCAATTTCAGGACAGCTGGGTATCTGCTAAACACAGCCTGCATTCATGATAGGAGAGTAAAATTGGGACCACCAGCAAGAGTTACTGATGTGTTCCTGGATACTAGAGCTCCAAAGCACCAAGCTCGTCATTTAGCCCCAAGTCCAGGCCTTCATGGACTTCAGCCAGGGATTCCCCAAGCACAGCCCACCCCTCCCAGCTGGAAGGCCATACATCTTTCAGGAACGAAGACCCTAAAGGGCAGAGAAGCCTTCACAGCATCCCAATGGTTAATTCTCTGCACAGCTGATATTTTGAACCCTCCTTCTTGTTTGAATCTATGTTTCACTTCAGCCACTTGACCTCACTCAGTCTTAGCTGGGATTTTTCAGTCTTCCACTGTGAGAAATCTTCTACCCTTGCAGTGAACTGCAGATAAAAATCAGATCATTTTTTGGTCTTTTTTGTAAAGTGCTTCAAGCTCTTGGAACTTTCTCTCAAAAGGAGACTTTCTAGCCTCTAAATTTTACTTGTGGCTGTTTTCTCTGCCATTTGCAAACAGACTTTTAAAATGTGGAAGTACTGTAGCTGGATGCAGCATCCATATGATAGGGATGAACAAACAGACAGTTCCTCTTTCTGCTCTTATTCAGGGTTTCCTTGCGTAAATACCCTTCTATCCTCAGCCACCAGCTCACATCTCAAGCTCATACTTGTCGTTTATACTTATACTTCACAATCCTTAGCTTTCTTCTGTGTCTTCTTCTTCCAAACAATAGTCCCCACCATGTAAATGTGAGCGCCGTTTTTCTGTACGTCATTTTGCAATTACCCACACTAAAATGAACACATCATGCTCAGCAAGTCAAATACACCAACCAGCCCAGATGACTCCATACAACTGAGTAGTTGCTACGATTTTCTTTTTTTACTGATCGACTGTTTTTTCTCTATATGATATGTGAGAAAATAGTCCCACAGCAATCACCCCCCAAACCAACACTTGTGGTCATTGATAATTAGAGCATCAAAACGAGGCAGGAGCAGCTATACTGCATCAGACCAGAAGTCTCTCTGACTTACCAGTCTCCTCCAGCTATGGTCACAGGCAAATGCACAGGAACGGTGAGAATGAGGCAGGGATGTGTGATACCTTTCCCGATATCTTCCCAGTACCTCGAGCCAGACGCGTTTTCTATGTATTTGCAACCCCTCAGCTCACCTCTCCTGCATTAACTTGTCCAGTCTCTCCTTGAACCCACGGTCTCTGCAGGTCTCCAGCACTCAGGACTGACTATTTATTCCCACCTTAGTTCTGACCTTTCAACCAACTATTTATACTTCCCAGCACTTTTCTTTTTATCTTATGGCTGCTTGTTTTCCTTACAGCCTTTGGTGAAGGACATTGTTGAAAGCATTTTGGGAATCCCAATACAGTCTATTAAATAAATTGCTCTTGTCTGCCACATCAGAGAACTCCACTGCCTCCTCCCCCATGAATCATATACATCCATTTGCCTACAAATACCATTCTGTGGTATTATGAGGTAAATGAAAAATCAATCAGATCTTTTTGGAGCTCCTTTTCAAATTTTCCGTACTTCAGCCTTTAGATGCAAAGACTGTTTGAGAAAGCACTTGCACACCACCATTTCTGATTCAGCAGTCTCATTCTTGGCTTTCTTAAGAAGACTGAAGCAAGACAACCAGCCCAGATGGTTTATCACTGTCCATTTCATCAATCAGATCCATAATCTCAGCTCCAGGCTTTTCAGTTTTGAACATATCCTCTGGTGAGTCCCCACGAAGGTTAATTACAGCATGGGAATCTCCATGTTTTCTTCTACAATCAACAATAATGCAAATAATTGCTTCAGCTTCTCTGCAATGGGCTCGTCTTTTCTAATTGCTCCTTTTATACTCTGGTCATGTGCTGGCTCTGTCAACTCCTTGGCACACTTCTTGTCTCTGATATATTTGAGGAAAATCTACTCTCTTCTTCTTCTTTAGCTGTTTCTCAGATTCTTTCAGCGTGCCACTTGGGCCAGGAGCTCAGTGATGCATGCCCGATACAGGGACGCAGTACTACCATCATCCTGTCTAGGTCCGGCCTTTCTTTCCACAAGGTTTATCTGGTTTTTACCGGGATGATTAGCCTGCCCACTTCCTTCAGTTTACAACCCTCTGTCAAACAACAGCAGTCGCCTTATGGTGCCCCAGGGATTGACCGCCTTGGCCAGGTTTCCAATATGCCTGTTGTGTTCATGTCTTCATTTAGGACCTGCCAATCCATTCCCCCATTTCCAAAGGCTCTTGGAGATCTAGAATATACCTAAATATTAATCCACTGCATAACTTTCTCCTAGGCTGTGTGACTGAGGCTAACTCTGTAATCAGACTGTGCAGCAAAGGAACTCAAATGCCCTACAGAAGCTTTAACATAGAACATTAATACATTTATATATTTTCAACAGCCAAGTTTGTAATCTGGCCAAGAGATACCACTCAGGTTTGCAGGGCAGACTTATTTTCCACAGAGCAGAACTGGCAGGCATTAATCATGCTAGCAGTATCCGTAGCTCATCTGTGATCTGCTACAATCTACTGTTTCCAGCGCTCCAGCATATGACTTGGGCAGGAGGCAACCTTAGGTCAACAGCGCAGCTACAGGGCAGAGCCCTGCACCCAGCACTACAGTGTGCTTCAGCACACATGCCATCTCTCTGCAGTGCAGCTGAGACAGTACCATCCTCTGGCAGGACAGCACCCTGGCCACCAGCATCACCAGGACTGGGGCAGTTGCTCATTTAGATCCATAAAAGTGGAGAAGTCTGAGAACATTTGTCCCCAGATAGCTCTCTGTTGTCTTATTTTCTGGCAAGGTTGCTGACGACCCTGTGTAACCATGCTGCTGGGGACATAGCTGCTTTAACCATGCGGAAGATGTTACAACAAGCAGAGCTGGCATGTAAAAAAACCATCTCATTTCACAGGAAAGCAAAACTGAGATACGGATTTGCCTGTTCAGTGGCTTAACGTTTGTCTTGTGTCACAGACTCAGTCATTCAGGAAAAAACATGTCATATTCCTGTTACCTGCCCCTTTGTCACTAGCCTAGAGGCATGAGCCCAGGCACTGCAGAGAGGGTTCCTGCCCTCACGCTTAAGGAGTGATTTCCTACTCATGTAGGAAATGCCACCATCCCCTTTGGGGGCCAGAGCTAAGAGAAGCTGCAAAACATGGAAAACCAAGCAGAGCAACCAGCATTGGCACCAATCCCAATGAGATACAGCTTCGGGGACCACCTGTGCTGGCAGCAGTGAGCAGAGAGGCCTTCCACACAAACATATTAAGCAACCTTTCTATGTCTCCTCCAGTCCCACGAGCTACTATGTCGCATCTGTGCCTGAATTCATGTCAATGGTTTCACATAATTGAATTCATGCCAGTCCTTCACCCATGGACAGGACACACCAGGCTGTTCTGACTCAATCATCACTGGAAATGTAGAAGTCTCCATCCTGGACTGAACTTTCAGGACCATGATTTTTGCCGGGAACTCATCTAATCCCATTTTGAAGACACTCTGCTTTCAACCCTCAGCATCAGGTGGAGGTGGATTCATAGAGATGTGACTGGATCACATCCATCCATGCACCCACTTCTCAGGCAGTGGGAAATGGCAAAACATTTCCTCTCTCTCTCTACCACAGATGTCTGCTACACTCCCTTCAATTCACCCCATCCCAAGCTGGGCGCTACCCCGTAAGCTGTCCTTTATAGAGAAGCCAGCTCTGGCCTCCTTGCCAGAATTTCTGTACCTCCTCCAGCCAGCTCTACTGCCAGCTCCAACAGATACTATTGACACCCTGTACACACCACTCTCTTTCCTCTGAATTCAGCTTTGCATGTATTTGAATTGAATGTAATCTGCCATTTTATGCATGAGCATCATGGGACCCTCTTCAGCTTCTTGCATTCAGCCCCAGATTTGGCTCTTCTGAATCATTTTTTTCCCTGCGAATTTGCCAGCTCATTATTCAGAGTCTTCTCTGCATCCTCTGTGAATGCACTGATCAGCATGAATACCAGCACGGACCTCTGTACGCTGCCACCGGCACCCGCCACCACTGCGAAAATGGGCTCGATACTCCTGTAAACAGTTATTAATCTAAGGGCCTGCCTCTTCACCCCTTGAAAAGTTAGTTTTCTTGTAGGTCACTGATGCGGGAATTCGCTCAAATCACGCGAACCCCCATGTACAAGTGTACTAACTGTACATCACCCTGGCCCACCACCTTGCTCACACCTTCAGAGAGCTTGGATACGCTTCTGAGCTTTGACTTCCTTCTCTAAGAGCCAAAAAACCTCTTCCCCAATACACTGTATTCATTCAAGCATCTAATAAAATTATTCTACCTTGTTGTTTCTAACAATTTGAGGCTGTTTGAACGCTAACTCTGGTTCCTAAATCAGTCCAGGACTCCTTTCACTCATTCACATCACGCTCCTGCATCCCTTGAAGACTGGTTTAGGCATTAAAGCACAAGCCCGTTTGTATTTGAACAGCTTCACTACTGCGCTCCTCCAGCACCGCTGGGTGACTGCGGTTGGCCTGGTCAATGTATTGATTTGCTCCAAAACCTCTTTGCCAACACTTTGGTTTGAGAGAGCCCCTCAGCCCTGTCTCCCTCTGCACAGCAAACAAAGGAACCTTCCTGGGACACCGCTGCAGCAAGCAGTAACACAAGGAACTCATTTGCTTCTGCACGACAGCTTTGTTTTCTTCATGTGTCCTCCCTGCTCCTGATGTGCACACCTCAGGACAGAGCTGCCTGGATGTCTTCCTGAAAATTGGCCTTGCAGGACTTTTAACCTCTAAATATATATAGTGTCAGAATATAAATGAGAACAAAATGTCTCTTGAAACAGGGGAAACTCAGGCCAGTGTCCCTGCAGAGTGGGGGATCCTTCAACGTCGATTCAGCAACTTTGGGTGGCTTCCTGGTTTCTACAGAACCTGAGTCCCTCCTGCAGCTCTGCAAAGGCTCCTTCTTCGCTGTCAAAGCCTGGCTGTGCATCGGCTCCCCGATCCCCTCAGTATCTCCTGGCCCCTCACCACTGAGCACACTCTGCCCACTCCAGTTGTCCCTCCACTCCCGCAGGCCACCAGCTATTCCAGATGTCCCTCCCGACCCGCCACTCAGCCCCCCAGACCATGCAGTACATCTGTGACAGCAGAGAACAAGGACTATTGCCTCAAGACCTTCACATGGCGGCTTTAAATATTCCCCATGGCAGAGCCAAGGATTTTGCTCATTTAGCTGTTCCCCTTAATTTCCTTTTAACTGGCTTCCTCTTTCTATGTCATTTAAAGACTTTTTCAAATTCCTGCTGCTGCAGTCAACTTTTTTGGCTCCTTCCCCTCACAAGGATGTTGAATTTGAGTACATTACAGTCAATATAAAAGAAAAAAAAAAAAAAAGCATATCTTTGATAGTGATATATTGATCGAGGTTCTGCGTATTACTCTGGAATAAATCAAAAGTTACTTCTCCCCTTGTAAGGTCTTTCACCGGTTGCTTCACGGATTGTCATTTATGGTGTCTAAAACTCATTTTCTCCCCTAAACAGAAGCGGCTTCTCCAGCCTCAAATTTTGCCCAGTTGTTCAAGGCATTTCCCCGTAATAACAAAAATCTCATTTTCAGTAGCTGAGGATTGCAAAGCTGGATGTATAAAATGTCAGTGTTTCATGGATTAAACCATTTTAACCAACAATTTAGTTCACTTATTACATGCTCAGGTGACTAACTAGTTCCCAGTAACAGAGGAGTTTCTGGAGCTGGTGTTACCTTCCTATAACTGAGCTTTTGAATTCTGCTCTGAAGTTTGAGAGTTACCAAGGAGAAAGTTCTGTTGCGTTTGTCTTTTTCTGTTAATTTGTATGCCAGCTTTTCAAAGAACATTTTCTTTTTGACTGGCATTTTGTATTGTTTTGCTTATAGCTATGTAAATGCATTGTTTTGACATCATGTGCATTTATACCCAATACATCATTAATTGGGGCAAATTTCATTCCTTTGCAAAAATAAAATCCTCCAGAATAAATTCCTACACTATTTGCAACATTTTCTACGCCAAAGCTACACAAACCCACTGTTTAAACTGCAATGGAGACTACAGGGGGACCTCAGAGAGGACTCAAAGCTCTGCTGTACCTGTCGTACCACTGCTTGGAAAAGCAGTCTGCATAACCCACGAAGGGTGAATTGCCAGCCAGGATTTGGAGTCAGCTCAGAGCTGTGCTGCAAGCCAGGAGCTAATAAATGTCACCGAGCCCGCGCACAGTAGATTAGAAACGGCCATTTGGATTTTGGCCATCAGCCTGTGCAGTGCAGCCACGACACCTCTCTAAATTCCTGCTAAACGTGAATGGACTGTGGGAAAAGTTCATTTGTAATTTAAAAATTACCTGAGTGGCTTAATCTGCCTCGGGAAGTCACTCCAATGGTCAGGACCTTATTCCAAATCCCAGCTGTCCTCTGCCAGCTTCCAGGCACTGGATCCTGCTCCTGTTACTGCTGTCCTCCAGACTGGAAGACCTGTTAACAGTGCAGGATTTTTTGCTGAGACACTTAGGTACTGTGGCTAAGTAAGGCCTTAATGCTCTTAGAAATTCAATAGTTAAAGTAGATAAAGGTTATCTGATACTCCAGTGACCTCCAAGTCTTCTCTGGTCACTGTGTCTCAGAACAGCACCATTCACCATTTGTTCCTCAACAGCTAATGCTACATTCAGCCTTATTAAAGCATCTATTTAGTCCCAGTTTAGCAAATCACCAGCCCTACCCTCCAACCGTTTTGTCATCTGCACAGTGCATCAGAGACATTTCTGCTTTTTTCTGCTAGGCTTTTCATAAAAACGTTGAATGTAGCCAGACCACAATACAGGTCATTCTAAGACTTTGCACTTTCAATGAAGTGTGAGGTCTAGAAGTTACAGAAACAAAGGACAGTGCGGGAAAATCTGAGAGTTAGTTGGATAAAGGAGATGTTGAGGGCTTGCTGCAACACAACAGACTATGCAGCTCATGGGGGTCAGGTTGAACCCACCATACAACTCTGCCGCATTTGGGGGTTTGTATTTGCTCTCCACTCCTGTCTCCTCTGCTGCTCTGGGCTCGCTGCAGTCAGCCATGAATAAATCCTGCCTTGATGAAAATCGGTTCAAATGAGACAGCCCCTAAATGTATGAAACCCAAGCTCTGGGAGGAATCCCCGAGCACGGCCATTGGGTTCTGGTTCCTGACACACAGCAGAGCTGTGATCTGACTCACAGCAACGTGACTCAGGAGTAACTACCAAAGCCTTAACAGAAGCAAATCAAGGACAGATATTTCTATACAGAATATTTCTGTAAAACCAGCTTGGTTGCAGGTTAACGAGTTCGATAAAAGCCTGCACTGGTCTGGAACAAGCATTAGAAATATCCAGGCAGTATGCAAACATAGGTGAATTCCCCAGACCTTGATCTTGATATAAAAGGAGTTACAGAAGTCAAAGAAATATCAAAACATCTGGCTGCAAGCTCTGCAGGACAGCTCAAGCAAGCTGCAAAGAGAAGCAGTCAAACGCCCAGATGCAATCACATCCCCGCAAGACTCTATCTCCCCACCCAGATGGCTGCAGAGAAGTGGCAGGCTCACTTCTTTGATGAGAGAGATCAAAATGGCATGAGACTCCAGCAAAGGTGTGATAACAGCGGATGATAGTAAGGGACTCGAACCACCCACATATAAACACGTGGCACCGTGGGACACAGTTCAGAGACAGAGTATCTCCACGTTCGACACACTGCTCTGTGCAATCACTCGCTTGGAGCAAGGAGAGGAGCAGGAAGAAGTGGGGAGGCCATTCTTGACTTAGTTTTAAGTGGCACACAGGAGGGAATTCATAAAGCAATAGTAGCTGAGATGCTGCATAATAGCAGCCCCGGTGCTGTTCAATTCAGCATTGCACAGGGAAGCCAGGACCAAACAGCAGCGAGTGACACTAAACAGAAGCAAATGCTAAAAAACAGTGTGAGGCTAATTAGGCAAAGCCTAAAGGGGTTTTGAAGAGCAAATCAGTAAAGGTGTAAAAACAAACAACAGGGCTGAGCATGTCAAAAAGCCATCAGGAAAACATGGGGCCGTTAGACTGTCAGAGGTTAAAAGAAGCAATTATGGTAGATGAGGATATCACAGAGATGCTAAATGACTCTTCTCCTTCCATCTTCCACACCTTCCCTGGAGATTTCTATGCCTTTGCAGAGCCTCCAGGGAGATACTATCCATGGCTGGAGCAACAGCAAACATGGGCTAAAAAACATGACTGTTTAAAGGGAAATATGTTATCAAGCCCATGTGATGATTTCAAAGGCTTCATTCTGAGTCCACCCTCCAACCCCACTTCCAGAGAGAGTATCCATTGGAGGGAATACAAAGGAAAGGCAGGAGCTTCTGGTCTGACCCTAAAAGTCAGGAGACAAGTGGCAAGACACCAGAAAAGGCCAAATTCAGATAATCAGAGGGGAAAATCTTCTCCAGAGGTGTGACAAGAGAGTGGTCAAACAGACTGGATTTCTTAGATCAGGGGGGTGGGGGAGAATTATAACTGGCATTGCTAAGGTATTTTCGAAAGCATTTTAGCTCTACATTCCAGCTGGTCCCAGGTGGAAAGCTAACACCAGGGTGGTTTATTCTTCCTCTGTAGCATTAATATTAGCTGCAGCCAGGACATGGGGCTGGAAGGTTTTCACAGATGATCAGGGCTGGCAGCTCTTAAAATGATGTCAGTGGGAGGTGAGTGAGATCTGGTTGCTTCTGCCCAAGGGTGCTATACCTAAGTGGCGTAGCTGAAAAAAACAGTCCTGTATGCCCGTACCTTGCATAGTCCTCTACACTTGGCTGAAGGATGCTGCCAGACCACTGCTGGCACGTGGGAGGGTCTGGAGGACTCAAACAGCCCAGTTCAAGAGAGGGACGTGCTCCCAGAGAGCAAGGAGACCCGGAGGCCAACACTGCTTCGAATGTAACACCCGCCTTCGCAGCCCTGCATTGTCATCAGCAACAGAGAACCAGAAAGATTTCAGCTGGCAGGGATTTCTGGTGATCTCTCAGGCAAAGCAGAGCTGAGGAGCACAGTCCTTCCCGGGCATGGCAGAGTGAATCCATGCACGGGAGCTCCAGTTCCTGAGGCCTCCGGGACGCCTCGGGAGAGGCGGCTTCGTGACATCAGCCCCCTCGGCCGTTTGTTGCTGTTTGTTAATGTTCGGTCCCCAGCAGTGGCAGATGCTCTGGGGCTGAATCACAGGGATTTGTTGTGGCGAGCATTGCCTCGGCACCTGCTGCACACTGAATACCTCCTCTTCCTCTGCCTCCTGCTGCCCTGCCATTCACTGGCCATCACCTCTCAGGAGCCGCCCGCGTGATGAAGAGTGTGGGTGCTGCACCCACAGAGGCAGGGGACAGCCGTCTGCTGGCAGCCAGGCTCTCTGCAATGCACCTGCCTTGCAGGAGACAGAGAAAGGGTTAAAAGCACCGCCTGGAGCTATGAAGCCTCCAGCCTGTGGCAGGGAGAGGGGACAGGCTCAGGGGAGCAGGCTGGGGAGGCAGGGGGCTCAGGGAGGGGACGAAGGGCTCCCATGCACTGTGATCATCTCCTGTGACGAAGCCCTGCCACGCTGCAGCCAGTGCTGCAGCAGGCAGGCAGCATGCCTTCCCAGCCTCCCTCCTCCGTCGAGGGAGCCGCAGCACAGCCCCTAAGGACACGACGCTCCCGCAGGTCCTCCTCCAGCAAAGACATCTGAGGGGAGGCTGGGGGATCACAAAAGGCCCTAAGAGACCCAGTGTCACCTGAGACCCTCCTCTCCGGAGGAAACTGCCCCCCCGACTGCCACGTGCAGTGCCAGGAGCCACCCACACCCTCCCAGGGCCTGACCCAGCATGGTCCCCTTCTACAAGCCATCCCATGAGACCATCTCCAGCTTCCCTGCCCCATCTCACCCTCCCACCGGAGCCTCCCTCACACACGAGGCCACGATCATGCCTCAGAGAGGAGCCATGCCTGTATTCACTCTGCTCCTGGGGGAAGACCTCCTGTGAGCTGCTCTCACATCCCCCGGCTTGCCAGAGCCATTTTCCAAAGGCAGCCCCTTCTCCAGCTAAAGAGGGTAGAGCCTCCCATGGCCCCATGGCTGGGGTCAGCTGCAGCTCCTCTGAGGTCGGCTGGGCAAGGCCATAACACAAGCAGCATCACCTTTAGGGCCATGTCCAGACACAGGATGAAAATTGAGGCAGAGCAGCGATCTGATCTGACCACCAGAAAGCTGTTCCTCCCACAGCCCCTTCCCACGGAGATTATGACTAACGGAGACATCCCTCTTGCACAGCATTTGTGCAGGAGAGCATCAGGGTGTGGAAAAGCTCAGCATAAAAGCACGTGAGGAGGAGTTTACACTGACGTGTGAAATGAATGTACGTGTTTGTTTCAGACCTACTAAAGCAAAAGGGGTTAATTTCTCCTCTAGGGCTGCAGGAGGGAGTCCAAGCTAGGAATGCTTGGGCTGGCATGAGCGAGCACTCGGGTGTTATCATCTAACGGATGATACCAAGGATGGATAACAGTGGATACAGGAGTTGCCTGGGAGATGCCACGGGATAGCAAGGGCTGGACACTGACTTTTAGGGACTGGCAGCCAAGGACTGGAACAAACGCGGATTTCAGCCCAAATGCGATTCGGCTGCAAGTCTGAGCGAGGACCGGTCATGAAACCAGGTGCTACGTGGACTGCTGCAGAGACAGAGAGGAGGTCCTCAACCCTGAGGACCAGAGGCAGGCTGAGCCACCCTGATGAGCATGGGTCACACCCCAGCATTTCAGGTGTAGTCCTTCTGACCCCACGAAGCACTGAGGAGACCGTCCTGCATCGATCAAGCTGCACACTGTCTGCTTGTCCATGCTCAACAGGCTGGCCGCAGGAGCAAGAGAAAAGCCAAAGCCGGGCCTTCAGCCGCAAGAGCCATGGGAGTTGCTTTGCAAACCGACATATGCCGAGCACGTGGCATAGAAGGGAGCAACCGCAGACCAAGCAGGGCCAACTACCCTAGAGAGCAGCAATATATGGCAGCAGGCAGCTGTGCCTGCGCCGCCTCCACCCCGGGGCCAACGTGAGCCACCCATCGCTCAGCCTGGGGCTCTGCCACATGCTTCCCAGACCACACATCCCAGACCCACCTGGGGAGCCACTGCGCAGCGGGTCCGGCCTGGCAGGCGCCCTGGCCCGCCCTGGGGACACCGTCTGGGTGGCTGCGCTCCCCGCGTGCGGGGCATCT
>WAAD01000493.1:72658-103852 GCA_013389945.1 Fregata magnificens | reverse complement strand
GGATGGAGGCTCCCCGGTGGGGTAGAGCCGCCCCGCTGGGAGCATGGCGGGGGTCGGCGGTCACCCCCGGGGGGAAGGCAGACACCCGCGTGGGTGGGGGCTGGAGCCCCCGGGGGGGACGACGGTGACCTCCCCGGGGNCCTCCCTGGGGCGGTGGGCTTGGGGAAGGGCGGGTGCTCCCTGTCCCGCCGGGATCCCGCCGCTGCCTGGATGTCTAGTGCTACCCCAGCGTCTGGTCGGTCCTCGGTGTCTGTACGTGGGAGGCGCGGGGCTCGGCTGGAGCGTCAGCCCTTGAGACAAAGGGTGTTTACGCGCCGTACACCACGGCGGCGGGCAGTGCGCTGCGGGGCGAGGCAGCCGGTAATGAAGTGCCGCAAAGCAAATGTGATTTTGGTAAGGGCTCGTCAACAGCAGCACCTTGTTTTCCAAAACAGTTCAACTGCAGAGTCCTCGCTGGATCACCAGCGCTTGCCGCTGGGGGCCTGTAATTCCTGTTGGGCTGCTGGCGACTCTGCCGTATCGGGAGTTGCTGGTTATGATAAAATTGCTGCTCTGTGTGTTTGGATGGGGAGGAGGCCGTGGGGAGAGGCAGCGGCTGTCTGGGGCCCAGCCTCTACCCCCAGTGTGCATGTTGCGTTTTGGGGAGCGTTGTGGAGGCTGGCAGCGGGAGAGGGTCCAGTCGCCATCCGAGTCCCTGCCTGTGGCTCATCAGAAGCAGGGAGGTAATTCTGGCGTGGGTACGTGGACCTGGGATCGAGGGTCCCAAGGGCTGTTGTGGTGGAGGGAGCATGGTATGGAGGGTAAGAGGTCTGAACCCAGCAGCCTCCTGCCTGTGGCTTGGGCTGCCTGTGCTGGAGTGAGGAGCAAGCCTCCCACCCGCCTTCCCCAGCAGGTGCCTCCCCCGCGGCCTGTCCCTTTGCTGGAGGCGGTTGCTGTCACGGGGAGAGCTGCTCTGGGGGCTGGTGCGGGTTGGTGGCTGCACTCCCATCGACGAATCCTGGGACTTATTCTGGTTATGGCCATGGTCCTCCTACAGGAGCCCAAAAGAGTCGCTTGGGTGTGGGTGACGCTCAGTCCCACGGCGCAGGGATGTCCTGGCATCCTGTGCGTGGCAATGCTCAGCGTATGGGTTGGAGCTGGGCAGGAGGGGGTGGCTGAGCAGCTTGGCAAGCGCTCACGTGAGGAGGGGTGGCCGTGACCTGAAGTTGTGTCTAGTCCTAGGGTAGGATGCAGCCTGGATGATGACACTGCAAGATTTCTTCCAGGGCTGGCCTGCTGCTGTGGCCCAGCCCTGGCCATGAACTGCCAGGCTCTCCATTGTCCGATGCAGCAAGACAAACGGACCCCCAAAAAGCCTTTGGGAGCAGAGGAGACAGATGGCTGGAAGATGCTTGAAAAGAAGCTGCTGGCATGTCTTTGTGGTCAGTGCCTTCCCCTCATGCCCCTCAGCCATCAGCTCCCAGCCTGCCTCTCCAGCTAGGAAAGCCCCTCTGCAGCACCCTTGTCAGGGCAGGGATGGAGTAGCTGTCTCCTCTCCTTGAAGAAACACTCCTCCAGTGCTCTGGATTTCAAAGCTACAACCGCAGCGGGGCCCAGCAGAGCCCCTTGAAGCCGCCTGGGTGCTGGAAGCGCTGGTGCTTCACGCCGGGGCCATATTTGTGCGCTTGGCTGGTGTTGTGCTGCTGTCGGCAGATTTCTGAGTGTTTGGGCTGGATGCGTGGTTGTCCTTGCTGCAAGGATTATTGCCCCCGCAGAGTTACTCCACTCTAGAGTTGTGTAACCCTTTTGTTTGAACAGTGGCCTAGTGTTGTCCCATGGGAAGCCACAACATGCCAAAGCCAGACTACTTGGGGCTGTTTTTACCTGTGCTCGGTAGCAACCTCATCCTGCCGTGGCACCGGCATTGCAGGCTCTGAGCAGCCTTCGATGTGCAGCACAAGGAGCACCACCATCCTGCGGCAGCAAGGGGGGAGGCTGGGCACCTTCAGTGGCACAGCAGGGGGCTGAGCTCAGGTCTTGCATGCAGTTACCTCTCTCCGTACCAGAGCCGCTCCACTCATCGTGTGTTTCTCTTGCTGGGAGAAGCCTCGATGTTGAGGGTCTTAGAGCTGGGCCTGCCTGATCAGATGTAGATGCCGCAGCAGGGGGGCCAGGGCGGCTCTGTCTCCTCCTATAGATGCTGAGGCTGGTTAGGTGGCTTGTGCCCACGCCTCCCCGTTGGCTGAGGAGAGCCTGAGGGCCATCTTGAGATGTCTGAAGCCAGGTGAGATGAGCTCCTTGCCTGGCGTTTGCGGAGGGGCAGGTTCAGGAGACTGTCCCCTTCCTGGAAGGTGGCTTCATCTTTCTGAAGCTGGTGGAGGTATCTGCTTGGCCAGACCATGCAAGAGGAACTTACCCTGTCTTGGGGGAAGTGGCCTGTGCTTCCAGCTGGTGTCCTTTCTGTAAGAAGTCATCCGCCCTGCCTGTGTGGGATCGGTGTCTAGTGGTAGGAGCATAGGGCTGGGAGAGAGGTTTGGACTCCCACAGGGCTCTGACTATCTGTAGCCTTAGAGCAGATGATGGCTGCAGGTCCTGTAGTCCTGCTCCCCCAGGAGAAGCTTTGGGGACATGTCGGCACTGGTCCCAAGCCAGGCTGTGGGAGGCTGTGTGTGACTTTCAGCCTGTAATATCGGCCCTGGGCCTGCAGCAGGGAAACCTTGGGGAGGGAGCCCTGGTGTGCAGAAGTGGGATGGCGGAAGCCCGGTAGTTGTCTGAAGCTAATGTAATCCTTTGCTGCTTGCGGCAGTGCTTTTACCCAACTAATGTGTGCAAATGCCCTGTTCTCACGTGTCATTAGGGCTCACCATATGCTACAAGTCTTTTTCTGTGCCAGCACAGGCCCTTGACACTAGAATAGAGGAAGTAGTGACATCCCTGATGAGGTGGTGGTGTACAGGCATGAGAAGAGGGAGTGTGACCTATGCATCACTTGATACCTGGATGGCCTGATTTTGGATGACTCTGATCAGCTGCCTGGGGGAAGCGAGCTGTTCTTGCAGTGGTGATGCAGCTGGGATCAGCATGTCGGCTGGAGGAGAGCATCCCTCTGCAAGCAGCTGGGCGGAGGGAGCTGGACAGGGAGCATGAAAGCAACCGCTCAGCTGTCTGGCACAATGTGTTAGGCTCCACAGGCAATGCTGGATTTTAAGACAATACATGGGATCAAGTGCTGCAGAGCTGCCCTGCCGCATACTCAGACAGTGAGGGGATGTGCTGGCACTGCTGCCGTGGGACAGGAATTTTGCCGCTGTCCCGATAATGCCTCAGGTTTTGGCATGGCCTGTGACGCTTAGGCCAGGGTGTTTGCTGGGAGCATGGTGGCTTGGTCTGCTGGTCCAAGGAGAAATCCCCAGCAGACCAGAGTGTTGTTGCTGAAGCACGAGTTGAGTGCCTTCTAAGTGTGTGTACCTTTCCTTCTCTGGAAGGAGATGGAAGGAAACACCCTACTTGCCCAGGATTCCCTGCTTGTGAGGTCTCCTTCATGCTAGACGCTGCCTCTTCTCCCTCTGCCTAATGTTCTCGCCTCGCCGGGGTTGTTGGAATTGCTGGAGTAACTGGAGGCGTCTACATCTGGGTAGTCACCCTGGTGCTGGCATGGCCAGGCACTTAGCCAGATGGAGGAATCTGCATTAAAGCTAACATTCTTGTTTGGTTTTCACTAGGTTGGTTTTAACCTAGTTTCACCCCCATCCAGGGTGTTATGTGACCATTCAGGTCCTCACAGGAGAGGAGCAGCATGAGGGAGGAGGTGGTGCAGGATGTGAACACGTCTGAGGTGCCTTTGCTGGTGGCAGTGCCAGTGTGATGGTCTTGGAGCTTGGTGGACCCTGCTTGTGTGCTGCTGGGCTTGTTCTCCTGGGTCCCATGTGTTTGCTGCTGTGTTAGAGCCGCTGCAGTACATGGTCTGCTTGTGTAGATGCCTTCTGGGAAGTGCTCTGCTCCCTGTGCTGGCATTTGGC
The DNA here is from genome assembly GCA_013389945.1 of Fregata magnificens. Classification (NCBI taxonomy): domain Eukaryota; kingdom Metazoa; phylum Chordata; class Aves; order Suliformes; family Fregatidae; genus Fregata; species Fregata magnificens. The sequence goes on along the minus strand of WAAD01000493.1, from coordinate 99,854 downwards.
TTGGTTCTTCCGGTGCCCAGCCTTGTTTCCATCTGAACTGCTCTCTGGGTTCCTTTTATAGCCCAGGCAATGACTTGACCATGCAGGTCATCTGACACTGTGTCTGCACAGATTGAATTGCCTCCTTGTTGCTTGGCTCTTTGGTGACTCCATGGGACCTTGAAGGTGATGCCAGCGCTGTAACACCCACGTAGTCAGATGTATCTGATCCTCCTCCTCTGAGTTACTGGGTCAGCTCAGCTTGAACCATCTGGTCCAGTTCTCTCCCCTCTGCTCTTGGCCAGGTACCTGCGGCCATGAAGTGATGCAGCAGCAGAGCCTTCATCATGCAGTGATGGTGAGGTGTAGGTGATCTCCCTGGTGCCCCGGCTCCTCTGTCCACCTGCAAGGGCAGGTGGGGGACAAGGCTCTCCATCCTGCTCTGAAAGAGCTCCTGCTTTCACCCAGGGCTGTCTCAGCCCCTCTGCTGCTGTCACAGCCAGCGCTGGGCTGGGCTGGGCTGTGTGGTCGCTGTGGCAGAAGGAGGGCCGTGCTGGCTGGGAGGAAAGGAGAGGAGCCAGGCAGGAGTCGGATGCAGTAATGCTGTGTTGTGTTTGGGCAGCCCTGACGCCAGAAGCACTAACCCAGAGGAGGCTACCTAAAAGGAGCAGTCAATAACAGCGTAGGGAGGCGGAGAAGCCGAGATGCGCGATGAGGGCTGGGCAGGAATGTGCTTAACCATTCCAGTCACCTGCCTGGCGTCATGCTCTGCCTCCGCTGTAATGCGGGCTGAGGGCACAGGGACTGGTGTGCACACGGGCAGGCATCGGACGCTGCAGCTCCCACTGCTCGGGGATTGCGGAGGCTCCCTGGTGTCACAGGGATGTGCTGGAGGGCAGCAGTGCTTGCCGCGGAGCCAGACAGCAGCATCTTTCCAGGTGATCCTGGAGTTTGCCTGTGGCTGTGGAGCAGCAGAGCTGCGAGCTTCCCCTTGTTGCTGCGGGGTCCAGCGCAAGGGGACCTGCCCCTTCCTCAGGTGATGCTCCAGGCAGTGCTCCATCTACAGATGCTCTTCCTCACCTTACTATGCTTCAGATGGTGTATTTACTGGCAAGCCCAATGTGTAGCATTAGCTTTTCCAGACCACTGCTTTTGCTGCTGCTTTCAGGCCATGGTTTCCAGAGAAAGCGAGTTCTGACGCTTCTGGTCTGAGTGGCCAGCGGCACAGATCAGCAGGCTTCCTGAGCCACCCGCTGTACAGATGCTGCATAGGAGCTGCATTCACTTTCTCAGTCTGGAGGCAGGTGCAGGGCTGACCATGCCAGAAGACAGGCCTTGCTGGGGCCCCATGCACCCTGGGGACCCGTTTTCCAGAGGTGGGATGTGTTTGGTGGTGTCCATGCTGGTGCTGTGCCCAGGGCAGCAACTCCTTGTGCTCCTTTCTGCTGCTGTCAGGCTTGCCCTCTGCTCTCCTCCCAGTCTGATGTGCGGTGGAAGCCGTGGGGAGACGGGCCTAGTGGTACAGCGTGCTGCCAAAGGTGCTCCTGCCTTGGCTGTGTGCTGCAGGGCTCTGCTCTTAGCTTGTCTTTAAACACCTTCCCCCTGAGCAGATGAATGCAGTAACAGGTCAGCATCGTGGCACTTTCCTGGGGGACTCTGTTTTGCCTCTCCGCATCTCACTAGCTTTGGTTTCTGGCTTTTTTTTGTCTTCCTGTGATGCTGGGGACTTCATTTCCAGAAGGGACAGACCATGCAACAACAGAGATAACCTGGTGGGCCACAGCCGAAGCTGAGAGTGCTCCGTTCTCCCTGGGCAACCACTGGGATATGGGGACTCCCTGCTGCAGCTGGGCACAACAGAGCATCCACCATAGTCACCTGAAAGACCAGCAGGATTGAACCTGTATTTTAATCTTTTGAAATTACTCTTCCCTCCTGTCCTTCTGGGACGTCAGGAGGAGGCATTAGTGTGTGGTGCCCATCAGCACGCATACTGTCTTCTAGGAGGGGAGCAGAGCTGCCAGGGTTTCCCCATTTCTTATTTCTATTATAAATATCATAGGATCACTAAGGTTGGAAAAGACCTCTAAGATCATCAAGTCCAACTGTCAACTAACACCACCATGCCTCCTAAACCAGGTCCTGGAGTGCCACGTCTACGCCTTTTTTGAACGCCTCCAGGGTTGACGACTCCACCACCTCTCTGGGCAGCCTGTTCCAATGCTTCACCACTCTTCCTGTAAATAAATTTTTCCTGACGTCCAATCTAAACCTCCCCTGATGCAACTTGAGGCCATTTCCTCTCGTCCTATCGCTGGTTACTTGGGAGAAGAGTCCAACACCCGCTTCACTACAACCTCCCTTCAGGTAGTTGTAGAGAGCGATAAGGTCTCCCCTCAGCCTCCTCTTCTCCAAACTAAACAACCCCAGTTCTCTCAGCCGCCCCTCATAAGACTTGTTTTCTAGACCCTTCACCAGCCTCGTTGCCCTTCTCTGGACACGCTCCAGCACCTCAGTGTCCTTCTTGTACTGAGGGGCCCAAAACTGAACACAGTATTCGAGGTGCAGCCGCACCAGTGCCGAGTACAGGGGCACGATCACTTCCCTACTCCTGCTGGTCACACTATTCCTGATGCAAGCCAGGACACAGTTGGCCTTCTTGGCCACCTGGGCACACTGCTGGCTCATGTTCAGCCGGCTGTTGACCAGCACCCCCAGGTCCTTTTCCGCCAGGCAGCTCTCCAGCCACTCTTCCCCAAGCCTGTAGCGTTGCATGGGGTTGTTGTGACCAAAGTGCAGGACCCGGCACTTGGCCTTGTTGAACCTCATACAGTTGGCCTTGGCCCATCGATCCAGCCTATCCAGATCCCTCTGCAGGGCCTTCCTTCCCTCGAGCAGATCGACACTCCCGCCCAGTTTGGTATCATCTGCAAACTTGCTGCGGGTGCACTCAATCCCCTCATCCAGGTCATTGATGAAGACGTTAAACAAAACCGGCCCCAGAACTGAGCCCTGGGGAACACCGCTTGTGACCGGCCACCAACTGGATTTCACTCCGTTCACCACCACACATCCTCTTAACACAACTTTGTGTGTTTAATCCTTGGACAGTTGGGAGTGACAGTTTCTCATGCCAGCTTGGGCAGAGCTCTGCTCTAAGTGTTTAGATGCCCGCAAAGCAACAAGCAATGTACTAGGGCATCGGAAGCAACCATTTCTGAGACACCTAGCTGGGCAGGCAGGAGATCCTTAAAACAGAACTGTCAAAGCAAAGAGCTCGTTCCCTTGGCAACAGTCATGTTGGAGATTGGCCTTAGGGTAGGAGCTAAAAAACATGCTCAAAAAAGTAGTTATCAGCTGTTTGCTGTCAAACTGGAGGAGGGCCCTGAGAGAGGGGGGTCACCCTGCCCGGCTCTGCTCACTGCTGCCCTGTGCTGGAAGGAGGCCTGAGATGGGAGGGTCCAAGTGAGCTTGCTGCTTGTTTGCAAGGGAATTAGTCCCCTTTTGGAGGGTCCCAGGAAAGCTCTGACACTGGGGATGGCTGTCACGGTGCTTGGATGATTTGTGGTGGCCTAGGATGGGGCTTTTTCCCCTCCTCTCTGTCCTGCCTCTTCCAAGGGCTTGCCTGTGCTCAGCAGGCTTGTGTGCGGTGTGTGCCTGAGCTGGGGTCTCGGCTCTCCCCGGGCAGGCTGCAGTTTTGGGCTTTGTGCGGTGACTCGTGGGTCGGGGTGGCAGCAGACCCTCTCAGCCATGGGACTGCCGGTGGCCTCGGAAGGAGATGATCACCATGCCTGGCACCAGGATTCCCTGACGATGCTGCTGCCTTTTGCTGAGCTAATTGGCCACCAGACCGGTGTGAATGTGCAAACATGAATGAGGAGAGCTGCCAGCAGCGGCCTGCGTTTGTGTGGCTGCCAAAGCTGCAGGCAGGAACTGCTGCTGCCATCAGAGGGGTTCCCCAGTTCCCTCGTCCCCCGACCAGCCTGCTCCTGTCCCAGCTCTCTGCAGGGACTCATCTGGCCCTGGGGCAACTGGAAGAGCAGTTGATGTCTGGTTGGGGGAACACCAGGCTATGTGCTTTCATAGGGCAGAAAGCAGAGTCCTGCTGGTCCCGGAGGAGAGGCTGCTTCCCAGCTGTGCTCTGATGCATGGCAGCACAGGAAGGTGTGTGGCAAGGACATACTCGAAGGCACGCAGGAGGGGCTCTGTCAGCTTGCTCTAAAAGCAGCCAGCCAAGGCTGGAGGAGGTGGGCATCCTGCGATTCGAGAGCTTCAGCAGCACTTGCAACCAGCCTCTCTCTTTAGCTGCTTCTTTCTTGGCTGCTGCTTGATTGCTAATTGGTGGCCATGTTTCAGTTGCTTAACCCTGGTCAGGTGTCACAGGCAGCTGTCAGCTTTCACCATACCCTTGGGCAGGGTCTGTCAGGGGGGTGACCACATCCCCATGCCCTGGGAGAAGGATGCAGCTCTGCAATTTGCCAGCCGTGCTCAGGGCTGAGTGTTGGTGCCCCTTGGAACAGGACCCTGCTGCTCTTGCCTGCAGAGGGCTCAGGGCTGCTGGAGAGCATCAATGGGGTCCTGGAGGCTGTGGCCAAAGTCTCTAGTGTGATCTTGGGAGAACCCCAGCAAAGGCCCAGGGTTCAGGGCAGGCTGTGATGACCAGCCTCTTGCTTTGCCCCTTCCCAGAGAATGCACATGTACACGTCTGCTTTCAGAGAAATAGTACAGAACTTGGTGTATAGGGTGGGGAGTCAGGGTTTTTCATGTGGACCACACTCGAAGGCATGAAGCCCCTGCACTTGGCTGACCGTTTCACTCGCAAGGAGCAAGCTCCTATCACGTTGGGAGCTCAGATAGCAGGTCTCCTTGTTGCTCCCCACATTAACTAACCTCTGGATCTCACATGCCACATCGCAAGCCCCCAAAGCAGAGGGCTTGGCTGTTGCAGAGCCAACTGTTGAAGAGTGGTGTGTCACAGCATCCCTGTCTATAAGAGATCTGGAGTTCAGAGCAGACTCTTAAGGGTTGTGTGTTTTCCACTTCTAGTGAGCATTTGTGTTAATGTGACAGTCCTTTGTCACCCTGAGATCAAATTCCTTGCTTTGTGGGAAGGATGGATGAGAGAGGCTGGCTGTTGTGGGCTGGATGTACAAGGGTGGGTGCTGGCAGAGGGGCCAGAGGGAGGTTTTGGCATAGAGAGTGAAGATGGGTATCCCGGATAGATTTGTCCCTGTGAGGGTGAGGAAAACCTGGGAAGCTTCCCAAAGTGCCTGGAGGCCACAGCCCCTGTGGCCTTGCTGTGCTGAGGAGAATTGCCTGCCGAGTCTGAGGGTGGGATACCCCTGCTCACCGAGAGAGCAGCTGGGTGATGGCACATGGGGATGTCCCCACTTCTAGTCCTCTCTTAGATCAGCCTGGCTTCTTGCATCCTTCCCACCACCACCTTTTAATCTGAGCTTGCTTCAGCCTGCAGCCTGGCCCTCCATCTGCTCCCTTCACCTCCTGCTGCCTGTATCCTTCTCTGCCTTGCTCTTGCTGGTCTGGCATGGAGCTGTCCCATCTTGCTAGCAGCCCCTTGGTGACAGCACTTGGTAAAGCCGTGCAGCCACAAGAGATGTCTAAATGCCATGGGACTGGAAAAGGAGCTGGCCCTGGAGGTGTGCCGGAGGGCCCCTTGCCGTGTGGCTCCGGGAGGGATGTGTCCTCTGTCTGAGGGCTGGAGCTTGCTGGCAAGGCTGGCTTCCACAGGCAGGCATGCAGGAAAGAGGAGCACAGGGTGGCATTGAGCAGATGCACCAAAACAAGAGCAGGTTTCCCTCTCTCAAAAAATCTGGAGCAAGTCAGCTGCCGGTGAGGAGGAGCCTGGAAGTTGGGCTCTGGGTATCCCAGACTGTGGATTCACACGCTGCTCAAATCAGCTTGCAAGCAAGCTTGCAGAGCAGATGTCTGAGCCCGCTTGGCTGGGTTTGCAATCCACTGAGTTCAAAACTGCCACCTTGGCCAGGCTGCTCCGGTGTCACCACACGGGAAGGATGCCTGTGGCTGGAAATGGAGTTTTGCAGTTCATGGCTGCTGAGTGAATTATTAACATACAGTCCTCAGAGGAGATAACTTGCCTTAGAAAATGTCTGTGTCTACAGAGATAAATTGGATCTTTATGATGACGAAACTAGACTAAATAGAAGAGAATGAGGAAAATGATAAGTGTTTTTTGGGCCATGGCTGTGGACTGGAGGCGTTTGAGGGATTTGAGCAGTGGGTGTTTTCCTCTTGGGGCTGCTTCTGCCCCAACAGAAACGCTTTCGCAGCCTGGAGGTAGGTTCAGACGGGCGTGGGGTGAACGTGCCCAGCAGAGGCTGGGAGAGGGTCCTGGCGGCTCTGGCTCCTGCCTGCCTCGACCGCGGTTGCTGCTGGAAGTGCCTCCATCTTTTGGTAGGTTTCAGTGAACACTCTGCCCGGCCGAGGTTGGCGTGCACAGCAGGGCGTCCTCCAGACACACCATGAAGGCTGCTGGGCTGCAGTGCTCTTCCCAGGCGTCGCTCGCTGCTTCCCTGAGGATGCTTCAGGTGAAACAGCTCCTGGAAGGCAGAAGGCATGCCATGGCATTCTGTGGCAAAAGCCCCCGGAAATGTGGTGCTGCAGAGGATTCATGTGTCTGTGCAGGGGAGCATCCGGGGGCTGGAAGCAGCAGGGCTGCCAGACCTTTGAGAAGGGTCTGTGCTGGAAGGGGATGCATGTGCCAGCAGGTCCTGCTGCTGGGTTCAGGGAGCCGGGAGAGACATGTACATGGTTTTTCCCCTCATAAATATGAATGCAGCCCCCCTGCAAAAGTGCACAGGTTTAGTTAATGAAATATTGATTTTTCTGGAGTGTGGTGCTTCTCTAATTTCACTGCACCAACTGGGATCCAAAACAAACACAGGCAGCAGCTCTTGGCCAAAAACAGGGGGCCTGGTGAAGCCTTCGCTGGGGTGTTTTGTGGGGTGCCCAAGGTTGCTCTGCCTGTCCCTGGGTCTGAGGCAGTAACTGAGCCTTCAGTGTCCCTGCCTGCGGCAGGTCTGGCCTCCTCCAGGAGGGTCCCATGGAGGGAGAGCCAGGTCTTCTGCCTGCCAGGAGACCTCGCCGCTGGCTTGCCACCTGCAAAATAACTTTTCACCCTGTTGCAGGATGATGGCAGGGGCCTGAGGTGGCCAAGGGGGCTTGGGTGGCCCCTGGGAGGTGTAGATCTGAGGGATCTGGTTCTCCCTCCTGGAGAGGAGAGCCATGAGCACGGGAGGGTTGTTGGCCATGCAGGCAGTGGGGGTCCTGGGCTGCCTGCACCTGCCTGAGTCCAGCACGGTGTGGGGAAGGCTGGATTCAAACACTGCGTGCTTCTCCTGCCTTGCCTCAACGCTGCAGAGCAATGCTGGCATCCCTGGGGCCATGCACTCGCCTCCTTTGCCCCAGTGTGAGAGCAGAAGCCATCCTCTGGTGCAGCCTGGTGCCGAGCCCTGCCAGCATGCTGCGGCTCAGGCTGCACAGCCCCTCGGACCACGGCGGCGGGGCAGCCCTAAGGGCTGCTTTGGCCATCGCGCGGTGTCGCAGAGGGAGGGCAAGGGGACTGTGCCAGCCCAGGCTGTCAGGTGGCAGCGGCTCTGCGCTGGCAGCAGTTGCTGGCACGGCGAGGGCGGATGCTTCCCTGAGTGTCCGGCACCTGTCCCTGGGCTCGCGGGGGCTGTTCTAACCGGTGTGCCAGGAAGACCTGAAAGCTTTCACTGCAGCCAGCTTTCCAGAGCATCCTCACTCTGCTGCCACTCATGCCTCTAAGCCCCTGCTGCCCAGGGCCCCCCGGGGGGCTGGGACCCCTGTGTGATGGGTGCTTGCTTTCTCATAGCAGCATCCCTCACAATGCTGTTGAAGGGCTGTTGCAATGTGAGCAGGATGGCCTAAGCTGCCTTTCATCTTCCTTGGGAACCCCCAGGATCTGACTGGGAGGATGCACTGAGCTGTGCCGGGGCTGGAGCTGCTGGATTTGGGAGTAGTCACGGTGCGTGAGGCATCTTCCTTTTCAGTGTGCTGCTGTCCCCAGCCGTGGGATGGCAGCTTTGCCCCTTGTGCCCCCCTGCCAGAGGGGTTCTTGCCTGTGAGGGTGGTGGTGAGGCTGTGGAGGGACAGGGACCTCGCAGGCTGTGCCTTGTTCCTCGCAGATCGTGGCAGGAGCGGGAGGGAGTGAAGCTCCCCATGGTGGGACTCGCTGCTCCTGGGGTCCTGCCGCCCCCTGCTCTCCTGGCCCCACGGCAGCTCTGCCCCTATTCTGTCAAGGGCCAGCAGGTTACAGCCGTGGCAGTTTTTAATTAAATCAAGCCGCACTGGCGCAGCGGCCCAGCCATGCCCATCTGTTCCTCCAAGCTGTCGGGCACACAGCGCGGAGGCGAGCTGAGTATCTAGGTCATGCCGGAGGGCGCAGTGCGGCGGGCCGGAGGGGCTCTGCCGAAGGGCTGGCATGGGGCTGTGTCCCCCACCCGGCACGAGCTGCTGGCACACATCCACAGGTGGGAGACATGGCTCTGCAGCTCTCACAGAAGCATGGTCTCTGGGGGGTTGGAGACCCATCTTGGTGGTCCCGGCTGTACAGCTGTGAGCTGGGAAGGGGGAAGGGAGGTCGTCAACAAGGCCAAGCCAGAGCTTTGATGGGTCTGTGCGGTGCCCTGTGTGTCACCCAGCATGGGGGTGTGGGTGGCATCGCCTGGCCTGTGCTGGGGGCGGGGAGGGGAACACCTTGCTCTGTTTAGTGTCTCCCCACACTAATACCTTAATGAGGCCAGTGCTGTGGCAGGTGATGGTAATTGTGTTAAGAGACTGGGTCCATTCTGTGTGGGTTTTAGACCCTGTCCTCAGTTGCATCTGAGTTGGAGTCTTTTGAGTTTGGACAACAGCGGCTTGCAACAGCCTAATCCCCTAATTATGGTAATAGCAGCACAAAGGCATTGTTAACCAAATTAAAACAAGCCAACAGACGGATCTCCCCAGTTGGGAGGAATGGACAGAGAGCCTTGGCGTGGATCCTTGGCTGAGCTGCAGACCCCAGCGTGTGACATGGTAGAGATGTGTCCCCCACAGCGGAGGGCGGTCCTGCTCGCCCGGTGCCATCCCCAGCATCGGGGGTCCCAGTGGTCCTCGCCAGAGCTTCTGCCATGCCCAGGCCTTGGGCGAGCTGGAGATGTGTTGGGGAAGAGCCGAGGTTGTGATCAGCAGTTGGGAACAGGCTGTGGAGCGAGGCTTGGGCGCTCTGGCCGGCTGGTGTGTGCAGAAAGCTTGATCACTGCCTGTAAACGTCTGCAGTGAGAGAGATGTGAACCAGAGGCTCTTCAGCTGACCAGGCAGGAGTGTAGCGATGGCCGAGGGCTAGCCATCAAGCCCAGGCAGGTGGAGAGGAGCAAAACTTCAACAGCAAGCATGAAACATTAGCATTAGTGATGGGAAGTTTCCTGGGGCTGGAGAGAGAGCCTTTACCCTGGGAATATTTTTAATCCAAATTTGATGCATCTCTGGTAATCGTGGCTGCTGGGAGTGGGCAGGGAAGGATTCATGCGCTTTCCAGCCTGGGCTTTCCTGGAGTTTAACACAAGCCAAGTGGTCCCTGGGAAGCCCAGCAGCCTCGTCTTCCTGCCCTCCTCCAAAACCTCTTCACTCCTTTCTGCTCCCTGCGATAGCTTTGGGGAATTTGCAGTGTAAGCAAAAGAAAATATTTCCCTTCAGCATTCTGAGTGGAAAATGGGGAACTTCAGTTGAAGCTGCTTCCACCCCTCTCCTTCCGATAACTGGAGCTTCTCCCAGGCAGTGAATATCACGCAGGAAAACAAGCCTGTGAAATCAGGACTGCACTGCAGGCTGCATGGGCACACAGGCAGGATCACCCAAGGCTCGGAGGTCCTGAGGCTGAGTCCCTACCTAAATATGAGTAACTTGGGCCGAGATAGAAGATGACACTTTGAAGCCCCATGTCCAGCACGTGAGCAAAGTGCAAATAGCAGCAGCATCCGTGTTCCGCCCTCTTGTCCATGCGGCTGCCTGTGGACCCAGCTGGGTGAGGAGGGGTGTGCAGCCCCCAGGCCAGGAGAGCCAGCATCCCCCTTCTCCCTGTGCAGCTCAGCTCAGTGGCACATTAGCTTCCCCAAAATCGCTGTCCTTGGGGCAGGTGGGGGGGTTATCTGATTCTGTGGCTGTTCTCCTCTGGCCTTGGGCTGCTTGGCAGCGTGAAGCCCTCTGAGGAGCCTGAAGGAAGCGAAGGACGATGTCTTAGCTGAGGAAACGCAGCCTGGGAAGGGGCATGCACAGCCCAGGAGCAGCATGAGCAAGAGAAAATCCCCTTAAGTAATGACATGGAGAGCAGGCAACTGACTGCACCCCACAGGCCACACTCAGTGGACCACAGATGCTTTTGCTGGAGGCAGGGGTGGAGATGGCTGGCGGAGCATCCCATTGCGTGGGGTGCTTGGCATGGGGGCACCATGGGTGCGAGCCATGGCTTGCTGGCACTGCTGGGGCAGTGGAGCAGAACTTGCTGCCTCCCCAGGCGCCTTCAGCCTGGTGCCTGTGCCAGTGCCACACTCTCGTGCTGCCTCCTGGCATACCCCTGCTCCTGCCTGGATCTGCTCACACCTGGTGGGTACCAGCTGCCTGTATCTTCCAGCAGGCCCAGGGGCTGTGCTCTGAGCCAGGCCTGACACTGATGTCTCTGTGCAGGTTGGCATGGAGCTACCGCCTGGGGACAGCAGCATCCCGGGAGCTGCAGTCCCAGCGGGTGCTGCAGGATCATGCCTGCTGGTCCTTGCTTCTGCAGCTGTAGTGGGGCCGTTCCCTGCTGGGGACTGGGATCGCAGTGGGAGACCCGGGCTGAGCGGGTCCCTGTTGTCCCCAGAGCGTGCAGGACAGCTCCGCTTCAAGCACGCTGCCTGTGCGATAGAAACCCCTTGTCCCTGGAGAGGAACATGCACCCACAAGCACGTGTGTGTGCGCACACATCCGTGCTCAAGGAGCTGTACAGATGCTCCCAGATATACACGTGCACACTGGCATGCACTCACACTGACTGTCTCCCTGAATCCAGCCAGACCTCTGGCAACACCTGCTCCTCTTCCCAATGCCCCCCTACACTGCCACCCAGAGCAGCTGAGCCAGGGTGACCCAGTCCCCCTACCCCAGTCTGTGTAGCCCGGCCATCCAGGGCTTGGGGTCAGCTGGAAAAAACGTTTGTCCCAAGTAAGTTGTATTCAGCCTAGCACGGGAGCCCTACTTGTCCCAGGGATTTTGGGCACACCGCTGTGTTCCTTTCTCCCTTCCCTTGGTTGCTCAGTGATGCTTGTGCACACCTGGGGAGAGGCGATGCCCAGGGCCCCCGCTAACCCATCCCATCTGTGTCCAGAGAGCCAGCCCACGACATCAGATGAGACCGTGGTGGCTGGTGGTACAGTGGTGCTCAAGTGCCAGGTGGAGGATCCTGATGACTCCTCACTGCAGTGGTCCAATCCTGCCCAGCAGACCCTCTACTTTGGGGAGAAACGAGGTACGTGCGCAGGAATTGGGGATGGGAGAGGGCTGCCTCGGGGATAGGAGCCAGCTCCAGGACCAGAGTGATGGTGGGGCAGAGGGAAAGTGGACTAGGGGTGGTGGTGCCCCAGAGGGTGATGTTCCCTCCTGCTCCCCACCTACAGTGATGCCACCGGGCAAAATATGAGCTAGCAGACTGCTGTCACTGTGTCACTGTGAGCCTGTCACTCACCCTGTTGTCCCTTTTCCCCCAGCCCTGCGAGATAACAGGATCCAGCTGGAGAGGTCCACACCCAACGAGCTGACTATCAGCATCAGTGACGTGGTGCTGTCAGATGAGGGGGAATACACCTGCTCCATCTTCACCATGCCTGTGCGGACTGCGAAGGCCCTGGTCACCGTGCTGGGTAAGCCGCTGGTGGCAGCCCCCCCACCTGCTCCCCATCTCCTGCCTGCTACTGCCCTGCCTGCAAGATGCTGTCCATACAGCCGTTGATCTCTGCTACTCCCATATCCCTACCCATTAACTTATCCTTGCTGTGTTTATTGACATGTCTCTGCATGTACATCTGCCTCTGGGGGGCAGCACACACACAGCTAATAGGCTGTTGTGTTTCTTGCCTCCTCCTCTACCAGGAATCCCCCAGAAACCCCAAATCTTCGGCCATGAGCAGCCCATTGATGAGGAGAAGATAGCCCGGCTGACCTGCCGGTCCTCTGGCAGCAAGCCCGCGGCCCAGCTCCGGTGGAAGAAGGGCAACAAGGAGCTGAAGGGTGGGTGCCCAAGAAGTGGGGCTTTGCCCTGAGGGACTGGGATGGCTGGAGAACACCGTGGAGGCAGGTGGGGCACCAGGGGTGGCAGATGTGCCCAGTGCTGGACCACACTGGCATCCTATGCTGCTGCCAACAAAGGGGTGGGGACAGGGTGTGCCCGCTGAACACACATCAGCCTCATGCCTCTGCTGGGGTACTGTGTCCCTCAGCTCTAACGGTCCCCTGTCCCCACAGACGAGGGCACCGAGGTGGTGGAGGACCCCAACGGGAAGACCTTCACTGTGAGCAGTCGGGTGGAGTTCCGCGTCACCAAGGAGGACAACGAAGCTGAGGTGACCTGCACCGTGGACCACGAGTCCCTGCAGAACTCCGAGAGGTCGACCACGCAGAAGCTGCAGGTCCACTGTACGTGGCGCGTGGGGATGATGGGACAGGGCCACGTGGGGAAGGGGACAGGGGTGTGGAGGGGTGAGAAAGATGGAGGACGCCTCAGCATCACCACAGTTCAGCAGACTTCACGCACGTGGCCCTACGTTTACATGTACCTACAGCCATCACGCATACGTGCATGCAGGCTCATCAGCCTGCATGCACAGCGGTCCTGTCACACATAGGAGCACTGCACAGTGACACTTCCCCTGCGCATGCGGGCCCTTGGTTTCCCCTGCTGGTCCCTGTCCCCTGTGTCCTGCCTGTCTCCATCTCCCTGAGACTTGTCTCTGCCATCCCGTGCTACCTGCCTGCGCCATCTCCCATGTCCTGCCTGTCCCCATTCCTCTTGTCTTGCATGTCCCCTGTGATGACATGGTGAGGGATGTGGGAGCTGCACTGGGCACCCCTAGAGTGCTGTCCCCCACCCTGGTGCACCCCTACCACCCACAGGTGCACTCACGCTGCACCCCTGCGCACTCAGAGCTGGGGCCAAGGCAGGGTGCAGGGGCAGGGTTTTGGGGTGCCAGGAGGCCCCTGCACATTGTGGGGCAGGGACAGGCGGTCACCCAACTGTGCCTCCCCTCCTTTTTCAGACAAGCCGACAGCGAAGATCGAGCCGCATCCCCAGTACCCACGGGAAGGCGAGAAGCTCCAGCTGCAGTGCGACGGGCAGGGCAACCCCATGTAAGGCCCCCCCTTGCATTCCTCCTGGTCAGCCCCACCAGGCCCTGGCCAACTCGTCCTCCTGCTGCCAGGCTCCCAAAACCACCACTTAGCCCTTCCCAGAGCTCAGGCAGGGCATCACAGGTAGCGCTGTGTGGGCTCAGGGTCGGGCTCTGGCCTTGCATCAATGCCAGGTAGGGCCAGGCACCCCACAGAGAACAGGCAAAGCCCCTGTCCTCTCCCTGGAGCAGCAGATCCATCCTGGCTCATCTCTAAATGGGGTATTTTCCTCCTGCTTAAATACTCTCACACCTTCGTTGCCCCCTCCTCTGCCCAGCTAGGGACTCCTCTGCCCCAGCCCAACCAGGGTGCTGGGGAGGGTGGCGGTGCCTCACCACCATCCTGCTCCGCAGCCCCCGGGAGTTCCTGTGGGAGAAGGAGGGCAGCGACGCACCCCTGCAGCTGAGCTCTGACAGCATCCTCATCTTCCCCTTCCTCAACAAGAGCGACAGTGGCACCTATGTCTGCACAGCCACCAGCTCCATGGGCAGTGTTGTGGCCAAGTACAACCTCGACGTCAGCGGTAAGCGGGGCCGCAGGCCAGCCGGCATCACCCGGCCTCTTCCGGCAGCTGCTGGTTCGCACAGCCGCTTCCATCCCAGCTGCCTCTCCCCATGAAGGGGCGCACGGATCCAGGGAAGGCTGTGGTGGGAGGGGGCCTTTGTGGCGCAGGGCGGCCAGCAGCGTGCATGCAGCTGGGTCCTGGCGGGTTCGCTGGCAAAGCGCTGCATCCCCAGCTCCTCTGGCCACATCCAGCCCCTCCATCCTTCCCTGCACTGTGCAGGGCTGCTGCCTGAAGCTGAGAAGGGCAGAGAGCAGTTGGGGAGGGTGGGGGGGGGTGGCAGGGACATGGCACAGTCCAGGCTGAGCTCAGTCCCTGTTGCCTCCGACGGGGAGTGGGAGAGGGTGCAATGGGGAAACTGCAGGGGCTGCAGGCAGGACTCTGCTGGAGTCTCTGGGACAGGAGGAAAGGCCAGTGTTCCTGAGCCTGTCGCAGGCAGGAAGCCTCTGCATGTCGCCGCCACGCGCCAAAGAGGATTTCCAGGTGGCGCTGACCTCTCGAAACCACGAGGTGCCCTGGCAGCCCTGTCCCAAGCTTCTGGAGATGGGCCCCATGGCTTGCCCTGAGCTGCTGGAGCTGCAGGCTTGCATTGCGTCCCGTGTTGCCAGAGTGTGTCACCGCTCAACAGCCATCCTCACGCGGGAAGGGGCAGCACTCACCGCCTCCCTGTGCAGTGCCCTGGCTGTGCTCTGCCGCCGTGTGTGCTGTCGTTGTGCCCTGCTATGTCCAAGCACCGTGTGTCGCACGTGGAGCAGAGCTGTGTGCTGTGCGGTGCTGCGAGTGCTTCTCCAGCCCGTCCCCAGCTGGTGGCGATGCTGCCCTGGCTCCTGTGCTCAGCACCCAGCCCCTTGCCCGGCAGCTTTCCGTGTTGGTAGGAGCATGTTTCCCTGCGGTTTTGGCCCTGGATTTGGGGTTATCCTCCTCTTCTGCCAAATCTCTTGCTATCTCTCTCCTCTCCACCAGCCTTGGACTTTCCATCTTCCAGCATTCCTACATGCTCCAGTTTTTCCCTTTCCTGTCCCCTTTCCATCTCCTCCTGTTTTGGGCACTCTTGGCATCCTTCCCCTCCAACATGGCTGTGGGTAGAGGGAGCGCATGGCAGCAATGGCACCTTGGCCACTCTGTCCCCGAGTCCCTCTCCTCTGCCTGCTCAGGATGAGCCCCTAAATGCCCAACCCTGTGTAGTCGTTCCTTCATCCCCCCCCCTTGTCTCCCCCTGTGTTCCCCTGGGTGCGGGGTCTGCACAGGGACCTGGTTCCTGAGCCCGGCTGTGAGCAAACAGCAGCACCCAGAGCCCTCCGCACCCATCCAGGAGCACAGCAGCCCCCAGGGTGCTCAGCACCCATCCATGGGCTCATCTGGGGTGCTCAACACTGTTCACAAGCACACAGCGCCCAGAACACCAGTGTCCCTCACCCACTTGGTGTCACAGCCCCTGGCAGAGGAGCTCCACATCTAGGCTTGGTTCCCCTTGTCAAATCCCTCCTCTTTTTCCCCAGAACCACTCGGGTCTTGGGCGCCAGCACTGGAGCAGCTGCCTTGCCCGGCTGAGCCTGCCTGATGCAGCGGCCACCTTGCTCGGCAGCGAGGGAGAGTGGGGACAGAGCGGTCCCTGAGGGCGTGCATAGGAAAGTGTAGGTGGCACCTTGTGGTGGGTGACGCTTTCCAGCCACCACAGTTCCAGGGCTCCCAGGTAGGAGGGTCCCAGTGGAGTCCCTCACAGAGGAAGGTGTCACTGGGGGTGCAGGCAGGGTAGGAGATCGGGGAAGATGTTCACAACAGTGTGTCCCAGAGGACGGTGGAAGGAGAAGAGGAGCGGGACCCATGGCCAAGAAGGGGGTTGTGGAAAGAGCCGCTGAGAAGAACAGGTCCCGTCAGGCTGGGGGAAGCTGGGGTCCTTTCCGGTGGGCTCTGTCACACCTCACTGGCACCTCCCGGGGTTGATTCGTGTCCCTGTGTTTTTGTCGTCCTCCCCAGATCTTTCCCAGCTCCCCACCCCACACGTTCACTCCACTCCAGCCCCTCCGCCGGGCTCTTCCCAGCCCATCTCTCATGCTTCCATGGCCACCGCTTCATCCTTCACTCCAGCTCCCATCCAAGGTACCGTAAGCTCCTTTTCTCTCTCTTTACGGACCCACTGCTCCCCAGCCCAGCGGGAGAAGCTCCACAGGAGGATGGTGGCCCAGCCCTGGGCCAGGGACACCCTTGCCACGTCCCACGTGCCCAGCCAGGCTCCAGTCTGTGTGCAGCTGCTTGTCGGTGTGTGTGGACTCTGCAGCCACCATCTCAGCGCTTCGGTGTGGTGGTACGCAACGGCAAGAACTGAGGTCCCAGAGCCTGGGCTGCATAATAGTCCTTCTAGCTCTTCCTGGCAGGTTGTGGCAGCAGCTGCCTGTGAGCTGCAACCTGTGCCTTGTGTCCATGTGAGATGTCGTCCCTCTGTCCTGTCGCCTCCCCTGTTGTCTTTCCCACCCCGTCCTGTCCGAACGCCACCTCTGAATGTTTCCGTGGCTCTGTCCCCCCTGAGCTGATGGGGCACAATGAGAGCAGAGTGGAAGGAGGATTTGTCCCTGTGTGCCACGGCTAACACAGGATCCCAGCGGAGACTGTGCTACAAGATGCGGCTGACTTGGGACTGGCCTTGGGGTCCCACCTTCCTTGGGGTGTCGTCTCCTCCTGGGGTACAGTGTGCCCATGCCAGCCTGCACATCACCATCCTGCTGGCACTGCGCAGGGGAAGAGTGAGCCAAGCCTGACTCCACCGTGTGCTCAGCCTCCCCTTCTGGGGCAAAAATCACACCATGAAGGATGGGGCAGTGGGATCATGACTGTGCCTGGAGGCAGGTACCACAGGCTGCCCAAACCATGTTGCCAGTGCTGCTCCTGGGGGCACATCGCAGGCAGCCGGGCACAGGGGTGGATTTGCCCATCGCAGCTCTTGGCTGCCTTCTCTCTCGGGCAGGGCTCCCAGCGCAGCCGTCGGGGCTCCTCTCGGCTCACTCCCTGCAGGAGCTGGCACCGATGGCCAATGCTTTCCCCTCCTTGCTTCCCCCGCTGCCTTTCCTTTTCTTGCTCCCACCTCGACAGCAGGATTGAGCTGATGGCACCGAGCCAAGAAGGATCGGGCCCTCCAAGACACCCGCCTGCAGCCCTGAGCAGTCCATGGGACGAGCAGCAGCCTCTGCCGTGCAGCAGGGTCTGCAGCATTTCCTTCTCTCTGTTTTCTCTCCCTTTGCCGTCTGGGCAGATGCCAGCCCGGTGCCCTCGACCTCCAGCACGTACCATGCAGTGATCGGCGGGGTGGTTGCTGTCATTGTCTTCCTCCTGCTCAGTCTTCTCATCGTGTTGGGACACTACCTGATCAGACACAAAGGTACGGGGTGGGGAGCTGCACGGGGTGGGCACATACCCCGTGCCGTATCGGAGCAGGCAGTGCAGGGTGTGTTCCCCGCTCGGTGCGTCTCTGGTAGCAGGGCTACACCCCCGAAGCTAGCGGGCAGCTTGGGGCAGGGGTGAAGGGAGGCAGCTCCCCGTCATGCAGACCTGCCCCGTGTCCGGAGAAACCCAGCACGGCCAATGGAGCCCTCCTGGGTTTGGGGGCTGCTGCCCATGCCTGAGCTGGCACCGACCCCAGCGTGGAGATGTCCCAGTGAGTCTTTGGAGCTGGGCAGCACCAAGTGGAGGCAGCTCCTACCCCATTTCTCAATCTCTTCTTCATGGCCTGGTACCCACCACCCCGGGACTGCCTGTGCCACTGTCCTCGTCTGTTCCTGACCCTACCTTCTCCCTCTCCCTGCCCTCCTCGACACCCCTCAAGCCTTCCACCTTCCTCTTCCTTCTTCCCCTCCACCATTTCCATGTCCCCATCCCTGGACTTTTCATCCACCCAGCAGGTACGTGCATAAGACATGGGGAGACGGTCCCATCCAGACATCGGCAAAACCCAGCAGAGGTGATGTGTGAGTAAGAGCCCCCCATCCCTGCCCTCTGAGCCCAGCAGAGCTGCCACCTCTGCCCCACACCATGCTGGCTCCGGGAGCAGCCAGGAGCTGGAGCCTCCTTGTAGATGGCAGTTCTGCAGAGAAACCCTCCGGTTTTCTGAGGGGGAACAGAGACAGGGATGCAGGAAGCAGCAGACGGTGGGGAGGGCAGGAGACGTGCCTGGAAATGTAGGCAAGGGCTGCCGCCTGTGAAGGGGGAGGCAGTTTCATGCTCTGGCTAGAGATGACTGCGAAAGCCTTGAGCAGCCCAGGTGAGCCTCGGTCCCTGGGTAGGGCTTGTCCCACGGAAATCAGTGACTCTTCCATTTCAGGCCAAACTCAAAGGACGTTCCTCTCACCTCCGCTTTCCAGCCAGCCCTCGGGCTCTGCCACCGGGGCCCCTCCAGGCAGCCCAGCCTCCCCCTGCTTGCGTGGGAGCAGGGTGCCAGCAGGGCCCCCCTGTGACACCGACCCACTTTCTGCACCCAGGTACCTACCTGACCCACGAGGCCAAGGGGTCAGACGACGCCCCAGACGCTGACACAGCCATCATCAATGCAGAGGGTGGCCAAGCTGGCGGCGACGACAAGAAGGAGTATTTCATCTAGGGGTGTCAGAGAGAGTGAGAAATGGAGCCAACAGATCCCGATGGAAATGGAAACCAGACCACAAACCCCACTCAACCCAACAGATTTTCTCTCGCGCCCAGCATGGGCAGATGGACGGACAGAGGGATGGCGGGGCAGAGAGCAGAGAGCGACCGGCCTGAGACGTGATGCTTCTTGAACTTGTACAAAACGTTATTACTATGAACAGCGAAAGCCCCGGCCCCATTTGCTTGCTTGCACCTCCATCCCTGCGACCGGCGCTCACGCAAAAAACAGACCAACCAGTGAGTGAGCGACTTTCCTTCTTCCTTTGGATCTTTGCTTTGGTTTCGTGGCTGCTCTTTGCTTTGGGCCCGTGGTTGGGATGTTGGGCTGGGGTCGATGTAGCTCTTTCCTTTGTTTCTCTCCATTTTGGTTTCTTTGACATCCAAGGATAAAATCAGCTCCAGGCTCTGGTGCAAGCTCGGGGCAGCTGGGCGGCCCCTCTGTCATGAACGCTCGCCCCGTGCCTCCCACTGAGAGCCGGGACCCACATTCCCATTGCTCCCTGCAGCCTTGGCTGCTGCGTGATGGCCCCAGCCCCAGCTGGGACAGGGAGCGCGGCCGGCGGGACAGGAGCGGGATGCCGACGGGTAGCGTCTCTGCCTCCGAGGTCTTGGCACGTGGCTGGGGTCAAGCAGGGAGGGACCCCAGGCCCCTGCCTTGATTTTATCCTTGGTGGTTCTTGTTGAACAGTGTCCATTTGGGAGGATAGCTGTCCTCGTGCGGTAGATGTGTGAAGGGGGGGTGAGCTTCCAGGGTGGGAACCGCTAAGGCCCCCAGAGAGACTGGGAGCTGCTGGGCACTGCAGCTCCCCGGTCCCACCCCAGTGGGAGGGGGGAGGGCAGAGGTTTGGGGGCGAATCCAGAGAAGAAGCCCCAACTTTACAAATTCTCAGATTGGAAATGTCAATTTAAACCATCTATTGAGATGTTCAGTGCAGGAGGCCACCTGCGCTGGGAGCACCGGGCAGAGCCGGTAGAGTTGGTGGGCCTGCAGCCATTGCCATTTCCCTCTTCGCTAGGCCCTTCTGGGGCACCCAGAGCCTTTGGAAAGGTGGTTTAGACCCTGAGGGTGGCTTCAACCAGAGCTGAGACAGCTGGTGGCACCACGGGAGCTGAGCTAGAGACAACCAGCCCCCCAGCACAAGCAGCGCAGAGCACCACGAGGCCTGGGATTCCTCTGGCCGAGGAGATGTGCAGAGAGGGGCTCCACCGGGGTCTGCTGCTTGGAGCTACCTGTCCCCCTTCCTTCCTTCAGCCCCTTCCCAGGGCAGGTGTGAGCTTGGAAAAGGCCGTTTCCGTCTTGGCTCCAAGGGCTGCAGCCAACAGCGGCCGAAATGCCCGGGTTTAGTGTCTCGGTAGTTGGGGGTCTCCAAGGAGGCTTGGGGGGGCTTGCCCTACCTCCTACCTGTTTCACTATCTCTTCCAAGACAAAAACAAGAAGCTCTGCCAATCTCTCCAGCATGTCCCCAGGGTCCGCTTGGCCCACTCCAACCACACACCCACAGGATGGGGCTGCAGGAGGCTACGCACTCTAGCATCTGCGGGACACCCCACACCCCCTGGCGAGCCAGGGCCCATCCCTCACCCTTGGGATGCGGTTTTCCAGCTTCCCAGGATCCCAGCATTTCTTGGTCTGGACACAAGGGGTTTGCAGCAGCCACCCTTTGGTTGGGCCCCCCTTTGATTTTGTGTTGTCTGGAGGAGGAGTGCCCTTTGGGAAGGAGCAAAAGCCCTCGGTGGTGTGGGCAACCTCACCTTGGAGGTAGGGGAAGGGTTTGTGTCCTCCACCATGGGGTACCAGGTGCCTGTGGGGCAGGTAGTGTTGCTCCCATCCAGACCCTGCGAGCACGTGGCACGAGGAGGATGCCCACAGGGAAGCCATCGCAGAGTGAGCAGGGCTGGAAGGGGGCTGGGGCCAAGCAGACGAGGAAGCAGCAGCATGGCTCAGTGACAGGCACAGGGTGTGAAGGAGCGATGCATTTGTGGCACGTGCACAGATGTAACAAGGTTCACCGTGGCTAAATCATGTGTCAGGAGCACGCAGGCAGCAGAGTATTAGCACCTCGAGAGAGAAGTGCACAAAGCCTTCACGGTACACGGCGAAGAAAACCTGTGGTTTTCTCGATGTTGTTCCTCTCTTCCCATCTCTTCGGAGGAGGACATTGGCCTGGAGTCCCAACGGTAGCTCCAAGCTCATTTCGAGGAATGCAACCGTTGCTGCCAGAGATAACACTGCAGATGTCGATGCTGTTAACTACTCCACCGCACACTGAGCATGTATGAATGTGCGACCTGACGCTTTGCTGAAGATCCTTTAACATCCACTATCGAATAGACATAATTCCTTTAAATAAAAATGCAAGGATGTGTTTTCAAGTACAATTTAATCTCAGTGGAAGTCTACATGCTGTAGATGGTCACAAAGAAAGCCCCCAGCCTGGGGGTTTGGGGGGGGAGCGGGGTGTTAACTGGTCCGTAGGGAAAGGGAGGTGGGAGCTGAGGTCGGACAGGGAGGTTTGTGCCCCTTCGAAGCAGTGCGGGCACGGCCATGGCCGGTTTCTCCCCAGCACCGCTGCTCCAGAGCTGCTTCCAGGGTCGGCGCTGGTGGGCACCGCTTTCCCCTGGTGAGAGAAGTCAGGATTTGACCTCCTTCAGATGCCGCATGGTATGGGACGTGGCAGCATGCACCACAGGGAGGACTGGGCACAGGCAGGGCATTGCGGTAGGACCTGCTGCCAGCGGCAGGCATCAGCAAGGGACAGGTTGGGTCTCACCCCAGGTGGGCCCATTGTCCTGCTATGCCCACAGTGAGAGGCTGAGCTATGGCCCCAAGCGTCGCAGGTCCTGGGAGCGGTGGGAGCATGAACATGAGGCTGCATCTGCAAGCAAGAGCCAAAGGGCTTTAGTAGATGCAAGGGAGCAGTAGACCCATTGCCATGGGCGCAAGGGAGAGCCCATGTCACATGTGAGAGGTGACGTATACACCAGGTCACACGTTTGAAGAGGGAGATGAGATGCTGTGGGATGAGCACGAGGGGTGATGGGGACATCGTCATGAGGCTGTGATGGGGCACATCACGGTGGGGGGAGGGGGTAGCGATGGTGCACCCACCGTGCTGCCAGTGGAAGGTGTGATGGGACACATCATGTTGTGAGCATGATGGAGAAACCGCTTTGCGAGTTTGAGGCCTGGATGAATAGATCATGTCATGGGTGTGAGGTGTGGTGGGAAACACCGTTTTGGGAGCCCAGGGTCATGGTGGGGTACACCGTGTGTTGAGTCTTTTGGGGTGATGAATACACTCTGTCACCGGTGTGTAGAGGAACAGGTACACAGCCATGAGTGAGGGCACGATGGGTGTGAGTTGTGAGCTGCACCACACCGTGAGTGTATTAGGGTGATGGGAGGGGGAGGTGATAGCGTATGCGCTGTGTTGGGTCTGGGGCACATCCTGTTGTACATGTTTGCGGCACTGTGGTACACCAGATCAGGGCTGTCAAGGAGGGTTGGGTACACCATGTCATAAATACAAGAGGGGATGTGGGTTGTGTGGGTTCTGAAGGTGACAGAGCATTGGAACAGGCTGCCCAGAGAGGTGGTTGAATTTCCTTCTCTGGAAATATTCAAAACCCACCTGGACGCAGTCCTGTGCACCCTGCTCTAGGTGAACCTGCTCAAGCAGGGGGGTTGGACAAGATGATGATCTTCAGAGGTCCCTTCCAACCCCAACCATTCGGTGATTCTGTGTGGAAGGGTGAGAAACTACACCTTGGTGCTGGCGTGGGGGTGACGCCACACACCGTCAGTGGCGTGGGGAGGCAGTGGGGTACATGGTGTCAGTGAGGTAGCTGATGGTGTATGTGCCACGCTGTGGAGGGAATAAGCGAGGGGGGCAGGCTGTGCTGCTGGGGCAGTGACATGAGGGACACGTTGTCACAAGAGAGAGGGGACACTGGGCTCCTTTCCCTCCCTGCCGGCGCCGAGCAAAGCCGGGCGGTGTCACCGCGTGGCTGGGAGAGCCCGGGGCACCAGCCACCCCCCTGGGTCTCAGTGGAGCCCCTTGTCCGCCCTGTGCCACCATGGTCACCCGTGCTGGGCCCGGGGCATCCAAACTGGGACACAGCCAGGGCTGGCGCTGGGGGAGCGAGGAGGATTTGGGACCCTGTGGCCCTCGTTTGCAGCCAGGCTTGTTCACTCCCATTCACCAGCCCCGGCGAGGCTCCGGTCGCTTCCCGGACGGCACTGAACTCTCAATAGACACGAAAGCCATATTTGTAGGGAGCTCTGGAGACGCCGTGGGATGGCAGCGGGGCAGGGCAGAGGATGGTCTGTGTTGTTGTGCTGTGTTCTTGTATGTACATAAAAGGGAGACAACGAACGTCAATGTGACTTTATAACCTTTCTAATATCCTGTGGTAATCTCGGAAAATAATCCTATAAATATATCTGGATTACACACATTACCTGCCTGCGCGTCTCTGCTTCTGCCTGTGCGCATCGGACGCTGCTGGGGCCCGGGAGGTGTCGTGGCCGTGACCTGCCCTGGGGTGAGGGGGAGCCAGGGGCACCGAGGCCAGGGGAGGGGGCAGAGCTCAGCCTGGTGGGGAGGCATGGCTCACCCCGGTGCATGGCATGGGAGGGACACGGCTGAGCCCATCGCACAGCCTGTGGAGGCATAGCTTGGACCCCTCGGCACCCCTCAAGCCCTTGACCCCTGCCCCCCCCCTCAGCCCCCCAAACCGCGGTTTCCATCAGTTGTCTGTCCCCAGACCCCCCTGTGCAGACCCCCAGCCCTTTCACCCCCAAATCCTTAGTCCCCCAGACTCCCACTGCAGACACCCAGCCCCTGACCCCCAGCTCCTCCTAAATTACCAGCCCCCCCAAATGACAGTAATCCTCAGTCCCAACCCCCTGAGCCACCCCCAGCCCCACCGCCCTCCGGGGATGTTCCCACCAGGCATGAGGTCACCCGCCAAGCTGGGCTTGCTGCCTACTGCAGTCTGGGGAACCCATGACTCAGCCCCGGTGCTGCAGGGTGACCCCGCAGGATCCAGCCTCCCAGCCGGGCGTCCTGAGGAAGAGCTGTGGATTTCTTTGCTGTACAGGAGCTGGAAAGCACTGCGTGCCCAGGCTGTGCCACCATGGGGTCCCCTCGGCAGCTGCCCACATCCTGCACCCACAACACCCACCCTACACCCCAGACCCAGGCTTGCATACAGCTGACATCCCTGGAATGAAACTCGGCACATGCCTGAGTCCGGGCCAGCAATAGGAGCATCCTCACAGCCGGGGCACCTGTAAATACAATTCCTAATTAATTTAAGGTGTTCTGCCAAGAAGTGATTGTTTCCTGCTCGAGAAATTGCAGACTTGCGCTGGTGGCTCACGGGCTTTACCGGCAGCGGTGCCCCGCCTGTTTCCTTCAGGCCCCGACAAAGGGGGTTGCCAGGCCGGGAGGGCTGCTATTACGAGGCAGCTCTTATCTCGTTACCGCAGTCCTTCACCTCCCTTTCAAGCGGGAGGAGTGGAGCCCGAGGGAGAGCTACTGCAGCGGGCACTGCCGTGCAACGTGGCTCTTGGAGACCGGGCACTGCTGTGCGTGGTGCCCACTGGAGAGTGTGCACCCCTGAGTGTGCGCTGCTGGGCACAGCGCCCTGCAGTGAGCATGCGCAGCTGACCATTGGCTGCCATACAGAGCACCCATTGGAGGTTCCAAACAGAGCAGCGGGTGCCCTCCTGGGACATACATCATGGGAAACTGCATCCCGGTGGTGAGTGCCTTTCCCCTCCCTGCTGCTTCTCCCCAGCGATTTCCCATCCTGCCTGATGCGAGGGCTGGGGCCACATGGGTGCACGGGGGTGAGCAGGGCCACAGCTCACAGCGGGTACTGCCAGGAAACACTCACTAGCAGATGGCTCGGTAGGGTTTGCACCCACGCACTAGGGGTCTGCAACCCTCCTTTGAAGCTGTAAGAAAATTTGTGCTTTCATACACAGTGGGGCCAGCCTGGGACAATCCCGCAGCCCTGAGGTATCAGCTGCAGGCGGCCTCCCCCCTCCCCGCAGCGTGTCCCTCCCTGATAAATCGCCCTGCTCAACCTGCACCAGGGCTGTACATGAATCCCCTAGCACCAGCGAGCCGGCAGCTCCATGGCGGGGGGCAGCGGCCCATCGGAGGGGATGACTCAAGCGATGCTGTGGGATGCAGGCACCTGCAGTTGGCCGGGTACATCCCTGCCTGACGCCCACCGGTCTCATTCACAGAGCCCCAGCGTCCTGGAGAGCAAAAACTCCCTGGACCTGCTGGAGATCATGGGCAACCTCTCCTACGACGACAGCAACATGACCTTCCTGGACTACGACGCTGCACCCTGCCACAACCAGTACTGTCCCCTCTTCCAGCGTGTGGCCCCCACCTTCCTGGCTGTCACCTGCGCCATGGCTGCCCTGGGCACTGGGGCGCTGCTGGTGGCACTGGCCAAGCGGCCCCACGCCTGGGGCTGGCCCCAGAGCCGAGCGCTGGTGGCCCAGGTGGCGGTGGGGATGGGTCTCTTTGCCGCCCTGCTGCCACCGGTGGCAGTGGGCATCGGGCAGGGCTGGCAGCTGGGCACAGGGCTGTGCAGGCTCACCCACCTGCTGTGGCACTGGAGCCTCTTTGCGCAGGGGCTGCTGGTGGGCAGCGGCTCCTGCACTACTGCCTGGTGCCGCTGGAACCCCCAGAGCCGGCGGCTGGCCGTGGCCGTGTGGGCCGGGGCGCTGCTGCTGGCAACGCCAGCAGCTCTCGCCAGTGGCACAGTGGCAGCCCCGGAGACAAGCTGCATCCGCCGGAGCGTGGACATCCTCTCCCCAGCATACCTGCTGCACCTCGCCCTCTGCCTCTGCCTCTTCCTGCTGCTGCCAGCGGTGCTGCTGGCGGCCACACTGGCCATGCCGCGGCTGAGGGCAGGCTGGGAGCCAGGCATCGGCGTGAGCTGGCTTTTCTTTGGGCTCTGGGTGCCTTATGGCGTGGGGCTGGCGGTGGATTTCTTCCTGCAAGCCCAGCTGCTGCAACCCAACTGTGGCACCTTCGAGCACTTTGACTACGTGCTGGGGCTGAGCGAGGGGCTGGGGGTGCTGCACTGCTGCCTGGGGCCTGCAGCGCTGCTCGCCGCCCAGCTCTGCCGCTGCGGGGCAGATGCCAGCGGCAGCTGCTGAGCTCCTGACACTGTAGCCAAGGGCCTCATGCCAGCCCCTGGCCCCCCAGCCCCCAGCACCCTCCCCTCTCCTCACAGTGTCCCCACTAGCCCCGCAGCTTCTGCCCCACAGGCAATGCTCCCCCAGGACCCAGAGGAGGGCGACGTGGGCCCATTATATGCCAGGCTTGGTGCTTCTCCTCCCTCTGTCCCCTTCCTTGGGGTCTCAGCCCCACTGTTTGGCACCAGACACCCCGATTTGCTCAATGGAGTTAGCCCTGGGGTGCCTCAAGCATCTCCCCAAGCCCCCGGGGGGTGTCAGCCCCAGGCTCCTGCACACCCATGGGGACCCCCAAGGCTCAGCCCTGACCCCCCCCCAGGCTCCACGGGGAGATTTTGGCAAGCAGAAAGGGCAGCGGTGATGTGAAGCAACAGGGGATTTTTCACTCCCTCCTGACAAGCTGAGATAAGCGTCACATCCGAGATCAGCCAGTGGGAATTATACACAATATATACATCTGTCAGAGCCGCTCGCCAAGCTCAGTTAATGGCAGGGGCTGGGAGGTGCAGGGGGGCACGGGGGTGACATCCATCACCTCCGGCCAGGCTCCCGTGGGCCGAGGGACGGGAAGCAGGAGGCGTGTGCTCCTTGTGCCTCCAAATTAGCAGGAAAAGTTCATAATGAAGCTCTGCAGTCTATTAGTGGGAAGTGGGGTAATATATATCCAGCGCTGGAGGCATCTGAGGTCCACGAGGGACAGCCACGTGCGGTCACAAGGCACACGGGATGCGAAATGGGTGTGGATGGAGAGCTGGAGTCAGGCCGATGGAGGGGCGTGAGCTCGCAGCCGGGACCTGCCCACCCACGGGTTCTGGGGCCCGGCATGGTGGCACGCGAGGAACTGCCCTGGCTGAGCAAAGCCCTGTGGGACCTGGGGGCTCATCCCTGGCAAACTGAGGGACTGACTCGGTGGGGAACGAGCCGGCATCGTCCCCAAAAAGGGGGCGGCCCCCCACGGCCGACAGCATCCTGCTGTTGCCCTGCCACTCGATCCCTGCAGCGTACCCCTGCAACAGCCCCACATCCCCATCCCGGCCCCCCTGCCCAGCAGCCAGCCCAGCACCACCATTACAGAGCCCGGAGCAGACAAAATCGCCCCCCGCCGCAGCCAGGCCGCACCCGGGCAGGGGGCACAGCGCGCTGTGTGCCAGCCCCGTCTGCCCGCAGGACACGCGGATGCCCTCGGAGGATGGATGCCCAGACCACGGACACCCTCGGAAGACGCCGGACCCTCGGCCACTCGGCTTTGCTGCGGTTTCCTCTGCCACCTGGTGCCCGCGGCTCGGGCTTTGGGCTCCGTCGCTTTGGCCAGGACGGGGCGAGCCGAGCCC
>WAAD01000493.1:52293-63857 GCA_013389945.1 Fregata magnificens | reverse complement strand
CTTCATCAAGTTCGGGCTCTACTCGCCTCGGGTGGACCCGGAGTACATCGGTAAGTCCCGCGGCCGGGGCGCCGCGGCGGTGGGCGGTTATGGGGTCCTGGGGGGCCCTCCTGGCCCCAAGCCCTAGGCTGGGACTGGCCCGGGGCAGCACGCGAGGCCGGCTGGGCTGGCTCCGGTGTCCTGCGTCCCTGCTCTGCTTGGCTGGGCCCCAGCCGAGGGCTGCTGCTGTCAGACCGCGTTAATTACGCTCCCGAGGCGGTGGGGAAGCTCAGGGCTCTCCCTCTGGCCCCGGGTGGCAGGAGGGGGACGTTGTGGGGCTGGGGAGGGCCCCGTGCCAGCCCCGTGGCAGGGCAGAGTCCCCTCCTTGTGCAGCAGCTCCAGGGATGGCCAGAGTAGGAGGCAGAAGGGATGGGGACACCCAGCTTGCAGGGGAGACACAGCCCTCGAGCCTAGCTTGGCAGCGGGAGGGATCCCCACTGGGACAGAAAGTGGGAGAAGCTCCCCAGGCCGGAGGCTCCCAGCACGCCAGCCTTTGCTTCCATCGCCATGGCCTCTGGCTGCTGGGGCCTCCTCCAGCCCTACCCACTTGGGAATGGAGATGGCCGAGTGCCCACCTGCCTGTGCCCGGGCTGCAGCATTGTGGCAACGCCTGCTGTGCTGCCCTGGCTCTCCCGTCCTGCCTGCTGTGCTGGACTGGGGCTGGTGACACCGGGATGCCCTGTGCCAGAGGCCACGGGTGCCATGCTGGCGCCTCGGACCACGCGGGTCACTTGAAGGTTGAGCCTGGGGAAGGGATTTTGGCGAAGCCGCTAACTGGTGGTGCTGGGCTGGCTGGGATTTGGAGCAAAGCTGCGCTGGGGAAGGGCTGTGGCGTGGGAGGGGGATATTCTTGTCTTTACAGGATATTTAAAGTGAACTGGTGGCAGACCTTGAGGGATCCCTGCAAGAGGGATCCCTGTGAGCACGGAGGTGAAGACAATGGGAGCATCCCTCAAGGATGGGGATGGCTGGGGAGAAGGGGAAGGGCTGGCAGCTGGCTGGCATTTTGGGCTGAGCCCGGCCGGACACCCTGTGGCAGTGACACACCAAAATCCTCCTGCAGGACGGGATGGGGAGGGCTGGAGCCCCAGATTGTGCCTAGGTCGGGAGCCTGCCCCCACTGCTGAAACCATTGCCTAAAAAATGCATGGCAGGCTGAGGTTTGAGCCAACCCCTCTCCAGCCTGGCCGTGGGCAGAGCGGTGCTGCCTCTTCCCTGGCTGTGTAGGAGAAGACTGATTTCGGGGCACACCCCAGCCTCTCCCGGCTGCCAGCCTGCACACGGGGATGCCTTCGCTCCACAGCCAGCCCCAAGCTGGCTCGGTGGGACCTATGGTGACAACAAACCCGCTGGTGATGGCAAGACACCTGCTTTCCCGGGAGGCCCAGGCTGGGCTCCTGTTACCTGAGCTCGGCATCGCAGGGCCCCTCAGCTACAGGAGCTCAGGTTACCTAGGAAGGGCCTGGCAGCACCCTGCCTGCTCCTGCCCGCGCTGCCCTCAGCCCTCCCCCTTGTCCCTGCTGCCAGCGCAGCCCTGGGGGGCTGTGGGAGCAGGGTGGGCCGCTCAGGGATCAGCGCTGGGGGGGTGGATCCGTGCTGGGGGGGATGTGCTGGGGGAGGGGGTCTGGTGGCAGTAATGAGGACGAGGTGGGTGGGCAGGGGGGCTGGTGGCTGTCACCATGGCAGCGGGGCGGCTTGTTTTCAATCCTCTGGGGGGCTGGGAAGGGATGGAGGGAAGGGCAGGGGCCGCAGGCGCAGGGTAAGGGCAGCCCCTCCTTCCGGCCCTTCCCAGGCAGAGCAGATCAGGTGTCACCCAGAGGGGCCGGGGAGACCTTGCTGTCACCCACATCCCTCCTGGGGCAATTTGGGGCATCCTGGGGACTGGGTGGGCTGCAGCCATATCTGTGAGAGCCCTTGGGTTGCTTGGGGAAACGGGGTCGGCTCTCCCCCAGGTGCCACCGTCCCCCACAGTGTCATGGGCCACTGTCCCCTGCCGTCAGCTGGCCTGGGGCGGGACCGGTGGTCCCTGGCCTGGCTGCCCATCCCCGGCAGCGGCTGGGGCTGCAGCCCCCTTTGTGTCCCTCTGAATGGCGGTTGCCAGGCACTGGGGGATGCTGGTCTGGAGGGCAGCAACTGTTTTGTTATCGGCTGGGTGGTGGAAGAGGAGGAGGGGGCTGGGGCCAGCACGGGGGATTAGGAGGAAGCTGGGGGGGGCGTCCCTGGGGCACTCTGATCCTTTCCAAAGGGACCTTTGTTCAGGAGCCTGCTGTTCCCGCCCAGCTCCTGGGGCTGTGAGCTGGCAGCTGCAGGCAGGGATGGGGTTGTCTGGAGCTGCCCTGCTTCCCAGGGCTCCGTGTGGGAGCTGGCTCTGGGGTGAGGGGTGGGAGGGAGGACCCCTTGTCCCACGGGTGTCTTGCCCATGAGTGGCTCCCATCCCTCTCACTGCTCCTGCCACCCCGCCTCGTATTCAGGGTTTGCCTGGGGTGTTGCTTTGTGCTCCAAGTGAGGGTTGCTGCCAGAGGCACCCAGATACATCTCTCTGTCCCTGGCATCTTCTGCCGTGGGTCTGTGTTGGAGCTGGCCATGGGGAGAGGCAGGAGGGGTGGGAGATGCGGCGGGTGGCTGGAAGAAGCTCCAGGCGCTGTTGGGAAGGGTTTGCGTGTGTTTGTGTGCTGGGTTTGCACAGGGCTGCACGGCCCCAGCACCGATGTGCGATCCTGTCCCTCAACTGCCTAGCCTCTGTGCCCAAACCAGCCTGCCCGGGTCCCACCGCTCCTCCTCCTCACCAGGCTTGTCTGGTGGGATGCTGCCGGTAGCACCCACGCAGTGCCCGGCCTGCACTCCGGTGGCTCAGGCAGCGCATGGGGACCACCTGTGACACTGAGCTCCTAGGCAGAGCTGAGGCGGGGGGAGGTTCTGCAAAACTTGCTTTGTTGGAAACATGTCAGGAAGATGCTGGTCCCAGGGAGTTCTGGGATATTGACAGGAGTGTTGTGGGCCGCTCCGGTGCCCAGAGCTGTGTGCAGTGCTGCCACCACTGTGACCGTGGCCCTGCCACGGCGTGCTGGGATTGAGACCCCCCACCCTGCAATGGCAGGCCTGAGGCTAAACACTCGTCCCCAGCCTGGAGCAGCTCTCGGGGCCGTGGGTGCGTGCAGCGGGGTCGGGGACCCGTAGCCCTGGGGGTGCCAGGGCAGTGGGTGCTGCCGGCTGTGCACCCCGGCCAGGGCTGAGCCAATTGCCTGCTGCACGCCTGAGCCGATTATGGCTCTGATAATAGCCCAGGGGATTAAAGGGCTGTGCTTGCTATCGCTTTGCGCCCTTATCCTCCTCATCATCAAAGAGGCCGTGGGGCATGGGGCTGCTGCTTGCCTGGGGCGAGAGCCCCACGGCCCGGGAGAGCCCCCTGCCGCCATGCCCCTCGAGGCGTCTGTAGCGCTCGTCCCTGCAAGTGGTTCGGTGTGACCCCTCCCCCGTTGGTGCCACAGGGAGAGGGGACGGTGCAAGGGTGCCCAGGGCTTAGCAGGGCTCCTAAGGGTGAGATGGCCGGGGGGGCTCCCCAGGGAAAGGGCAGCCGAGACTGCAGGGGAACGGTCCCTGAAAGGCAAGGCGGAAGGGAGGGATTTTGCAGGCAGGCTGGCAGCTCAAGGTGAGGGCAGAGGGGATGGTAGGACCAGCTCTCTTGCCCAGCTGCTGGGAGCGATGCTCAGGGCACAGGGACCCACCTCGCCAGGGGCTGGGGTGTCCCTGCCAAAGGCCACCGTGCGCAGGGGTGGGTGGCAGAGCCCACTGCCATGTCCTCCTCTGTTTTCCCAACAATAGCAGAAGGTGTAGTGCTAAATGTCGTTGTGACCAACCTCCACCTTGGCGCAGCCGCCCTGGCTTCTGTCCTGCAGCTGTTCCCAGCCCCCTGTGGTGCCAGCCGAGGCAGGAAAAGCCCGAGTGTGGCCTGGCTGCGTGGGCAGACCCTGCCACTGCCAAGTGGGCCAGTTGGCCCCGTTTCCCAGGGAAGCTGCTGAGCCTGTGGTGGGGGCGAGCACTGTGTGGGTGGGTGTCCCGGGGAGGCGGGTGGCCCAGGAACGCAGCTGCCCCTGAGCCGGCAGTGATGGCCGCTTCTGGGTGTGCAGGTCGCGTGCGGATTGAGGAAGGCGCCTCGCTGCGCATCGACCTCCTGCGCGCTGAGGACCAAGGCTGGTACGAGTGCCGTGTGCTCTTCCTTGACCGGCACAGCACCGACGCCGACTTCCAGAACGGCACCTGGATCCACCTCACTGTCAATGGTACTGGTTGATCCCACCCTCGGTCACTGCTCTGCCCAGCACCAGCCAAGATCTCTCAGGGCTCGGACTGGATCCACTGGTTTTCCAAGACCAGTTGAGCCACACCTGGGGGTGAGGGTCTGGACTTGTCTTTACAGCACCCCCCACCTTCCTGGAGACTCCCCCTGCGTTTGTGGAGGTGCGGGACCAGGACGCGCTCAGCCTTACCTGTACGGCTGTTGGCAATCCCCAGCCTGTTGTCATCTGGAAGAGGAGTGACCTGGCTGTCCAGAGTGGGGACACAGTGCAGGTGAGGGTGGCAAACCACTGGTTACCCCCTTGTGATGTGTCCCCCACCTTGGCCAGGATCTCGCGGGGCAGCAAGGTGTGCAGAGTAATGCAACTCTGCTTGGCTGGAGAGCAGGCACCTGTCCCCACCGTGGTGGCACCCACCTCCTGCCACCGGCCCTGCCCACAGCGCCACGTTCCCAAGAGTGTCCTGTCCCCTGGTGGCCGTGCCATGTGCCTGGTGCCGTTGCAGGTGAGGAACGGGACGCTGAGCATTGCTGTTGTGGAGCGCGCCAGCGCAGGCACCTACACCTGCCATGCTTCCAGCAAGGAGGGTACCATCACCCACACCACCCGTGTGCTCGTGCAGGGTAAGAGCTGGGTGCTCTCCCAGCCCTGGCCGCAGGGCACGGGGAGGGGGCCATGTCACGGGGGTTGCTTTTGGGGCAGGTGCAGGTATAACGGGCTTTGGGAGCAGCTGGGGCTGTCCGCTGTCCTCAGCCCTCACCGTCCCCTCTGCCCCACACTGCAGGGCCACCCATCATCGTGGTGCCACCCCAAAACGTCACCGTCAACATCTCCCAAGATGCCTTTCTGGTGTGCCAGGCCGAGGCATACCCAGGAAACCTCACCTACACCTGGTTTCAGGGCAGCAGCAACGTCTTCCACCTCAGGTACAGCGGGGACAGGGGTGGCACTGAGGCGGCCATGGGCTCCTGCTGGTGGTACTGGGGCCAGCAGGCTGCTGTGGCCCTGCGAAGCCTGGATATGAGCGCGATAGACTGGCTGGGTGCGTGGCAGGGGGGTTCACTCATCCCGGGGCGCTGGGGATGGTCCCAGATGTGCCGCTCACCACTGCCCTCCACTTGCAGCCGCCTCCAGGCTCGAGTCCGCGTCCTGGTGGATGGGAGTCTCTTGCTCCAGCGAACAACCCCGGACGACGCCGGCAAATACACCTGCATCCCCAGCAATGGGCTGTGGAGGCCGCCTTCTGCCTCAGCCTTTGTCACAGTGCTGTGTAAGAGCCCCGCAGCCCCTCACAAGCCTGGGCTGCACTGTCACCAGCTCCACTCGTGGAAAGGCCCTGCTGTGCCACCCCTGGGGGCGTCCCCACAGGCTGTGGTGGGAAGGGGGTGCCCCTTCAGCTGCCATGGGGACCCCAGCCCCCTGCTGCCTTCATGCAGGCCCTGGCACCCTGTTTGTCCTCGCAGATCCGGCACAGGTGACCACCATGCTCCCAGAAACCCACCTGCCCAAGGGGATGCAGGGTGTGATCCACTGCCCCACCAGGGCCAACCCCCCTCTGCTCTCTGTCAGCTGGACAAGGGACGGACGCCTGCTGGAGCTGGACAAGGTACCGCTACTTGC
Organism: Fregata magnificens; assembly: GCA_013389945.1. NCBI lineage: Eukaryota > Metazoa > Chordata > Aves > Suliformes > Fregatidae > Fregata > Fregata magnificens. The sequence goes on along the minus strand of WAAD01000493.1, from coordinate 57,903 downwards.
ACCCTCCCCTGCCTTCTCACCCCTCCCGAGCCCCTCGTCCTGACCCTGCGCCCCCCTCTCCCAGCTCCCTGGCTGGTCCGTGAGACCGAACGGCTCTATCATCATTGCGACGGGGAACGACGATGCGTTGGGAGTGTACACGTGTACCCCGTACAACAGCTACGGCACTGCTGGCGAGTCCCAGCCCACGCGTGTCCTGCTGAAGGTGAGGCTGGGTGGGTGGGCACGCTGCCTGAGCCCCAAGCCCAAACTGCTCCCATCCTGCTGTGCCGAGCAGCCCGGGTGTGCTGCATGCCCGTCGGCCTGCCCTGTGGCAGGTCTGCACCCCGTCCCGCCTGCCGCCAAGCCCCGCACTATGTGTGCCTGTCTTCTAGGACCCCCCCACCTTCACAGTGCGCCCCAAGGAGGAATACTTCCAGGAGGTGGGCCGGGAGCTGGTGATCCCCTGCATGGCCCATGGGGATCCCCCCCCAACTGTCACCTGGCTGAAGGTAGGAGCCACCACTCTGGGGAACCAGCTGAGTGCTCCTGGGAGGTGGACGCTGCTTTTGGCCTCTGGGGCATCACTCTAGGGCAGTCCCCATGTCTGTGGCACTGCAGATGCTGCAAGATCATATCTTTCCTGCTTCCTGCGGGAGAAGGGGGCTCAGGGCACGTCGCTTGTGTTGCCCTCTAAGAAACCGGGGCAAAATCCTACCCCTCGATTCCTAAACAGCCCCAGGGTGATGGATCATGTCAAGTCCCATTTTCCCCGAGGGCCTGGTGTTGCAGGGTTGCTGCAGAGCAGCCATGCCAGCGCTGCAGTGGAGTGGGCTGGGTGGTCATCCACCGTCAGCATGTCCATGCCTCGCCATGCAGGTAGGCAGTGCGGGGAAGAGCAGCGCCCAGGTGGATGGGAACAGCAGCCTCATCTTCCGTCCACTCGTCAAGGAGCAACACGGGGTCTGGGAGTGCACTGCCACCAACCAGGTGGCTAGCGTCAGCACCGCCACTTCCATTCATGTGCTGGGTGAGTCACTGGTGCCCGGTGGGCAGGCATCGTCCGTGGGTGCTGGGCTGCCCTGGGGTGGACAATACCGGCTGGAAGGGGTGGAAAGGCCCCTGCACAGCTGTTGTCTGAGCCGCCCAGTCTGATACGTCTTCTCTCTGCTTCCCCTGCCAGGTACCAGTCCTCACGCTGTCACCAATGTCTCTGTGCTCCCGCTCCTGCTGGCAGCCAACATATCCTGGGAACCGGGATTTGATGGAGGTTATTTCCAGAGGTTCAGCGTCTGGTACACACCGCTGTGAGTCCCCACTGTGGGCAGGGTCTGGTGTCCCACCCGGGACCCTCAGCTCTGGACTCATGAGTCCCACATCTCCTCAGGGTGAAGCATCCGCTCCGGGCCCATCATGACTGGGTGTCGCTGTCAGTGCCGGTGGGGGCTCAGCACCTCTTGGTGGAGAATCTGCAGCCAGACATCAGCTACCAGTTCAGCGTCCTGGCCCAGAACAAGCTGGGCAGTGGCCCCTTCAGCCAGATTGTCACCTCCGTGCCCAGGGGTAAGAGGGGACCTGTGCGCTCCCCAAAGCAGCCCCCATCCCCCCAGAGCCCTCAAGCACCTGGGAGGCTCCTGTTTCTGCCCTGCTGTCCCCCCACATCAGCTCTGACACCAGTGTCCCCTTTCTCCTCAGGCTTCCCAGTGACCACAGTGCCTCCAGAGCCACCGGCCATGACCATGCGCGTCTTCCTGTCCCCACCACAGGCTCTGACTGCCAACGAGACTGTGCGTGGGGTCCTGCTGCAGTGGGAGCCCCCGGCTCAGTTCTCGGTGGCGCTGAGTGGCTATGCACTGGAGCTGCGGCAGGACAAGGGTGGCTGGGAGGTGCTGGACCGCTCCATCCCCAGCACGAAGACCCAGGTCCTGGTGCCAGGACTCATCAAGGTGGGAATCTCACTGGGCGCTCCCTGGCTGTGGGGCAGCTCTGGGGAGACACAGCAAGGGAGCGGGTCAGATCTCCGGTGTCACTGCTAGCTGGAGCTGGGGCATCTGGCGATGCTACAGAGCCACTCGGCTCTGCAGCTGTGTGGGCTGAGGCTTGGCTGGCCACTGTGCCAACAAGGCTAATGGCCCTCTGCTCCCCCAGGACGCCTTCTACGAGTTCCGACTGGTGGCCTTTGCTGGCAGCTACATCAGCGATCCCAGCAATACGGTGAACGTCTCCACAGCAGGTAAGACCTGGGCTGCCACCCACCTGCTCTTCCTGCCCTGGGTACAGAAACCAGAGGTGTAAAGTGCCCGGCATGGTCTAGGATCTTCCCAAACAGAAACTCCTTCACACTGCTCCCACCCCCAAGTGTCCCTGCTGCTAGACCAGGGGATGCAGCACCCAGAGCAGGACCCCCAAGGCTAACGCCACGGGAACACCCATCTCCACATGCGGATCTGGTGTGACTTTGGTCTCACGGACCAGGTAGCAGGAGAGCTCTGCAGAGCATCCCTGCTCCTGGCATCTGGCACGGCAGAGGGCACGGGCCTGCCTGCAGGCAGACCAGCCCCGAGGGGCAAGAGAGCTGAGGATTTGCTGTTTATACCTGCGGTGCTGGTGACGTGAGGGAGGCTGTGCCCGCTGTGCTGGTATGCTCTGCGGGTAACCAAGCCTCTGACAGTGTCTCCTGTCTGGCCCAGGCATGGAGGTGTATCCGTCTCGCACCCAGCTGCCGGAGCTCCTTCCGCAGCCGGTGCTGGCCGGAGTCATTGGGGGGATCTGCTTCCTCAGCGTGGCTGTCATCTTCAGCACCATGGCCGCCTGCATCATGAACCGCCGGCGTGCCGCCCGCATCCAGAAGCGAAGGCAAGGTAGGAGGCGGCTGGCCGGGTGCAGGCGCCTGGATTCTGGGGCTCCTGGAGAGCTTGAAGCACCGTGTGCAGGGTAGCAGGACCCAGTGCCCAGGGAGGGGACAGGCCAGCCCAGGGCTGGGGTGCTCACCAAGGGCGGTAGTAGAGCTGAGTGGGTGCCACTGTCTCCTCATCATCACTTTGAGTTGCTTGCCGTGTGATCCCCTTGTGTTCTCATGACCTTCCAGATCCACCACTCGTCTTCTCCCCCAGCAAGAAGCTTCCACCTCCACAGTAAGTCATGCCTTGCCACGCTCCCTCCCTGTCCCGCTCCCTCCCTGTCTCGCTGCACTCCCCCATCATTCACTCACCGCTGGCTAGGGGCAGAGGGACAGGCCGGGGAGCAGTCGCCTTGCCCCTGCTGCTGTTGGCCGAGGGCTGGCTGCAGAGGGGACATTAGGAGCAGGGTGCTGGGGGGTAGGGCTCCCCCAGGGTCCTCCCTCTGGGGAGTTTTGGCTGAAGAAAGGATCAGAAAGTGCAGGAGCGAGTCTGTCGAGCCCACAGCAGCGGTGCAGGGTCATGGTCCCTGCTGCCAGATGCCTGGCACAGGGGGGCAGCCGGACAAGCCCAGAGCCAGGATAGGGGTGCTGCAGCGGCTCCCTTCTTCCTTACAGCAATTCTCGTGGCTCTGGTAGCCCAGACAGCACCATGAAGCTGAAGCTGCAGCCATCTCCCTACCGGAGCCTGCGCCGGACGCTGCTGTGGGGTGAGAAGGCCGGCACCAGCCTGGGTCTCAGCATCGCCGGGGCTGGCTCCCGGTACACCGTGTACGAGAGCCACGTCGGGGAGCATGTGCCCCTGGAGCGGATCTGCCGCGGCCCCGATGGGCGCTTCGTGGTGGAGACTGACACGAGGCCGCAGGAGAGCAGCTTCGGGGCACTGCCCTATGCCGAGCCGGAGCCCTACCCCCAGCGGGACCCCCTGGGGCCGCAGCCTGAGCCCTACCTCCAGCTGCCTGCAGAGGAGGAGGAGGAGGAGGAGGAGCCCATCTGGCGCAAGGGGATCTCACTGCGCCCCCGGCCCGCGGGGCAGGCCCGCCAGGGAGCCCGGGCTGCCGGCTACCGCCAGGGCCGCTACTTTGGCTACGGCAGCAGTAGCCCTGTGGATGAGGCTGCGGCACTGTGCATCATCAACATCAGCCCTGTGGCCTCTGCCGCGACTCTGCCTTACAGCACCGTGGAGGAGCTGCGCGACAGCCCCGGCAGCACCGGGCCCTGCCAGAGCACCACCAGTGCCCTGTGGGACTCGCTGCCCCTCGAGGGCTCCCCCCAGCCACCCCTCGGCCAGCTGGCCTCCCCCAGCCAGCAGCTGGCCGGCCCCCCGGCACGGAGCGGGATCCTCCAGTACCTGAGCCTGCCCTTCTTCAAGGAGATGTGCGTCGATGGCGACTGGCCACCCCCAGAGGAGGTGGCTGAGCCCAGCCATGCTGGTGGCCAGGCAGAGCCTGCTGACAGCCCACCGCCCATCCTGCCAGGGGCTGGGGGCTCCCTGCAGTGCACGGGGCGGACACTGTGCCCGGACTGCATTGACACATGTGCCAACGCCACCTCCCCTGCAGCCACCACTTTCCTCAAGCCCCCCAGGGTGCTGGTGGGTCCTGCCAAGGCCTCGCTGCCCAGCACTGCCGCCTGGCCTGGCTCCCCCAGCCCTGGGGCTGGCCCACGGTCCCCCACCCAGCCGGCTCACCGCCTCCCCGCCAGCAGCGGCAGGACTGAAGCCGTGCCCTCAGCTGGCACCACAGAGCCCAACTGGGCACCGGGCAGGCCACCGGATCCTGTCCCCCTGGAGAAGCTGTTGCGGGGCAGTTTGACCAGCCAGAGCAGCGGCCGGGGCAGCGCCTCCTTCCTGCGGCCCCCCTCGCTGGCACCGTCCCTGGGGGGCAACTGCCTGGGCACCCCCCTCGGGGATGGGGGCAGCTGGCACAGTGGAGGCTCGGTGGCAGAGGAAGGCAGAGTAAGGACAGATCCAGCCCTCGGCAGCACTGGAAAGAGGTGAGCCACGGGCAGGATGCCAGGGATGAGCCAGCTCATGCCAAGGCAGCTCTCAGCCTGTCCCACAGGGCTTGGCTGGGGTGTCCCGGCGTGGAGCCGCCCCGCTGACTCCCAGCCCCTGCAGCACCCCAACCACTGCTCCCTGGGGACACCCCCATGGGGTCCCCACCATCCCTGCCCCTGGGGACCACCCCAGCTCTCCCCGCAGCATCCCTGCCAGTCCTCACAGCTGCTGTCTGCTTCCCACTGCCTCCCCATGTCCCTCGGGGGTGCCTGTGTGGGGACTGTCCTGATGCCTGTCCCCGCAGGAGGAACACCTCGGTGGACGAGAACTACGAGTGGGACGCGGAGTTTGCCTTAGAGTCCGACATCCTCGAGGCGCTGCAGCTCTACCGCAGCAGGGACCTGCCACGGCCTGTCTCTACCATTGCCCTGCGTGACCTGGAGCGGCAAAGTGAGTGCAGCACCCCCAACCCCCCCCCGCCTGTCACAGCCCCATGGGGCTGTCCCCCACCCTTCCCAGGGCGAGGTGATTGGGAAAAGGGGGTGGCAGGGCCCTTTGGCACCCACATCCCTGGGGGTGGCCCCACAGGTGGGTGATGCAGCTGGGCCGGACGCTGCTTGTCTCCCCGCAGAGCCCGGCGGCGGCTCCTCCCCGGTGAGCTCGGTGTCGGCGGAGGCGTTGGCAGTGGCGGGCGGCCCCCCGGAGCTGCGCACGGCCCTGCCCCAGGAGCTGGTGG
>WAAD01000493.1:29662-45491 GCA_013389945.1 Fregata magnificens | reverse complement strand
CCCCGCGGCCGGTACAGGAGGGGGGCCCGGAGCACGGCGGTGGATGAGATGCTGTTCGGGGAGAACCGGGTAAGGGGGCCGGGATACCGGGGGACACGGGGCAGGGCCACGGGGGGGTCCGAGTGGCTGGGACCTCGCCAGGCCAGAGCCAGCCCCATCCCACCCGGGGGCACTGTGGTGCTGGGGTCCTGCCTGGTGCTCCTCAGCACCGGCTCAGGTGCCCTCTGGGCAGGGAGCTCCCGTTGCCTCGGCCCCTTGCACCTCTTCTGCCAGGCCTCATCCTGCCCTGCTCGCACCAGCTCACTTGCCGGAGGCCCTTCTCCACCATATTGCCTCCATGGTCACTGTTCTCCAAATCTCCTGGGTGAGGGACGCTGTCATACTCTTTGCCAGCCTTCTCCAGGCCCTGCCACCTCTGCACTCCGAATTCCTTGACCCGCTGTGGAAGCCTGACATTCAATTCCTTCTGGGAGGGCACAAAATCCACCCCTGCCTCCCGGGAGTGTGCCAAGGCCAGCAGACCAGGGGCTGTGTGTGCCTGTGTCCTCCTTGACCCCACAGGCTTCCACTTTTCACAGGGTAATTAGTTACTTTGTGAGACAAAGGGGGCTCAGGAGGTGAGACACCCCAATAAAGGAGAGGAGCTGGCGTTATGGGGTCTGTACAGAGACAGTGGTTATTTCATGTGGGATATGGAGCAGGGGCTGGAAGCTTCCAGAGCAGCTCATTGCCAACATATTTAGACTTTCATCAGGGAGCTACGAAATCAGTCCCCTTGGAGACAAGGCAGAATTACAGCAGGTCTCTGACCTCCTGGCTGGATGCCCTGGCCATTGAGAGAGGAGATAAACAGAGAGCAACAGCCCTTTCCTCTCTGGTCTTGTAAGGAAAAGGCTCACTTCCTCCACGCTCGTCCCTCAGCTATCCCCAGCTCCCGCAGGAGAGCCCAGGGGAGAGCTGCAGCCACTGTCACTGAGGTGGACGATGGCATTTTCCAGGCAAGGGTGATGTTTTGGACGTCCTTACTCCGCTGCTGCTTCCCCCACCTCCTTTATCAACTCTCCCAGGTCTCTCCCTGTGGCAGGTTGGGTTTACGGCTGCAGCTGTTGGCTCTCCCCACCCTTTGTGTCATCTTTGACACAGACCAAGGTACGAGGGCCAGGCTGGACGCTGCTGGAGTTTGGCCCATCTCACGCTCACCATCTCTTTGGCTGATAAAACGTTGAGGATCTCTCCACCAGGGCCGCGGCGGGCGGCCGGCTGCCATGAGGGGACTGCGCTGTGTTCGAGGCACTTGTCCCTCTGCGGGGGTGTGTTTGCGGCTGTAATTTCCTCTCCTGGGTCTTATCACTTGAAACAAATCTGCCCAAAGAGACTTGCCAAAACCTGTTGGCTTTTTAGAGGAGAGGAAGGAAACATGTAATGAAGATTACCTCCGCTCCCAGCTGGAGGCTGTGTGGACGGTTTGCCTTGTGGGGCAGGAGGTTGTGAGTGCTCCCGGCAAGCAACCTGCTCTGGGGCTGCCAGGTCCATGTGCCTCGGATGCCCTGCGAGCTGAGGAGCCCTGGGCAGGTTTATGATCTGTTATCTTGGACGCCTTCAAGGCAGTTAGATAAAAATGTCATAACACTCCTATAGGTGTTAATTGAGTTCCCTGAGATTAATCCAGGTCCAGTCCAAGGAGTTCTCCTGGCTTTGGGGACAACGTGTGAGCTGGCTGCAGGGAATAACACTATTATCTTTGTTTGCATGGGTGTTTCAGTGCCAAGCCCTTTAATTCAACAGCTCACACTTGGGGCCCATGGTGGCTGGGAAGCTGCTCCAGTATCTGCTGTGCTGGGCTGCGGGAGAGCCTGTGGTTCGGCATCATCAGACCCGTAAAATGGAAAAGCAGCAAGTTCCCAGGGAACTACTCAGCGCCCGGCTGGCTGTAGCATTTGTTCCAGCAGTCGCTTAGGATTTTAAAGCTGAACTAGTAAATAGAAGTACAAGGGTATCCACACATCTGTGTGTACTTTAGATTAGCTCTTGTGGTTCCCTGACCCGGGTGAGGATTTCGCTGGAACGCCTATGCCATGGTTGGGCTTGGGGAAGCGACCCTGGGCTTGGGAAGCCCTGCCGGGCTTGGGTCTCCTGGCCGAGGACCGTCCCTCTCGGCTGCAGGAGGTTTGCTCTGCAGACCAGGGCCTGCTCCAAAATGCTCCTTTCCATGGGATTGTCAGCGGCCCTGGCAGGGCTTCACCCCAGGGTGGACAGGATGCGTGTTCCTGCCTATCGGAGACCCTGTGGCCTGATCAGAGGTTCCTGTGGGGCAGCCCCATGCATTTTCGGGACCTCCCTCAGCTGCTCCCACCCTGCCAGGGGCACGCAGCCCTGCCCAGGGGTGCAGAGCAGGGTCCCCGAGTCACCCCGCAGCCGGGGGACACTTCACTAGGTGGCAGTGTCGGCTCGAGCAAAGGGACCAGTACCAGTCCAGGCCCTACTGGGAGGACTCGTTTCTGCCCACTGCTGTCTGCTGGTTGATTGCCCTGCAAGGCCAGACCTCGAGCTGTCCCCACTTCCCCCTGCCCAGGACTGCGCCCCTCGCCGGCTTCAAGCGAGTTTGGGTCAGTCTGGGTTGGTCTTTCCTGAGTCTGTGAGGCTCAGCAGGACAGAGGTGCCGGTGGCCTCCGGTGAGCGGGGTGGGAGCAGATGCCATCAGCTCAAGGTAGCTGAGATGATGCTTGAGCATTTGTGAGGTCTAGCCCTGAGCAAGCAGCTGTCAGCTCATTATTTACTTCAGAACTGGGTGACAGACTGATGCCCAGCTTTTTATAGTAAAATCAGTGCGGTAGGGGTATTTTTGGTTCTCCTCACATCCTCGTCGGGCCTTCAGAGCTGGGGCTGCCCAGCCTTCACTGGTCTTGCTGGTGTGAGAGGCTGTTTGTCAGAACGCATCCTGAGCGCACAGGAACCTGGGGCCTCTCGTGCCCAGAGCACCTCTGTGCCCAGGAGCCAGGAATGGAGAGCTGGGCATGGGGCAGTGGCAGGAAAGCCATGGGAAACACCATCCTTTCTTGCAGAGCCTGCAGCAGTCGTGCCCTGGCAGCCCCATCGTGATCCTTCGGGATGTGCAGACTGCCCCAAAAGCATCACCCACTGGCGGGCACAAGCCCGAGACCATCCGTCTCATCACCAAGGACTCGGTCCGTGACCTCCTGTAAGTCTGTGCCCGAGTGGCAGCTCCGAGGAGCTTTCGGGGCCCTGCGTGTCTGTCACAGCACCATCTCTGTGCATGGAGCTTGTCCTGCCATTTGCCAGGACATCTCAGGGGAGGAGGGATGGGCAGCAGCGCTCCAATATGCCTGGCTTGGGTGGCAATGGAGCCGGCAAGCGCTGAGCACTAGGCATTTTACAGAGGCACTGAATCATCATAAGAACCAGTAAAAAGCAACATAAAACCTTCTTGGCAGCCGGAAATCTCCTTCTGGGCTAAACAGCCCCCCAGGGTGGCACCTGCCCCCACCCCCTGTATCAGATGCTGCCTCCCATGCCCCAATACCAAAAAGACCCGTGTGAGAAAGGCAGTGGAATGTCGCCTGCAGCCCCTGTGCACTGGGAGCTGTGTGTTTCTCTACAGGGATGTTTTATAAGCAAGGCTGAACTGTAAGAACCCTGGCCCTAATTGCTACACCTCGATAAAAGCCTGCAGCACATAGACAAGAATAGGGCCATTATCCCAGCCAGCTCCAATTTAGCCTCATTTTGACCTCCCTAAATTTTCCTTGTAGTTGTCGCTTGGTGCGAGGTTCATCTTCACTTCCTGTTTTGAACCTTCATGTAATGCTGTTACAGCCCGTAAAACGTGACACCTGCCCCGTGGATGGTTCAGTTTTGGGGTTCGTGGAGAGAGTGCACAGAGGCACTGGTTCAGGCTTTCGAGGCTGGTACCCGGTTTTATACATTCACATTCTTATTTAGCCCTGCTCATGAAGCTGAGGGCCAATTTCCAGATGTGTCGCATGGCTGCAGCTCCAGCTGAAGCTAATGGAAACTGTTTGTGCTGGTTTAATTCCTGAAAATCAGGCCCTAGACATCCCAGGCTGGTCACCCAAACACTGAGACAACTAAAGCAGTGGCCACTGTATCATTACATTTATTAGTGCCGTTGTGACCATTAGCCATTCTTTAAAGCGTCCTGGAATCCAATGCTGTGATGCAGCTCTCGAACGGTCATTATGCAGGTATCTGTTCATATTCACAAGGGTGGATGAAAGGTGACACACAATAATAATGAGTAAATTCTTAGTCCTGAACATCTTCAAAGTGCTCTCTGCATTTGGTTAATATACGCTCCTACACCACACGCGTCACCATGGTATCTGAGTAATACAAAGAGTAATTAACTCCTTACAAGTCCCCTGAAAAACAGCCCTGTGTTATTATCCACATTTTTACAAGTGGGGAAATGGGGGCACCAAGAGCTTTGGTGATTTCCTCTAAACCACAGTGTGAGTCACAGGCAGAGTTCATGGCTCTGCAGTGTCCTGCAGAGCCAGGGTGATGGCTGGAGGGACACCTGCCAGCGCTGGGAGGGGAGCGGGTGCTCCATGTTTGGGCAGCGCAACGTTTCCTTGTCATGTGCCAGGTAGATCCTGAGCCGAAGCCGAGCTGTGCTGTGCAGATCTGGAGCTGGAGCAGGCTGTGTGTCATTAAACAGAGTGAAAAGGCAGCTTCTGCTCCCCAAAATCTGCCTGCACAGAACAGAGATTTAGATCCAGCACGCAGGAGCAGCAACAGTGAGTCTAGGCGCAGGGCTGAGCAGTGTCTCCCACTGGAAAAGGGGTCAGGGCAGTGGTCAAAATTTTCCCAAATGAGGGCTGGGAAAGTCAAGCTGGACTGAAATACTTTCAGCATTTTTTATTGGGGCTGACTAGGCCCATGCTGAATGTTTTGGGGTTCTCCCAGGAGGCCCCTGGCCAGCCTGCCAAGCATCCTGTCCCCTGTGCATCACAGTGTGGTNTCGGGTCCCCACAGCTCAGACACTTCCTGCATTGCTCTCTGGTGACTCCTGGTTGCAGAGCCACTCCTGCCGCCCCTGGTGTGGGCAGCCCAGGCAGGTCCCATGGCCAGGCAAGGAGCTCAGTGGGGCAGGGAACAGAGGGAGCTGTTGGAGACTTCGTGCCACTGACCGCTCGCTCTCTCTGTGCCCAGTGTCCCTGCAGAGAACCCAGCAGCATCCCTCATTATTGGCCAGGAGGATTTCCAGCGCATTAAAGAAGCAGCTCGAGTCCTGACCAACAAGGAGCGTGAGGCCAAGCTGGCAGCCCTCAAAGCGGAGAAGGAAGCCGTTCTCGTAGGCATTTCCCCTCCTGCCCCTTCTTTCCCTGCTTGCTGACAGGTCTCGGGCTGTGGGTGGAGGTGGATGCGCCCAGGTAGAGCCAACCTTGTTGATCAGAGACACGCCAGCTGGGGCTGTCCCCGGAGCTCTGCTCAGGGGCCACCACCTTCATCGCTCTTTCACCCACGCCACCAGGGCAGTGTGCAGGGGAGGCAGCACAGCTGTGTGTCTCGGGTCTCCTCTGATCCCCAGCCCAGGAAGGGCTGTGCAGGATCCCTGGGTTTCTCCCCCAGCCCACGGTGACCCTGGAGGCTGTGATGAAGCCTCCATGTTGCATTTCTGCCACCCTGCTGCATAGGGGTGTGGGAAGGGGCTACCCAGCCCCTGTGCAATGGCTGGAGGAGCCTGCCGTGCCCCTCGGCTCCATGCCAGGGACATGGTTTACTGGAGCCTACCCCTCATGAGCCAGGCTGCCCCACAGCACCCTCGGGCAGGCTCAGCCTTGCGGGGCTGCCCCAGGAGGGCATCCGGCTTTTGGCAGCCCTGCCTGTCCCCTCAGGAGGCAGTGAGCGAGCGCAAGAGAGCGGCGAAGCAAAGGGCTGTCCTGCAGCAGCAGACAGGGAAGCTGAGCGAACTGGAGGAGGAGGCACGGGAACGGGCCCAGTACCTGCTGCAGCGGGCGAGCAAGATGCGCATGGAGCAGGAAGACGAGATCAAGGAGTTCAGCGAGGTACAGCTGGGGGCTCCCTCGTGTCACCTGGCACCACAGGGCCTTCTACCCATGTTAAGACCTGCCTGAGCTGCCTGCTCAGACAGGCTGCTGAGAGCCCCCATGAGCTTCACCTAGCCACTTGACCTAAACCCGGCTCTACTTGTTGCTACCCAGGGTCTTCCTCTCCTTCCCTTTTCCCCCTCCTTGTCTGTCTGTCTGTCCCTTCTGCCATTGCCAAGTCTGATTCGGAGACCAGGGAGACCTTTTGTCCCCACAGCTGATCCTCGGTGCCAAGTGCCACATGATCCGCGACACGCAGATCCTCGAGAAGCAGCTCATCGCAAAAGAGCTGGAGGAAGAAGAGAAGCGCCTGGCCTCAATGATGGAGGTGGAGAGGAAAAAGGCCGACAAGATGCAGGAGGAACTGGAGCGCAAGAGGAAGCAGGAGCTGATCAGGTTTGCAAAAGGGTCCTTCTTCCCTGTGGAGGCATCCGTCCTCTTCCCAGGCCTTGTGCAGGAGCTAGGATAACCTGCGGCTGCTGGCTTCACACCACAGTACGCCTCCCAGTCACAGTGACTGGACCAGGTGGCACGAGGCAGTAGACACACCACCTGATGTCCATGCCAGCATTTCTGCTTCTGGGAGTGGGACGGAGCCAGAGGGAAACCTGCTCTCTTCTTTCCAGAGGGAGGCAGGAGCTTGTAAAGCAGATGGAGCAGAACGCGGAGGAGCAGGCTATGAGGGCTGAGCAACGGGACCAGGAGGCACAGGAGCTGCTGGAGTACTTGGAGCAGCTGAAGATGGAGGACCTGAAGGTGCAACCAGTGACCCGCCGGGGTGCAGGGGGGGCTGGAGTTAGATTTTCACCATGTTGGAAGGGTGAGCCAGTGCTGGGTAAGTCAGACTTGGTGTGTTGAGACAACAGCCTGCAGAATTAAAGCTCTGGTCTCTTTGGGAAGTTGAGGCATCCTCAGAAAGTGACCTGAGCTGCTGAGCCCTCCCTCACCCCGAGTGTGCTGGTGGGCCCTCAGGAAGGCACACAGGAAGGAGCGGAGGGAGCGCTCTGTGCTGCGGCACTTGTCCCATCACCCTGAGACCCTCTGCGCTGTTTTCAGGACTTGGAATGGAGACAGGAGCAACAGAAGAAAATCCAGGCTGAAATTAAACGAATCAACGACGAGAACCAGCGGCGCAAGGAGGAGCAGCGGGAGCAGGAGAGGAGGGTAGACGAACAGATGCTCGAGTACCAGAGGCAGAAGATGGTAATAGGACTGAGCGTGTGCGGCGCTGGCATAGGTTCAGCAGGCAGCAGAGGTGCTGCAGGGAGCTGCCACGAGGCTCTGTCCCACGCAGGAGCGTGAGGCCAAGTTTGAAGCTGAGCAGGAGAGAATCCGTCGGGAGAAGGAGAAGGAGACAGCACGCTTGAGGGCCATGCAAGAGAGGGCCCAGGACCACCAGGCAGAGCAGGTGAGTGGCTTGCTGACACGCGATGTGCTCCTGTGCTGGCTCACTTGCCATCTTCCTCGTCAGCACCCCAGCGAAGTGGAAGCTCTCCTGGATGTGGTGGGTCTACTGGGGCATTGCAGGTCTGGACTGGCACCTGCAGCCAGGTGATGTCCTGGAGCAGTGTTAGCTGCGGTACTGGGGGAGAGGCAAAACCTCCATACCTCCCCCCTGAGGGAAGCCCTCCACGACCCTGCCAGCATCACCACTGTCCCCCTTCGGCAGGACGCGCTGAGAGCCAAGCGCAGCCAAGAGGCTGCTGAGCGAGAATGGCGGCGCAAGGAGAAGGAGGCAGCGCAGAGGAAGGCCGAGATGGAGCAGATGCTGAAGCAGAGCCGCCTGGAGCAGATCGCCCAGCGGGAGCACAGCATGGCCGTGCAGGTGCAGCAGGACCGCCACGAGTTCGAGAGGATCCTCAGGTGAGAGGGATGGTGCTAGGACCTCACTGGCAAGATGGTTGGGCCCTGCCTTGCAAAATGGGGCCGAGGGATGGGTGACACGGTGGCAGGGGGGCTGCTGTGGGGGCTCCCAGCAACAAGTCAGCACAGTCAGTGGCTCTGGTGCTGGCCGAGGCCCTGCAGGCAGGTTATGGGCACGTACAGGGGCTGGAGCGGGGCCTTTCATCTGCCCCAAGCTCTCCTGCAGGGCCCAACAGGAGCAGATGGAGAAGGAGAAGGCAGAGGAAGCACGGAGGGCAGGTCTGCAGCTCGCCCATGCTAACGATGTCCGGTGCCAGATGCGGGAGCGTCAGCAGCAGCTGGCACAGGAGCGGGTGGCCGCCTTTGAGGAGTGCCAGCGGCTGGAGGAGGAGGCCCGCCAGCGTAGCCAGCGCATTGCTCAGCTCAAGCAGCAGAAGATGCAGGAGCTCAGGTGCTGTGCTGCTGGTGGCCACTTACTTCCCTAGTTCCCTGCATGTCCCTAAGTCCTTCCTGGCTTCCTGCCATCTCCTGACCCCTGGGCCACCTCACAGGTTCCTTTGCATCCTCATCAAACAGGATCTGCTCCGGGGCCATGGTCTTAAAGCTTGGCTCTGGTGTAGCACAGGGTGCCTGATGATTTCTTTCCTCTGCAGAGCCTCCGGCATCCCTGAGAAGTACTGCGCCCAGGTGGAGCGGAGGGCCCTGAGCCGAGCAAGCGCAGCCCCTGGCCAGGCTCAGCCCCGTGAGGAGCGGAGCTCCAGTTCCCCAGCGACTTAGGGGTTTCCATTTTCTTAGGCTGAGTTTTCTATGAACAGAGATGTTTATGGAGCAGACGGTGTCTTTCGTCCTTCTCTGGCTTCAGGTTTGTGGGCTGGGAGCTGGCCTTGGGGCTGGAGTAGCCCAAAGGCTTGTTGTCCGACCTGCCCCACTCCCAGGACAGAGATCGCCCCTTGCCCGTCTCCCCACATCTGCTGGGAGAGAGATGTCAGAGGTGGCCTGTGTCCTTGGAGGGGCCAGGAGTGTCTCCAGGCCCTTGGCACAGCTCGGTGTCACCACCGAGGCAGCTCTGAGCAGGGTAGGTGTTCCCAGCCCGTGCGGGGTGGCTCAGGTAGGGTCCCCATGAGCCAGGCGGGCTCTTCTCCATGCACGCAGCCCTGGCCCTGGCTGCCCACTGCTTCTCACCAAGGTGTCACCTCCAGGCCCTTCTTCAGGGGCAAAGCAAAGAGACCGGAGCATGATGCAAACATTTAAAATCCATTTGGATAGGGACTGGCAGCTTCAGAGGGCTGGGATCCCATAGGAGTGGCTCTGATTAATTGTCAGAGCAGCTGAAAAATAAGGAGAGCCAGCAAAGGGAAGACTGCCCAGGGCAGGGGGATGGCTTGGAGGACCCTGCTGTGAGCCCTGAGCCTCCTCCAGGCTTGGTAAATAGGGAGGACGAAATGCCATAGCCTCTTGTTATCTCTTCCCTGTCTCTTCCCCAGCTGCTCTGTGTCCCCATGTCGTGACAGAGCCAGCAAGCCCCACATGGCCACCAAGCTCTCCGGACCCCCTGGGGCCTCGGCACCCATGTCCAGCCCAGAAAGCATCTGCTGTGCTCTGCAGCAGGCTTGACTGTCCACACCTCCATCCCCGGTCCCCAGCGGCCACACGCCGGCCATGTCACTCTCAGTCACTGCCTCGGCCAGGCAGTCACAGCCTTGTTTTAGGCCAGGCTCAGCCCGGAGGGTTTCAAAGCCACCACGCTGACCGTGCTGAAGGGGCTGTGACCACCAGCGGGCAACCAGCCGGGGTGGTGTGGCTTCCCCACCCTTCCTGCATGAGCAGGGCTCCCTGTGCTGAGGAATGCAGGAGTCACCGGCCGGGGAGCCAACGCTGCGCCAGCAAGGAGCCCCGAGCCGTGGTGAGCCACGGCCCCGTCACAGTGGGAATGGCCCCTGTCACGGCAGGAACGGCCCTCGCCATGCGGGAATGTCCCCAGCAGGCTGGACCCCTCGCTGCATTAGTGCTGCCCTGGGGCCAGGCCGTGCACAGGGGCCCCGAAATCACAGACGCTGTGAAGCACGTGCCAGGCTCAGCCCCAACCCCCAGCATGGGGACAGTAAGGGTTAACTGGCAGCGGTGAGCTCAGCTTGGGGCCAGTAAATGGAGCAGCTCTTGGCCCCAGGGAGTGTTTGGGACCGGCTGGGCGGTGCTGCCGAGCTGGCTGGGGCAGTCGTGGTCTGGAAAGCACCAGCATGGCTGAGCTGTGCCGCGGGGCATTGCATGGGTGAGCCAGACATGGGGCCTGACCCTGGCCCACAGCACCAGAGCAGCCCAGTGTGGGGGCTCAGCCAGCTCAGCCCCTCCAAGGGACATGGGCATGGAGAGTGCCCATGGCTGGGCCTTCCCATGGGGCTGAGTATCCCTGTCCCAACTCCGCCACCCACTGCCAAGCATCCCTGTCCCCAATTCCTCCATCCACTGCTGAGCATCCCTGTCCCCAGCTCCTCCATCTCACTGCAGAGCATCCCTGTCCCTGGCTCTTGCCCTCACATCCCAGCAGGTTTCAGCCCCTCTCTTCTCCCCTCCGGCTGTCCCAGCCTCCTCCAACCACATTGTATGTCATCTCCGCTGTGCTGAGCATGGTCCAGGGTGTGCTGCCCCTGCTGCTGCCATGCCACCATGTCCCCATGCAGTGAGCCATGGCCTGGAGCACCAGTCAGGCCTCTGCAATGTATTTCAGCAGCGCCACCAGCACCAGCGTGGGCTTGGTGGGTGCCATGGTCCCCACAAGGCCATGGCATCCCCGTGTCCACTCGTTGAGGGGGCAGGACCAGAGGAGGGATCTGCAGGAGCTTAAGCCCATGGTCAAACCACACCTTTAAGCTCTTCCAATTGCCCTGAGTCCTGCCCCAAGACCAAAGTCCTTTCGGGACCTGCATGGGGCGAAGCTGGCACTTTCATACGGCTGCGATGCTCGGCCATGCTTGGGCTGCTCCTGCAGGGTCCTAGGCAACCTTTTCCCACCGGCCACACTCATCCTGCCAGTGCCCACACCAGGGTACCAGGCACCGGACACCATGGGGCCCACAGCCCCCCAATCCCTGCTCCGCTGCTCTGGGTGCCCCAGGGCATGATGGTGCCCCCTGCCCATACTGTCTGCAGTGGCCCCCAGCCCGGGTCTGGCTGGATGGGAGCCCATAGCATGGCGATGCTTAATTACCGGGTAGGGAGTGGAGTAGGGCGGCATCGCTCACGCACAGCTTGGAGCCACTCAGTCATCCCAAAGGCATCCGCCCCACAGGGAGGAGCACCCCGGCCCAGCATGTAAAAGCAGCCCCGCACAGCCCGCTGCCTTGTCGCCTTGGAGCCTCCTCTGCTCCCACTCCTCCTCACCGCCCGGCACGGCTGCAGCGTCATGGCAGGGCACGGCGCCAGCCTGCTCCTGCTCCTGGGTCTCATGCCAGGTAGGCACTGAAGGATCCCTGCACTTGGACCTGCTCCTGCAGCGATGCCACCGAGAATAGAGGACTCCCTGCCCAGCTGCAGGGCACCCCAAGATGCTGGATGCACCCCATGGTCAGCAGAGCATCTGCAGCTGAGGCCGCTCCTACCCGAACACCCACCTGTGTTGGCCAGAGCTGGGCGGGTGGTACTGAGCCCGCCATGTCCCTTTGTCCCCGATGCAGCTTCATGGGACCCAGCAGTTGCCAGCCCTGATGGGTGCTCAACCCCACCGGGACACCCAGCCCCTGCGGGTGCCTGACCCTGGCAGATGGGTCCCTGCCCCGTCACTGCTCCCTGCAGGTCGGGTGCTGTGGGACGTGGGGTCGGGGTGCATCGGGGTGCAAGTTTGGGGTGCCCCCATGCTCCCCCAGCTGGTGTGATGGGTGCCGTTCTCTCCCCAGCTCTCCTCCTGGCCGTCAGGATCAACAGCAAGGGCCGGGAGGTGCTGTACCTGGCCAAGGGTGACTCGGTGAAGCTGGGCTGCCCCTACGTCCTTGAGCCCGAAGACAACGGTCCCCAGGGCGTGGGCATCGAGTGGATCCAGATCACGCCCGAGCGGACCGGCCCTGAGAACGTGGTGAGTGTCACTCGTCCCGGCAGTTGCCATCCCACCATGCAGGCAGGGCCAGGCAGGACAGGCAGGGCTGGGATGGACCAGATGGAGCCCAGGAGGGCAGGCAGGGCCAGGCAGGATAGGCAAGGTCTGGCAGGGCAGGGAAGGACTAGGCAGAGCAGGCAGGGCTTGGAAGGACCAGACAAAGCCCAGCAGAGCAGGCAGGACAGGCAAGGTCTGGCAGGGCAGGGGAAGGACCAGGCAGGGTCTGGCAGGGCAGGGAAGGAACAGGCAGGGCAGGGAAGGAACAGGCAGGGCAGGCAGGGGCAGGCAGAGCCAGGCAGGCACTGGGCAGTGCATTTCCCACCCCAGCTGGACCAGCCCTGCCCAGTCTCCCCGCTTGCTCCCCCCAGTTTCTGTCCTACCACGACCACCATGTCAACTACGGCAGTGGCTCAGGGCTGCAGGACCGGGTGGCCTTCGTGCAGAACGACCCCAGCCAGTATGACGCCTCCATCCGCCTGGCCGACCTGCAGGTCTCCGACACTGGCACCTACCAGTGCCGGGTAAAGAAAAACACCGTGGCCGTGCATGAGGTCATCGTCACTGTGCAAGGTGAGTGTTCCCCACCACCACCACCATGTCCCCTTCCCGGGCACCCTGGGTGGCCCCTGGTGGCCCTGGTGGTGACAGTGTCCTTGTCCCCACAGAGAAGCCGGCCACTCCGCAGTGCTGGACTGAGGGGGAGCTGATAGAGGGGAGCAGCATCCTGCTGCGGTGCTACAGCCGGGGGGGCACCTCCCCGCTCGCCTACCAGTGGGCCAAGCTGGCCGATGGCTACGGCGGGGGACGCCTGCCCTCTGGCACCATCCAAGGTGGGTGCTGGTGGGGCTGCACCCACCCAGGGGGAGGAGGGGAAATCCGAGTGCAGGGGATACTCATGGGTGGGGTATCCCTGTCTGTGGGTGCATGTGTTGGTGGGTGCCCATGGCTGTGTGCACCCAGGTGGTGAGTGTCTGTGTGCACCTGTGTTCATGTGTGTCCATGTCTGTATGTGCCTTTGTCCGTATGCTCCCATGTCTGTGTGCGCCCACATCCCTGTGCACCCGTGTCCAAGGGTGCGGGTGCCAGCAGGGGTGCAGCAGTGGGGCTGACAGGGCCGTCTCTCCATGCTGCAGGACGTGCTCCTGGCGACCTGTTAATCCGTAGCCTATCAGAGGTGCACGCCGGCGTCTACCAGTGCCGCGTCACCAACCGTGTGGGCTACTCCGTGTGCCAGATCAACCTCAGCCCCGCGCCAAGTAAGTGCCACCATGGGGGGAACAGTGCAGGCAGGATGCTGCCAGGGGCTGGCTCTGTGTGCCAGGGTGCCACCGGGGGCATGGTGACCAGTGGACAGCCGGCAGGGAGGCCGGCGGTGACAGGCTGTGCTCCTGTGGCAGGAGGAAGGCAGGCGGGCATCATCGTGGGCTCCATCCTGGGCTCCCTCCTGCTCCTCAGCCTGCTCGGGCTCCTCATCTGGGCGCTGATCTGCCGCTACCGTCGGAAGGAGTGCCAGCGGGCCTGCAGCGACTGCAGGTGAGGGGCATGGGGCACAGGATGGGCACAGGGCCAGTGGGCATTGGCAGGTGCTGCTGGGCACTGATGGGCATCACTGGGCACTACTGGGGACTGATGGGCACCCATAGGCACTGCTGGGTGGCACCAGGCACTGAGGGCCACCGCGGGTCACCTGTGGGTACCGCCAGACAATGATGGGGACTGATGGGCACTGATGGGCACCACTGGGTGCTGACAGGCACCACTGGGAACTGCCAGGTACCAATGACCCCGATGAGCACTGGTGGTTGCCATCAGGTACTGATGGGTGCCAGAGGGCACTGACGGGTGCTGATGAGTGCCACCAGCCACTATTCGGCAGTGATGGAAACCAGGGAGGTGCCAATGGGTGCCACTGGGCACTGCCGGGCACTGCCGGGCACTGCTGAGCATTGGTGGGCACCTGTGAGTGCTGATGGATGCCACTGGGCACCGCCGCGCACTGATGGGTGCCACTGGGGTTCCCCTCTGCCCGCAGGAGCAGCACAGGCGGCACCATGACCCGCGCCTGCAACGTCTGCACCCACCACAGCTACTCGCCCCACGGCATCAGCTACATGCAGTGCCAGCACGGTGACGGCGACGAGCGGGCGGCCGCCCTCATGTGCAACGAGGGCATCCGGCACCAGGTCGCCTGCCCGGCGCTGTAACCCCCCGCCAGCCCCGCGCCCGCCCCCGATTCGGCTCCACAGGGGGAGCAACTGCGAGCCCAGAGCCGGTGCCACCACCGGGATCCGGTGCCAAGCGGCGTAGGGCTGCGCTGCCGGGGCTCGCCGTGCAAATTGAAGTCAGGAATCCAGCTCCCTCCTCCCCCCCGAAACAGCCCCGGCTTCCAGCAAACTTCATTTGGGTTCATCAGTCTGTTTTCTTGGTTTTCATTTTTTTGGCCCCTTTTTTGTATGTCCCCCTCAGCCACAGCCCGGCTCTCGGGGTGGCTCCCGGCCCCGCTCCCGGAGGCATCCCTCGCTAGTGCAGCAATATTTATTTCTCTCCGGCCCGTCTCCTTGAGCAGGGACGTGGCAGCCCCGAATCGCCCAAACCGGCTGCCCGGCAGCCTCCCGCCTCCGGCGCGGCGCCACCGGCGCCCCCGCATTGGCTTTAGCAATTGGGTGTTATTCGAGACGAGATGCCATTGGCACCAGGATTTGCAGTTTGGAACAAGAAAAAAAAATGAAAAGAAATAAACTAAAGTGAATTCAGCACTGTCCTGTTGTGCCTCATCTCTCCCCGGCTGGGCAGCCCCCAGCCCCGGCACTGCGCTCGGGAAGGTCCCAGGGAGTCGGCAGCACTGGTTCACGGGAGCGGTGGAGGAAACCTCGTCCTGGGATGGGTCAGTTCACACCACAGCAGTGTCAGGGCACCCAGCGCGCACCTGGCAGCACCCATCCTGGCGTCCTCGTGCGGATGCTGCTGACACAACCCCGCAGCACCCATGGGTGCTCTCTGGCGCTCCTGCCAGGGCACGCTGCCACGCGGCCGTGAGTGCCCCACGCCGGCCAGGACGCCGGGCGAGTCAGGACGTGTCGGGGAGCCATCACCTGGGGGCTGCTGTGAGGTCTGGCAGGGGATGGGGGGGAACAGCCACCGCAGCCCCCAAGCACCCCGCAGCAGGGGGAGGGAGGGCCTCGAACAGGGAGCACGGGCAGCCCCAAACGCCAAAGGGGCCCAGACCCAGGATGCCCTAACCTTAATCCTAACCCTAATGCAATGCTGCCCATAATCCTAAACTTAATCGCCAGCCTGACTCTTGCCCTAAGGCTGACCCTAACAATAACCCCTACCCTAACCCTAACCCTAACCCTAATCTTAGCCCTGACCCTAACCTGGACCCTAGCACTAACCCTAAGCCTCATATCAGTCCTAACCCTCACATTAACCCTAACCCAAGTTCTAACCCCGATGCTAATGCTAATCCAATCCCTACTGCTAAGTCTAACCCTACCCTAACCCCACACTGGCCCCTGGGCTGCGAGTGAGCAGGGGGGTCCCGTGGGGCGGGGGCTGCCCCGGCCGAACCTGGCCCCAAGAGCTGAGCCCTAACCCGGCCCCCCCGCCCCGCAGATACCCCTCGTCCCACGGCCTTAACGCCTGACCCTGACCCTAAGCCCGACCTCGGTCCCAACCCAGCCGGAGCCTGAACCCTAATCCTGGCCCCAGCCTTGACCCTGACCCTGACCCTGACCCCGCCATCACTCCAACCCCACCCGCCCCCCCGGGGTGCTGGGCACCGGCA
>WAAD01000493.1:14323-28050 GCA_013389945.1 Fregata magnificens | reverse complement strand
TCCAGCCTGGACCCCCAGGATCCCCTGGGACCCCTCTCAGCTGCGGCCTAGACTCCCCAGGACCCCCAGCCATACATCCACCCCATGCTCCCCCAGCGCCCCTCACTGCGGGAGGGCTCCACACCGATCGTCGCTGATGACCGGGGGCACCTGCTCCCCACCGTGCCCCGCTCCCAGGTGAGGCAGATCCACGGGCTCCCATGGTGGGGGCAGAGGTGGCCGTTCCTGCCCCTCAGCCGGTACCGGGGTTCCCTGGCGCTGCAAGGCCCTCGCCAGGCCCCGCTCCCCCTCTTCCTCCCAGGCGTCCCCATGGGGCAGGTTTGTGGGGACCTGGGAGATGCCACCGAGGATCCCCCCGGCCAGGCTGGACCTGACCTCCCGCTCGGCGGCCGCCGCCGCGCGGCTCATTGACTGGATCCGCCAACCCACCGCCCTGACCCGCGCCTGCAACGGCCTCCGGACGGAGATCACTGGGAAGGTAGGGGCCCCTCTCTGGGGGTCCAGGGACGGCACCCCAGCCCACAGGCAGATTTCAGTGGCCTTTTGTGACACCCCAGGCCCACGCCAGGCCGGGGAAAGGCAGGAGAGGGGAGAGGGCAGCAGACACGGAGCCACATGGGGAAAGTTGCTGCTCCCTGTGCCGCTTCCCTCTCTCCCATGGGATCTTTCAGACACGTTCCTCCCACGTCCCCAGTTTGCATCCGCTGGTAGATCTGACTGGGTGCACTCGGCCCAGCAGCACCCAGTGCTTGGGCCACCATCTCCCCCTGCTCTCGGTGTGGCACTCCCTTGGCTTCGCCCTAAATCCAGGCTCATCTCCCTGCTGCCGGCCCAGTGCCCGGGCTGCGGCAGCCGCTGCTGTGCCGGCAGGAGGAGCTCACAAGCTGCCGCTCTCCTCCTGGAGAAAAGCAACCGAGAATAGGGGCTGCCCTAATGTGGAGAGGTTCCCTGAGTCCCCAGCACCCCTTTTCCACTCCCTGCTTCTTCCCGGGGAATGCTGCAATGGTGCCTCGTCCCCGGGCAGAGCAGCCCCTGCCCCAAGTGCTGCAGAGAGCCCAGCACAGAGCCTGGCCCTGCAGCGAGCCCCTCCACGGCAGCAGGGGCTGGCCCAGACCCACCTGCCCCAGCGTTTTCTGTCTGGTCCATTCACCCCCCAACTTCTCCCACTGCCCCCCGTCCCCATCTTTGCACCATGAGCATAGCACACATCTCCCTCACACAGCCCCAAGAGCCTCAGTCAGACGTGCAAATGGCCAAGGAGCCTTCCCAAAGGAGCAGTTGGGCATCCAGCAAGGGCAGCCAGCTCGCTGGGGCCTCTCCTGGGGCACCGCTGGAGGAGCCGCCTGGCCCCGGAGCAGGAGCCACAGCCACAGTGTCACTTTCCCGCAAGCCCAGCTGCACGGAGGTCCAGCTGAAGGCAGACACGTCCCCACAGCCCCTGGCTGTGCACCAGCCTTGCTCCCAGCAGGCCAAGCACAGGGGACAAACCCTGTGCTCCCACCAGCCTGCTGCGACAGATCTCCGACGTGGGGATGCCGGCTCGCCCAAACTCCCAGCCTTGATCCACCCCGCTCTGAGGAGGGCCATCCCTCGGCAGGCCACCCTGCTGCAGGTCTCTCCTCCCAGCTGGGGGGGCTTCGCAGAGGCCGAGCCTCAGGGGGGCAGATCCCCTGGTCTGAGGGCATCACCTTGTGCGGGATGGGGGGAGGCTGGTTCTGGAGGAACAGCCGCAGGTGTGAGAGCCAGGCAGCCGTCTCGTGCAGGGCTCTGAGCTGGCTTTGCTCTCCCTGCTTCCCCTCCCCAGCTGCTTCTGGCCTCTCCTGCAAACCATCCACCCCTTGGGACACGCAGACAAACGGAAACCACCTTCCTACCCTCTAAGGGTGAGGAAGAGGAACCTGTCAAAGAAGCCTGAGCGGGGCCAGCGCTGGGACAGCACCACACAGCCTCCATTTGTGTTTTCATGGCAATTAGAAAAATACAAGTTTAAAAAAAAAAAAATGCATGCCCACATTTGGTTTCAGTAGCTCAGGGCAGAGCCCCAGGCAGGTCCGGGCTGCGTGAGTCTGCATGGTGCTTCAGTGTTGCACATGGTGCCCTCTCTGGGTTGTATCTTGGCTCGTCCCATTTAACAGCATCTCATGCTGGAAACGTGGGACCAGGCACAGGCCTGGAGCCACCCATGGCTCACCCGCCCTCTCCCTGCGCCAAACAGCAGAAATCCCACCGCTGCAGGCTGGTCTCATCCATTCCTTGACCAGTGTCTTGTGGGGGGCGGGGAAGAGCGGCAGGTCTGGCCTCGTTTCCCTTTGCTGGGAAAGCGGCAGTGGTGGGTCTGCCCCAGCCATGGGGCAGGGCTGCCAGCCCTGCCACTGCTCGCAAAAGGGTAATAAAGTCTGTGAAGCGCAGCTGAGAGACGCAGCGAAGTCTAACTTCGTTAGGAGCTGGCACACACCACAGAATAGCTCATTAGCGAGAAGAAGTGGGTTCCAAATAAAAGCCATTTCAGCAACTGCAGGAAGTAATTGGTTTAAAGCTAAAATACATTCGTTTTTCACCCAGGAGAAGGTCTCTCCTGCTGGGGCATGCGGCTACGCTGAATGAGATCCGGCAGTAAGTCTTCTCCCTCTGTCATGCTGACAGCAGACGGTTTTTCCTCCTTCGTGATTTCTCATCTCTCAGGCTCCGCGTCCCCTCAGGGCTGCGATGCCTTCTGCTAATTAAAGGAGTGGCAGATTTGTTAGGTCCAGCAGGCAGGCAGAGGAGCTGAGCGAGGAGGGACAGGGCTCGGATTGATGGTGGAAGTAAAAGCAATCGCATGGAAACAAGCCTGGCTGGTGCAAGGGATCTTGGAGAGTGTTATTGGACCAGCTCCCCTCCTGCCACTTCAGGTCTCCATCAAAAGCCCGATGAGGAGAGCAGATGTTCCCCATAAAGCCGACATTTTGCCGGCTGATGACATGAACGGGAAGGAGGATCCTTCCTGAAACAGAGCCGAGACCCTTGCTGGGACAGGAAAGCAGGACAGAGCTCCTGGCAGGGAGTGTCCTCTTTGCAAAGCTTTGCTCCCAGTGGCAAAAGTTAAAAATTGGCCAGTTGGAGCAAAAAGCTCCTGGACCTCACGCAGGTGTTTGTACCAGCACAACCAACCACAGTCCAGGTAGGAAATTCCTTTCTGCCAGGCTGGCAGCGTTTCACAGACAAGTCAACCCTGCACCCGCCAGCTCCAAAGGTCAAGCACTACACCTGCCTCTAAATGCTGCAAACTGTTTGTTTTTCCATTGCCCGGCTCCTCTGGGAAGTGGCGACTCCCTGGATCTCAGAGCAAAACACCCCTTCCCGGCTGACTTCGCCTCAGTGAACGGCATCAAGCACAGACGACAAACCCAGCGGCTCAGTGTGAAGGATCAAGGCTGCTTTATTGCAAAGGTGGATGAGTGACAAGTGCTGAAACAAGAGCTGGTGGCAACACACGACTGGAAAACCACGTCCCTCCCATCGTGTCAGAGACAGAGTAACTTCCTAACAGGGGAAAATCAGATGTTTTCACTGGGAAGGGCTCCAGGGCCCCAAAGCTGCCTGAATCACAACATTCCAAGGAAAAGGAGTGGGAACTGAACCTCTGCAGGTCTGAGCATCCCACCTCAGCCGGCTCACGCTGCCAGGCTCAGAAAGTGCAGGGTCCCGCAGCCGGCACAACACCTGGACAGCACCGATCACCCATTCCCCTCACGGGTGCCGGCATCGGCAGCTCCGCCTGCTCTCCCTGCCCTGGCATGGGCTGCCTCAATGGAGATGCTTGTCCTGCGCCGGGCCTACACACGCACTACCAGCCGTCCCAAAGCCCACTCGGACCTGCAGGGACACAGATTCAGCATTGTCTCAAGCTTGGGGACAGAGCAGAGAAAAGAAACGCCCTGGAGTTTGCCTGGAAGAAGCTAGGCAGCTCTCTGCGAGCGACTGAAGGTGCCAGGATCGGCTGCTAATTTGTGCCCAGCTTTCCGTGGCTGCTCAGGCACGTGGCACAGCAGAAGACAGTCTGGCCTGTCCCCCCACTGCTAAGAGGAGGTTAGCACATCACCCAGGCTAATGAAAAGCAACTCTGATCATCCACGAGATTTGCGAGAAGGGGAAGCGCCACCTTCCCCAAAGATTTGTAGTTACTCAGGAGCCTGTCCTCCCACCTCCCTCTCCATGCACGTCTTGAGGTGAGCCAGGACAGAGCAAATCTTCCAAAAAAGGGAGGCCGTCAACTGGGAGGTACCTTCACATTGCTGCGAGGCCCGCGGAGGAGAGCAGGGTCAAGATCAGGACCAGCACCCCAGACTGGTTGACCTGGGGGATCTTGAACCCCTTTCCCATGTCCCATGCCTGCGGGAGAGAAGAGACACAGCAGGGTTAATTCAACAGGACTGGGACGGTCCCTGATGGGGGATGTGCTGGATGCAGGCAGAAAGGCACCATCCTTCTGATAAAAGCTAGCAAGACCACCCCATAAAACAGCCTTTGGACCATGGGGTACAGACTGGAGGAAGGGCTACAAGCATCCCTCACTGCAGGGCAACGGGCAGGGGTCTCCCTGGGTGCAGGCACACGTGCGCTGTGCTAGAGGAAGCTTATCCCCCACCAAGCCCTCCTATCTATCGGCAAAGCCGCCTGTGAGCTCTCCCTAATCCCCAACAGCCGCAGCGTGCCACGTTCACTTCAAAAGCGGCAGCTGCTCTCCGCTTGCTTCTCTGCTGCTGACAGAAATAGGTTACAAAGCATGGCACAAGCCGCAGATCTGAGGCAGCGCTAACATCCCCGCAGGCAGAGCTGAGTGGGTAGGGATCAGCCTCAGCCCCCAGCACCTCTGTGTATGCCCCTGAGTATGGTGTGAGCCCTGGAGGCCAGGCTGAGCCTGGCTGGCAGGGAGGGATGCTGGAACAGCAGCCTGGAGCTGGGTGTCCTCGGTTCCCAGGTATCACAGGTGGGTTTGCACCTCTCACCTTTTTGGCCAAGCGAAAGCAGGGTGGCTGAGGGCAGCCTGGGGAGCGCACGCCTCCGCCCAGCCTGCCAGCAAGCCCCCAGGGCTCAAAGCAGAGAAGCACCTGGGGCGTAGGCACTAAACTGAACCTGCTCCCTGTTGACTCCTCTTCTGTCATCGACGGGCTGTGCTGCCCAGTGCAGCCAGGGGCCAACACTGCTGGCTTCCTTCTCAGACAATTTAATTGGCACCCTAATATATACATGCAGTCAGAGACTTCAGCACACATTCGACTCACGACACTCTGAACAAGCAGCCGTTTATGACTGCTCCATTCGCCCAACAGCGTCTCCACGAGCGAGCGGGGCTCAGCCAGCTGCAGGCCCCGTCCTCCAAGACCTCCTCTGACACTGAGTGCTAGAAAAGCAGATAATGAGCACTTGCAGCCCTGCCGGCTGGCCACCATCCACCCCGAGGACCTGCAAAGGGGGCTGCTCTCACAGCATGCTGCTGTCGTTCACCCCAACAGCTCGGCCAGGCACCTCCTGGCACTCTGACATGAGCACCTCATAACGGCTGCTCTCAGGTACAGGATACAACATCCAACAGTGCTCAAGTCCTGTGTTTCCACACTGGAAACATTGGGAGCCATCAGCGCCCGCAGCGTGATCCCACGTCTGCAGCACGGCTCTGCATGTGATGCTCCCCCCGCCCAGAGCAGAAGGATCATGTCACACTCCGGGCCAGCTGCCTTTGCAATTTGCTCCCGTAAAACCTAACCTATCTGGAGCTACAGAAAACACAAAATCAACTACAAAAATCAGCACGTTTTGTACTGTTCCCAGCAAGAAACTCTCAGCTCTCCAGCTCCCCCTCCATCAAACACAGGAAGCTCGGCTGAACAGAGCCACTTGTTCCTCACTTCAGCCCAGGGCAAACATCACAGGTTACTTTCTGCACAGGCAGCGCTGTCTCCAATCCTCTGCCACACGTCTTCTGGGCTCATTAAATACTATAAAGCACTTGGAAGATCACAGCGCAATGGCTGTGTGACGAGGGTGAGGTAACGAGCAACAGGTGGCACTTCTGCAGGGCTCGAGCCTGCAGCTCTGCAGACGCGTCCCCTGGCTGTAACGCTGCTCCCGCCACCCCTCGTCCGTCTCCCACAGCCAAGGAAAAGCAAGGGGATGCTTCAGCCAGCTGTGCCACCCAGTGAAGTACCAGCGTAACGATGCTCTTTGCAACCTAAATATACCCAAAAATAGCACCGAGGTTCTGAAGCACTTGAGGTGGCTAATTCCCATTTCCAAGGGCACCTTCCCAGATGCCACGCTTGGCGCTCCCACAGCCAGCAGACACTTCCCTTCCCTCACACCCCCAAGCACGCGCACGGCCCCTCGCAGGGGCTACTCACAAGGTGTCGGACTCCATTCCAGGTGTGGTAGGAGAGGGGGAAAGCCAGAGCGAACTTAGCAGAGTAGATGAGAGCAGGCCCCAGGCTGAGCGACTTCACCATGGCCAGGTAGTGGGGAAACTGTTCTGGGAGCAGCAGGGCAGCCAGACCAAAGAAAGAGACTCCTGAGAAAGACAAAGCCCACAGGTCAAGCCAGCAGAAGCGTTACCAACCCCTCACTGCCCGCAAAGAGCCCCAGGCCACCTCTCTGTCTCTGGTTTGGTGACAGGGCCTGAACCACCATCAGCTCACGGCAGTCTGCGGAGGAAGGAGGAGGGAGAAGGGCTCTGCCCATCTGGTGGCAGTGCCAGCTGCACTGTGACAGCATACCCTGGGGTGCTGAGGACTCAAACTGGGGCAGCAACACACCAAATCTGGGTCCTGTGCCAGGGGCTGCATTACTCATACAACACCCAGAGACCAAACTGGCATGAGCTCATGCAGTTGCAGCCAAACCAGCCCAAATTCAAGGTTAAAGGGACAACGAAGTTCGGAAATGTAAGGTGGCAGCTCTTCAACAAAGTCCCCAGATCCACACCTTGGGACAGAAACCTCTCCGCCACCAGCCACCGACACAGGCAGCGAGGTAGCAAGGCTGCCTCGGCAGGGACCAGCAAAGGAACCAGCAGACAAAGAGATGGCCTGACACACGTGGCTCTGCTAGCTGCAGGAGCCGCGACAGCTTCTCCTCCTCCTTTCTAGGCCAAGAGGGTTTCTCCAGATGGTGCTGCCAAAAGAATGGGAATGATCGCAGCCAGCAGTCAGCCAATTCGCGATGCACCCTCCGCTCAATAGCGCCTGATTACACTGCGGCACACTAGCTCGAGCGCCTCGGCTGAGGCCAGCGCTGGCAGCACGAGTCAACCAGCTGCTTTCTCCATCAGGCACTTGTCTCTTCAATGGCCTTTGTGTTCACCCTGCAAGAAGTGCAGGAAGTCAGAGGCTCCTGTAATTACAGGCCTTGACGGAGAGGAGTTGAACACTTCCCCCTCCTTCTCCGGGCTGCTGAGCTGTGGCTGGCAGAAGTGATGTTCCTTTGTGCTCTCCCGCAGAGGATGCGTGCAGCTCTTTGTGAGGCAGAGCTGGGCATGAGCTGGCTGGCCCGGGAGGGGCAGAGCCTGGGGGCAGAGCCGAGCCCTCACCAGGGGTCTGCCGTGCAGATATGGGAGCAAGAGGGCACGTGGGCGCAATTTTCTAGGAGCCCAACTCCCAGGCCCTCGCGGGAGGCCAGGCTGGGAAGGGCAGGCTGCAGCCCTGGCCGCTCCCTCTCACTCTGTCAAGTGAAGAACACAAGTCCTCAGTCCTGCACATCTTTTCTGAGTCCCTTCACTCTCTGCCCTTCTGCAAACACCAACCCAGCTCCCATCCCTCAACAGGGAGCTACCAGAGAAGCACCTTCCTGCTGCCATGAGAGGGCATTAATGGAAATAAAACAGCCTTTCACAGTTAGATGTCCGAGCACTTAGTCAAACCATGCCAGTCAAATTGCTGGAGGGAGTTTAATCGGTTTTGATGCTGGCACTGCCTTCTCCCCCACCGGCATCTCTGGGAAAGCAGCAGCCACTCCCAGGAAGCTGAAAAACTCCACCTGTGTTAAGGAAAATCCTCTGAGCTCTGCCTGCCTGTCAGTCTTTCCCCCACACAGGGTCTCCTGTAAGGGTAAACCAGAAAAAAACAGCCCCAGAAGCAAAGGGCTGAGAACTGGAGCAGCAGATCGGCCTTTTCCAGGCTGGGGAAGGCCCTGAAGAAAGCAGCCAGGCCAGGCTGGGCCACGGTGCTACAAAGGCTTCGAAGGCTTTTACATACTGGGGAACATCACTGCCTTTGCAGGACTGGAGCCACTCACAGCACAAGAGGACGGAGGGACAGAGAAACAGGGATGGGGAGATATTCAGGGGACAGAGAAAAGGAGAGGACAAACTGCAGGTTTCCCTGGAGAAAAGCCATTGCTGAAGCTGGGGACAGAGGACAGAAAACATCCGCCTGGAGTCACATCTCCAAATCAGAGGGGTCTTCCCTCCCACAGCCCCTGCCCTCTGTCGCCACAAGCAGGTGGGAGATGCACGCACCTAAGCTCAGTGCAACGCCGGTGCCCCGGTGCGTGATGGACATCGCCATGGGCAGGGACCACCTGCAAAACAACCAACCTCATCAGCAAAATAGGGCACAGCACCAGGGAGGCCTCCAAGGCCGCAGGACAAAGCACAGCCCGTCTATTCCTAGACAGCTCTGTGCTGCTGGGTGGGTATTTCTGCACTCAGAGTTATTCAAGGAATCCAGCCAGAGCAAAAGGGGAGAGACAGGGGAATTTGCAGAGGCAGCTTGGGAATGGCAAATGCCACTGGCACGGGTTTGAGAAGGGGAAGGGCGTCTGCTGAGAAAGCTTAAAGGGAGATGAAACAGGAAAAGACTGTAATGCCCCTTGCAGTTGAGGAACAAAGGGGCAGGGTTGGGGCGTCCAGGCTCACAGATAAATGAGAGAACCTGGAAAAGTGACGGAGGCAGCCCCAAAGAAGCCATCACCTTTCTGAGGAGGGAACCCGAGAGCCCCAAGTTGGCCTCCTGCCTCCATCCCCAAGGACTGCCAACTCTGCTCCGGGACATGCCGTTCTGTGCAACCGCCCTCCACGGAGGCAGCTGCCTTTCAACGGCACTTCTGGAAACGCTGCCCTGCCCAAGCGCCCCGAGGCGCAGCTCTGGGGGGACTGTACCCCTCCGCAACACCCCATATGAAAACAGTGTCATCAGCTCCGTGGGGGAGGCTGTGATTCCCGCACACAGCTCAGACTGTTCACAGCACAACATAAAGGGTCTCCCCATTCTCCGCCTGAAGTGACAGTGGGAACGTGCAGAGCCCTCCCACCCAAGGGTGCCCCCAGGGACAAGGCTGTCATGTGCCAGAGCCCAGAGGTGCCCCAGTGTGAAGCTGAGGAGGCCAAGAGGCTCTTACTTGTAAATGGTGACGTGAGGGGACAAGGGACGATTAGACTTGGTGTTCTTCTCCCAGAAGTGGGCCATCTCCTCCTTGGCTGTCGTTCCCATCGGGACAACGCTGCAAAAGAAGAGGAGACGGGAGGTGCAGAGAGACGGGCAGCCTTTTACCCCTGCCTGCTCTGCCGGGCTTTGCTGCGGCAGCTTTCCATCTCACAGGATGTGAGCTCCTGGCTGATCTTGACTACAGCAGTACAAAGAACGGCTCCAGCTGTGCGCGGACACAGGCAAGGAGAGGATCGCTGCCAGCTCTCCCGAGTGAATAATAGTAATACGCAGGATGGGAAGCTGCTGCACTGGAATCCACTCAGCCAGCAGAGCCAAGCCACCCCCACCGGCACCACCCAAATCAGGGTATAGGATATCAGACAACACATTATATAATACTGATAACATGCAACCTGCTCTTTACTGCCACGGTTAATTGCACACTGTACCAAATAAAGAGCTTGTAATTTAATGTTCCCGAGATTATACAGCAATTACACTTACAGCCCAATTTAGCAGAAAATAACTATTCCTCCCTAAGCCCGGCAGCACGAAGCACAAGAACAAGAGGGCTTCTGCAGCTCCCAACCTTCCTCAGGTGCAAAGCTGTCGTGCAGAGTGGCACAGAGGGGCGACAGGGGTACCGCAGCCCCCGTGTGAGACCCAGGCCCGCCCCAGTAGCCAGCGAGGCTCTCCCTTCATCCCCGTCCACAAGCCCCGTCCCCTCTGTCAACAGGCCGTGCCCTCATGGTGGCACGAGGTGGTAAGTGCCCAGCTAACACATGGTGTTGATTGACCAGAATTACTAAGCAGATGGAGCGCACGCATGCCCCAAAGCCTTAGATGGGATCCCTCGGGGAAGAACTTAATCCCGTTATTCTCAGTAAAACCTCCGACTCACTGTCGCACAGAAAGGCCGGGGCCAAGCCGAGCTAGCAGGCATCGCCGACCGACACATCTGCAAGAGAGAAGATAGAAAGGTTTTGTGAGTGCCAAATAAACACCTGAAAATGCCAGCAAGATGGGGCCAGGGAGGAGATTCGCCACTTTGGTGGTTCATATCTTAAAATCAATCTTAACACAAGAGGATCTGGGCTGTTCCTCCATAAATCTTCTCTCTCTTACACTGAGCTCTTAACTAGAGTCTCTAGACTCTGCCCGGGGGTTCACTCTTTACGACACCCTGTAATTAGTCTGCTCAGCTGTAATACCTTGTTTGTAAGACAGACATAAACAGCACTCTAAGCTCACAGCTACGCTGAGGCAGTCCATTTTTCACTCTCACTACAGCAGTTATCAGGGCAGGCAGCACATGTCCCCAGAAAGGCACATCTGCCAAGCTCTGCAGAAAGGGCTGGTTCAGGCCACCGCTCTCCACGCGTCCGACATGAAGACATCACCCCCCCTTCCTCTATATGCTCGTTTTTCGTTACAGCGTTTTGCCACTGCCATTCGTTAAGCTCCGAGCACCGGCAATATGGGAGGTCACTGTCACAGCCCAACGCACGCAGCGGTTCAGCCGCGCCAAGGCTCGGGGCGGGAGGTAAAAAGGGATTTTGTAGTGCCCGAAGGAGTGGGTGCCACTCTCTGCGGAGCAATTGTAGTAACTGTGACTCTGACATTCAAGGGCATCTCTCCAGGAACGGGGAAGAACGGGCCCCCGGCCCAGCGCAGCTCGAGCGTTTGTACATGTGGGCTGGAATCTGCGGCACCCGCTCCTCTCCAGGACAAAGCGTAACAGGCAGCGCTGCCTTTCCTGACGACACGATGAGAACGAGGTGTGTAATAACGTTTGGCGTGCTCGTCTGCAGCACAGCGACAAACACCAATTAATCTTCTCAAACGCACAAGCATCTGTACCAGCATCTCCTGCTGTTTCATTAACAGCAGTAGTTAAATGAAGCTCTGCTGCTCTTCAGTTGTCCTACAGCCGGTCTCGAGGACATGGTAGGAAAAACATCTGGAGGTCAGCTCTTCACCAGGTGTAAATCCAAAACAAAAGTCATTATTATTAACCACTCCGAGTTCCTGTGTAAATGATCGTTAGGATGTTTCCCTTCAAAATCCTCCCTCGCGTTCAAAGGCTAGACTTGAAACACAGCAGGTTTTTAGGAAGGCGTCCTGGCTGGATGCGTGAATTTTCGGCAATGCAGAATCCACCCCATGCTGCAGTGCAACATTTCCAATTGAAAACCCTTCTTTGAACTGTCTCTAGTTTACCAACGCCCTCCTTGAAGTGCGGCCTGACAGCGAGACTGAGAGCTTCAGAGGGACACAGCAATGGCTGAGCCCAGCCAAACCTCCACCAAGCCCACCATTGCGTCCGAGAGCAGCTGACAACGGATCCCCAGAGAAAAGTCTCAGGAAACACATGGGAGCACCCCCCACCATGTGCAGCTCATGCACTTCTCAAGCCAGAGGGTTTCAGTCCGTAATAAATGGCTTTTTTCGCCGTGAAATCACATTGCCACCTCCCAACCCCCCCAGCTTCCAGCACGAACTCTCACAGCTTAACCAGATGCAGAGAGCCAGCTCCCTGCTTGTCCCGAGCTCCCACGGACCAGTGCCGGCCACCATCTCCTGGTTCTTGGGCAGGGGAGAGGTGAACGATAAATCTCTACCCACAGACCAGCAATGATTTATACACCTCGCTCATGCCGCCCTCAGTCCACTTTTCCAGATTAAAAGGCCAAACCTACTTCATCTATCCTTCTATGGAAACCGCTCAACACCTCTTCTGGGGGCCAGGGCGGTGGAAGAGGGAGGACTGGCTCTGAATCACACACAATATTCAAAACAAGAATAAAATCCACAACACGTTTGCATTTTTTTCAAAGCTAAACTCCCCAGCAAGAACTCCCCATCCTCTTGGCTCAATTTTAATATTTTTTTTTTAGATGCAAAGCATTACACCTTGCTTCACTGCAAGGACTACTGCTTGCAAAACACAGCCCTCCAGCTAAGCAATCAAGGTCACTCTGTACCAAGGCCCTCTCCTCTTCATTATTTATCATTCTCTAAGTTGTTTCATCTTCTCCAGCTCTTCCTCCATTAGCTTGCATTTTCTTCCAGATCACTGATAAACACATTTTTTTAAAAAGAAGAATTAGCCCTAAAAGAGGAACCCCCGGACCGCTGCTGAGAGCTTCCCATGGCACCCCAGCCAACTCCCGCTCTACCCCATGCCCGAGGAGGGTGCAAAGACTCAGGGGACCCCCAGACAGTGTTAATTATCGGGGGCTTTACAGAGCGCAGCCGCTCGTGCGGGGCCGGAGAAGGACAAGTGTAAAGCTGCAGCTCAAACGAGACGTCTGTAAACACCCGGAGATGGAACAGCACCGGCTGCACACGCCCCACCGTGCAGCCCCATTAGCTCAGGAGGAGAATTTTGGGAGTCGCGGGGGACAGCTCTGGAGCAGCATCAGCTCAGCGTCATGTCGACAGACATTGTTAACATTTATCCTGTAAGGCAGGTCTATAAAAATCACTCGGATTTTGCCAGGGAGGAGGCAAATGAGGAGCGATTATATATGCTTTTTCATCTGACAAGCAGAAGCAGACACGAGATAAAGTTACCAGGCGCAGGCTTCAAATCAGAGCAAGCGACTTCTCTCATTTTTCAAGCAGCAGCAGCGGGGCGCCCGCCCAAGCAGGTACCGCAGCACCCCCGCCTCTCCTGCTGCCGGCAGATCCTGCCTTTAAACAAACCCGCACAAGCAACAAAGAGCTTCCCACAAAAGCACGACGGCTCCAACCACCACTAGAAAGAGAATAAATTAAGAGAATGAAATCCCAAACACCATCTCCAGGCTGAGAACGTCAGAAACGGGCTGGGAGGGGGATGGTCACAGCCTCGAGAAGGCACAAAACTTTCCAGTGGGGGTGGTAGATGGGAAGAGGCACCTTCAGGCCAAGCAAACACAATGCCCTTCCCCACTGCTGCTCAGCGCCACAGGCATGGCGGGACATGCTCCCGCATGGGACCACTGAGCTCCTACGAAGCCACCAGCACCCTGTCAGGTGGCCCTGTGAGGCGGGGGACACCCCCCAGCACCAGCTGGGTGGTAACGTGGACGTTTGTCCACCCAGTCGAGGCCACCAAGAGCCACAGGAGCAAGGGACGGGGAGAGATTGGACGCAGGGAGCGGGAAGGAGCAGGGCTGCCCTTCTCAGGAGCAACAAACTGCCAGCCTGGCCCGCAGCCGGGCTGACCTCAGCCCCGTAGAGTGCACAGGCCTCGGGTCCCCCCCCGCGCAGCCCAAGGGGCTCCAGGCTCCTGCTCCGCCCCGGCTCCGCACTTTACCATTCGCACCCCGAGGGCTGCCCCCG
>WAAD01000492.1:35684-75221 GCA_013389945.1 Fregata magnificens | reverse complement strand
CACCTGCCACTTGCTCAGATATTCTCCCTCCAGATGTCCTGTTTTCACCTAAGAGAACAGTGTGTCCCAGGAGAGCTGACTACTACTTTTTCATTGTATTAAAACCTGACAGCACGCTGGGAATAAACCATTTCAAAGCCTAATGAAAACAAGCCTGTGCTTCCTCCTAGCCAATGATATACTCTGATGTGGATGCAGCCGATCACAGAACATGTGCTAAACATTACAAAAGCTGCCCATTTTGAAACTCTGAAAACTGCTGTTTGTCAGGCTATTTTGGCTTCTGTCGTGACGTAGGGACACCATTGTGCTACTCACCCATGATTGCTAACTTATCTTCACTAGGCAGCTACATATACTAGGGACTGATGACAAGGAGGTATCACACCACCTTATTGCAACTGCTCAGGAAAGCCTCAGACAGGGCATATAACCCAGTATATTAAACTGATTTCTAAAAGGCTAGAAGAGAAAGAGGTTAAAAGGAAAGTCAGTGGAAGAAGAACAGAGCTTATGCCAGTTAGGATTGTATTAAAATTTCAATATTTAATAGTAATAATAATTCAAATATGTTGCATGTTACCTGGCTTTAAAGTTAAATACATTTATAACATCATACGTATTACTATTTATAGCATTAAGTATATATGAAGAAATAGGCAGGAGGTTTAGTACTGCTGTTTTAGTGTTACTCAAAAACATTTAACTATTAAATATCTTGCCTTTTTGTGATCATTATTGTGTGTCCTCTAACAGCTTGTCAACATAGACTTCATATTTAGTTTTACAGTGTCGCTTTTCCACATCACCTTTCCTGATACAGCAGCTGTTCACAATAAAGAAGGTTGGTTGGTTGATGTATGAAGGTTCATTTGTTTCTGAACTAGCTAAAAGGTAGTTTTCCACCTTTCTCCTCCCTCCCCCTTCTTTTGCATATTCAATCCAAGTTTCCCAAGAGCAAGCTACATATTCAATGTGCTATTAAGAAAAATGACCACAGGTGAAGATTAGCACACTCTGGAAATGCATTGCTTACTTCAGGGGAGAAAGGTTCTCCCTAGAGAACCCACGGTCCAGGGCTGTCCCCAGACCCCAGGCTTGCATGGGCTCAATGCAATCCAAGAAAAGAGCAAGCTGGGGATCCTAAATTAGAACCCAAGTTCAGTTCTCAAACTGAATTCTGGGGATCCGGTAAATTTTAGTCTTTCTGAAATTTGATTTCCTCACACTGAAGCATGCCATGTACAACTGCCAAGCCACAGGCTAGACCCAAAACAAATATTTTAAAAATGGTGAATGAAATAAGTAGCTTCTAAATTTAGATTTTAAAGTCCCCAATGTTGGCACATTCCTTACTTCTACTGGCAATGAATTTTAAAAGCAAGTGACTGTTCCATAATCTGAGTAACAGTTAATAGTCCAGTGTCTACTGATCTCTAATAGATAGGCGTGCAGGTGTGAGTATGTGCACACAGGAAAGAAAAAATAAAAGCATGAGGAAGAAACCAATGAGTCTTCTGTATTTGATGAGATGATCTATTGACGTATGAGCAAACCCTTGGGAGCTGCATAAGTAGTCAAATATTATCATGATTTTGGAATCAATTTCACACAGTCCAGAGCAGGATTTGGGGTAGGTTAGTGTTTAGCAACCCATTAAAGGAACCCCTCTGACATCCAGAGTGAGCTGACACACTTGCGTCTAACACACTTCCTTAATACTTGGTTTCAATAGCAGCTAAGGGTCCTAAATGTTTCAGAGAACAAAGTATCTCAGATAGGTCACCCAAAAATTGTGTCACATGGAACTATTGAACACTTCTGGAAACTTGGCCTGGCTGCTGGAAACTGGCGTTCTTAATAGTACGCAAGCTAAAATAAATATTGAGAAACTAAAATGTAAAATTATTATAATACAAGCCCACCTAAAAGTTCAAGCACAAAGTAAAAACATCTTTAAACAACCTAATTAAAATATAGTAAAAACTATATTTAAATAAAATCTTAAAATCAGAACACTGAGCCAG
Source organism: Fregata magnificens (assembly GCA_013389945.1). NCBI lineage: Eukaryota > Metazoa > Chordata > Aves > Suliformes > Fregatidae > Fregata > Fregata magnificens. The sequence continues at coordinate 73,194 of WAAD01000492.1, read as the reverse complement.
CAACAGAGAGAAAGTAGAAGCCAAACCACAATCTTGCTAGAAGACACCCTAGTATATAATGCCACACACTTTTTCCATCCTTGAACATAAGAAATTTGGACTGCATTTCTCCAATTTTGGTACCTAGGTATTGAACATGATTGTTTTACCACATTGCTTAAGCTCTCTGCCAACAAGCCACATAGCACGAGAATGGTTGAATGAAATTCAAAACAGTTAGGTACAAAGCATATTATATATGACACAAATGTCATGTTAACTTCTTAAAGCAAAAAATAATCTTCATTATTTACATACGCCTTTTGTTAGCAGCCAAGGAACTAACTCTGGAAGCTAAACCTGATTTCTTTATGTAGTGTTATCACCTACATAAAGGTTTTCCAGCAGCAATGGAACAATAGATTCCCTTTTGAACTGACACGTTATAGAACTAGAAGATCTACATAAATCAGTTTTTTGTCTAATCTTGAATGGTGGAGCACTTAGTTACGCCTTTATAATCACAACACCAAGACTGCTATGAATCAGGATTACTCATCTGTCTGATCCAAATCTTATCCAGACAGGAGCCTAAGGGAGGTAAAGAAGTCTTTGTTTCTAATAAAATAATAGAACCTGTTACTGACAAAAAGATGTGTAATAACTTTGAGTTTCCTCTTGGCATTTTTTTAAAAATATGAACAGGCATGATCACTGTTAGCACATAGGACATTATTGGAAAACAAATCCTTTGTCTAATTTGCAAAGTTTTTTAACTGTGAACTGAAACTATTAATAAACTTATCCTTCCTGCTCTTTAGACTTCTACCACAACTGCTATTCAGATTTATTCATTACTTCCTTTCATTAGAAACATGCCAAATCTGCTATATTGTCCACCTGGAAAAATGTCCACTGTTCACACCCATTGAAGAAGTAGTCAGATATTAATCTTAATTATTTGCATTGCAGCCATCCGAACTGTTTCCAGTCTTATGAAAGTTTTAGAATAATGTATTATTTTTAACACTTTATTTTAAAACACTTTCTTATGAAACTGATTTCTCAAACTTGAAGGGTTTGTCTCATTTGTACAAATCACTTATTTTCAAATCTTATTTTGCATAAAAACTTGTGGTTCCAAAACTGTCTGGTGTCTCAGAACACAGAATTCCTTTTAGGGGAATCAGAGATACTTTTCCTATGTAAGCATTGTTTTTAATTAGATACTGCTGGGTAGTGGCACAAGTAAAGCAAAACACACACAAAAAAAAAAATCAAGCAAAAATGAGCAATGACCCTTCACAGCATTAAAAATGAATCAAAAATATAAGTGAGTAGTATGCCCAGAAAAGACGGGTAAAATTATTTTCAATTTGGGTTCCAAATATTCATCTGCAGACAATTAAACTAGTCGAATATAATATATAAGTAGATCCTGCGTTTATCTACACAAAGTGTCAAAAGGGAGTGAAGACAAAGGAAGAAAACCCGAGCATCCCTACTGAAAATTAGACAAGCTTTGGGTAAATATGATGTTCACTAGCATTGTCTTTCTTGTCAATGCTGATCTTTTTCAGACTCCTAACCAAATGAATGTTCAGGGTAAAGCTTGCAGAGCTGATGGCATAGACAGGATGAGTTAGAACCAACCTCTTAGGATTCCCACTTTCATAGTGGCAAAGACACACCCTCGGGGTTTATTAAAACAAAAGGAGAAAATGTACAGTATGTATAGTGCTTTGAACAGTAGTAGGTAGTATACCACCATTGTGATTTCCCCTGTACGGACTTAATGTTCAGTCCCAAACCATCGTTAATAGTAACTAGCAAGATGAAGTTTATATGCAGTAATGCTCTATTGAGGGGTTAGAGCATTACAGAGCAGAATCTGTGAGAAACACCACACATGCAGATGTACCATCATGCTATTGTACACAGTCCCAAATGATTAGCTGGCAGGTCAAAATGGTCCTTGAAGAGTCAGGGTTCTTGGGGTGGGCAGGCAGACAGAAGGAGACCCAGGGCCCTAGAAGCAGGCAGACAGAGTAGGCAGCCCACCCCACCAAGCAGCTCTAGACAGTCTAAGCAGAATAATTTCCCACACCTCCCACCCGCATTTGATGTCTTGTCCCTTCATAAGACATATGAGCTTCTAGGCACTTGCATCCCCTCATCTGTGTGCTCCCTGATGCTTAAGGGGTTGCTTTCCCAGGCTGCATCAGGTGCCTTGTCCTATTGCTCAGCTATGTTTTCTTGCTTCACTGCTGCTTCTTTTCTTTGTTATCCCTAAAGCAGTTTATCCTAGCTCTTAGCGATACTCTTCAGTGTCCGGTACTTGACTACCAGTGAGTTGCTTATACTCCTGAGACCTGTTTCCAACCTCCGCTCATATTTTCAAGACCTTTACTAGTAGCCCACATTTAAACACCACATCATAATGAGAGACACTTAGTATCAAGCTCTGGCTCACAGAGCAAGTACATATAAAAAGTTGATAATGAATGCAATAGTCCAGGATGGGGGCTTTGCACAATTAGTATTAAGCTTGTAGTCTGTTACTAGCAGCAACACTACTGTTTTTTACTGGGCAACTGGGCAACACGTGTAGCCTCTTGAAATCCAGCTCAGTGTTACTCATGAGCTTTTCAGTTTTAGTTCAGGATTCATGTTTGAACTGTGCTATGCTTTCCCTACTGGCAGTTTAGGGCTGGAGAAAATGCTTCTAGCCTCTTAGCATCCTAGGAGTTGCTTCATTTCTTTGCAGGCTTTTATATGGGGAAACCTCTAAAAATGTAGCTGATCTTTCCAGTTCCACACGATAAAGCATTATACCCATTTCCACCTCACTGTTGCTACTTGAAAGCTTCCACAGTGCTCCACATCTTGGCCTTATAGCCTTTAAATTAATGCTGAGAACAGTCTCCTGGTGCCTGAACCGCAGGCTGAGTGATTCCCAGGAACACCACCAGTATGTTGTTGTTGCCCCGATTCTGCCTTCCTTCCCACTGTTGCCCATCCTCAATGTGTCTTAGAAGAGTTTTCATTGCTCTGATAAGTCTTGGTTGCTTTTTTGGAGAAAGCAAGGGTCCATGAAATTGAATATAAACTTTGGAATTAAAGGAAGGTTTTTTTGTCCACCACATAAATAGATTTTTTTATTTCAAAGCAGCAAAGGAGAATCTTATAATTCTTTATAATTCACAAGCTTTAAGAAAACTTTAATTATGGAAGTTTTAATTTCAGGATGAGGAAGGAACTGCCCTGGAAGGGAAAAGTCTGGTTACTTCCTTCTACTTCAGCGAGAGGGATGGGAAAGTTCACAAAAGATCCATCCATGACAGCGCTAGCTATATTGTGAGGTTTTCCTCAGAGGTTTGAGTGTATTCATCCAACTAAATCACAATATAGCAACTCCAATACATAAACATTAAGCAGGAATTTCACAACTGAATATAAATGTCTATTTTGAAATTCATTTGCATTGGAGATTTCTCCCACTCAGGATCTGTTTCACGTATCATAGACCATTACATAAAAGGGTATATAATAGTTCAAGCCTATGGGAAATGGTCTCTATGTACTGTCATAGAAAGCAAATAGTTTGCTTTGAGTTCCAGGGTTGATATGTGTGGTGGGGGAGGAGGTATTAGATTATTGCTGGAATCCTTTCTAGGTCATAATATGAAATAAAATGAGCTTCAGTAGCAGCCAGCAACAGTAACCAGCAATCTACAGTATGTTGTATGGGGATTTGCTTATATTTTGACATTTATCCAGAATATAGAAAATCTCCCTGCCAGGTTCTCAAGCCTGGGCCAATAATCTGTTACACACTCACAGGAAAAACAAAAGCTTCTCCCTATGTGTAGCCAAAAGACTTTGGCACTTTGCTGCATCAGATGAGTTTTTTTGATAGCAGCACCAGGATACTTCAGTCTGACAAGGTCATCTTTAAGTTCTCTCACCTGTAGAATGGAATCAAGGGAGCTTTTCAACAACTGTTTTCAAAATTGATTATTAAATATTTTTCCAGATGGAAAGCTAGACAGAGATGGGAAAGCAATAAGAGATCAAGCCACTTCTATGTCTATGTTGCATTACTATCAAAGGTTTGAACTAAGGAGCAGAGATTGATTTCTGCTTCTGAGAGGATAAGATATAGAAGAACATGGATATTGTTTTACATTTATATCCATTACTTTTAAACAGGCCCCGGCAAACTAAAGCTAACTCAAAAAGGGACTGGGAATTACAAGGTATTCACCAAATTGTCATTAAAAAAATCCAGAGTATATTCCCATTACCCCCATCGCCCCCCAAAATGGCATCAAAGAGCAGGAAATATTCACAGTACAATATCAGCTCTTAGAACAAATGGATCATAAACGTAAAATTTTAGTTTGTGCCCTACTCCAGATAAAAATGTCATCCATACAGTCTGAACAAAAGTACTTCATAGTTCAGGAGAGAAGAGGAGGAGCTTAGTATGTTACTGATGCTGAGGTGTTACAGAGGACAGCATATTGAGAGACAGCAGCTAACTGACTGAAGAAAACAATGTTAAAGCCACTTTGATTTCACCCTCCCTCCACCAGCATATTCACACAAGTCAAATATATGTTGATGAGACCAGAACTTTCACCTGCATCATCCTGTCACCACTGCCTACCCATTCATTCTTGAATTACATGACAATTTGCAAAGCATCCCAGTCCAGACAACATAGTCAAGAAAAGAAAAAAAAAAAAAAAAGCAGCAGTAATGTATTTCACCACAGAATATCACACAAATACAACCGTTGGTGGTGTTAGCATGAGACCCGAGGAAAAAGTTTTGACACATCACACATGGTCCTGGGTTCTCTACCCACACATAGGGAGAAGATTTTGAAGCTCTTATTTGGACTGTCCTAATTCTAGTTAGTGAAAATGAGGCAAGTGTTGCAGCAGTTTGGCATACCTCTTTCCTTGCATGAGCACGCTGTAGAGCATTTTCCTTTCTGTTCCATAATACCACTTTGACTTCTTTCAATCTCTGTGTTTCACAAACATGGCCCCCTAAGGGCCCATGAAAAAGTTCAAAGCGGGTCACAGACCGCTGTGGAGTGAGAACAGACTGTATTAATCGTCTGCAATGGGGAAACTGAGTTGCTACCAGCAATTAAAGGAGGCTAATAGTTCTTTGGCTGATGTAAACACTTGTAGCCAGTAATTACAGCTATTGCATATTCCCCAGACCTGAAGAAATTGAACTGCTGCCATTTTGTCTGAGAAGTGGTAACTGACAGCTTAATTGACTTTTTTAGATGGAGAATGGGAATTCAAGCTGCATGCTAACAGTAAAGTTACTAATTGTAAATCAACATTTTTTTTAATTGTGGAGAAGTTTTAAAAAGGAAACATATGCACTGTGGATTTAAGTCCAGGGGTCTCATACTCAAGAGACCAGCAACAAGACTCAAGGAAAAGAACTTTTTTTCAAATATTTTAGAGACACTGCTCTGTCATATAACACACCACACAAAAAAAGAAGAATGATCAGAGTAGGGAAGAAGTGAGTAAAGGATAAAAATTTTCAAAAATATCAAGCAGATTTAGGTGAGATACATTAAAGGAATGGAGGAAGAAGGAAAAAATTATTACCTGTCATTTCTATTTTCTTCTCTCCTCAATCCTCTTTGCTAGCTATGCCTAAATATTTGTGAATGTATCTAAAAATTCAACAAAGAAATACCAAGTAATTATTTTGCCCTTCCCCATTACCTAGGCAATTCAGTAATTCTTCCCTACACAAACTCTTGTCAGTCCAGCTTCACCAGCAGCTTTCCTGTGTGTGGCACTGGTTCCTGTTATTGTGCCATGAGTTTCAGCTTATTCCTCACTTTCTCTGCTCCTTGTTTCTTTTCTTTGCTCTTGTTATCTATCTGAGCTGGTGGGATGAAAGGAGGCATTACCTGAGGAGCATGAGGATGCTGGGGACAGACCTCTGGGGGTTTCCTGAATCCCCAAGAAGAAGATAAAGTAAGCTGAAAAAAACAGGTGAAGAAGGTTGAAGAAGGCTCTTCAAGCCCTTTAAGAGCTCTGCTCTGGTTTTGTGCAAAAGCGACAACATGTCAACACTCCACAAAGGGGATGCAGAAAGGAAACAGCTAAAGACAACTTGACTGTGGACACAAGGAAGGTGGGAGGCATTCATTGTTCCTAGCTTCTACTCTCCAAACATGACCATCTACATGTTTCACCTCCGTAAAAGCCCAAAAGCTTTCCTTTGGATAGCCAGCCCCACTCCCAGAGGCAGGAACACTCAGTGCTGAGAAGGTGAAAGAAACAAAAAGAGCAAACAGGGTTTTGTATTGCCATTCACAGAAAAGGACATTCCTATCTTTGTCTCTCACCTGTTCTTCTGTTCATGCAGGATTTGTCCTTAGACTTCCTCTAACCCATTCGTTCTGATTATACAGAAAATTAGAGTGGGAGCTGATGGTCACCTGCCTTGATCATAGAATCACAGAATGGTTTGGGTTGGAAGAGACCTCTAAAGATCATCTAGTCCAACCCCCCTGCCATGGGCAGGGACATCTTCCATTCGATCAGGTTGCTCAAAGCCCCATCCAAACTGGCCTTGAACCCTTCTAGGGAGGGGACAACTACAACTTCTCTGGGCAACATGTTCACCACCCTCATCGTAAAAAATTTCTTCCTTATGTCCAATCTAAATCTACCCTCTTTCAGTTTAAAATCATTGCCCCTTGTCCTGTCACTACAGGGTCTGGTAAAGAGTCTTTCTCTGTCTTTCTTATAAGCCCCCTTTATATACTGAAAGGCTGCAATAAGGTGTTCATGGAGCCTTCTCTTCTCTAGGCTGAACAACCCCAACTCTCTCAGCCTGTCCTCGTAGGAGAGGTGTTCCAGCCCTCTGACCATTTTTGTGGCCCTCTTCTGGACCTGCTCTAACAGGTCCATGTCTTTCTTATGCTGGGGACCCCAGAGCTGAACATAGTACTCCAGGTGGGGTCTCACCAGAGCTGAGTAGAGGGGCAGAATCACCTCCCTCAACCTGCTGGCCACACTTCTTTTGATGCAGCCCAGGATGCAATTGGCTTTCTGGGCTCTGAGTGCACATTGCCGGCCTATGTCCAGCTTTTCATCCACCAATACCCCCAAATCCTTCTCCACAGGGCGGCTCTCAATCCACTCATCCCCCAATCTGCATTCATATTGGGGATTGCCCCAACCCAGGTGCCGGACCTTGCACTTTGCCTTGTTGAACTTCATGAGGTTCGCATGGGTCCACTTCTCGAGCTTCTGCAGGTCCCTCTGGATGGCACCCCATCCCTCAGGCGTGTCAACTGCACCATTCAGCTTGGTGTCATCTGCAAACTTGCTGAAGGTGCACTCAATCCCACTGTCCGTGTTGTTAATGAAGATATTTATTAAATAGTATTGGTTCCTGTAACAATGAGGGGATGAAGGCATCTTGCTTAAAGGGAAAAGTCTCCAACTCCTTCAGGACAATAAAATATGAAGTTCTAATGAACATGTCCCTTCTGTGACAAGCCGTTTCCTGCCAGAGCCTAGCGACCCTGCAGCAGGATATTAAGGAACAGAAAATTCCACTTCAGGTGACCTCTAGAGGTTTTTTCAATAATACATATAACATCTAATAAAACTTACAGAAAAGATACCCTATATAATTTCCACTTCAGTGAACATATTTCTTTCTTTCCTATTGCTGCCTACAAAAGCCATGTAATAGGGAATTTCTTGAAATAGTAGATCAGGTTTGTCAGACAGCACTAATACAGCTGCAATATTCACCACAGAGCTATTTTTAGTACACAATTTCCTTCACTTTAGCTTTGAATATCATGCATGTGAAATCTAAAAATCATGTTCTGCTGTCTGTGCCCTTGGAACAGCTAAGCTCATTTTGAGAGTCTTACATCTTGTCCAAAAGACCCCTGGTTTCATAGGAGTTATACTAATTAATGCTGTTAATCACTATGAAGCCCTGAGTTTGGGTACTATTAGGCATCTGATGAAGCTGGAAATTGAGAACTACATTCTTAAATGTAAAATCCATGAGTTAAGGTGTGCAACAGGAACATAAAAGACAAAAATGTGTTAAAGAGATGTACTCGGGTATTTTCCAATTCTTTAATACACAATATACAGTCAAGGTAGAAGTAGTGGTTCTGACATCCTGAAAGGTTACTAAATTGCATGCTGTCTACTCTAGGAAGAAACTTGATTTTCAGTCATGATCTAACCAGAGGTCTTTGACTACCATGGGAAGTTTTTTTAGTCTAAGAAATATACTTAGTTGGGAAGACACAGCATAGCCAAGGACTCACAGCTGCCTTCCATATATCATGCAGAAGTCAGCAACCATCCTGGGAATGGAGGAAACCCCACAAGTTAAAAGCATAATCAGAAAAGTACCTTCATATTAACAGCTAATTAAGAAGCAAATTATTAGTGGATATGTGGGATCAGTAACCATCCTTATGTTTTAACCTTTCCTTCCTCTGCTACATTTGAAGTTTACTGTATAAACTCTTTCCTGGTTTGTGTTGATAGCAATAAAGTGCCTTCTAAAATGTGACATCATCAATAGACCACCATTTCCATACCTCTAACGATAAGACTATATGAGCTAAAAATAGCAACATGATCTAATCAAGGTATGCAATATAACAGATCAGAAAAGGTGATAACAGTAACAAAATACTGAACATATTTCCCATCTTATTGAACACTTGCAGTGTAGATGGTAGCTCCATCTTGCTCAGCGTTATTAAAGATCAAGTGCTCTGATCTACTCCATTCTGTTGTGAGAAGAAGGGAATATACCTGGTGAACAGTGTGATTTTCAGGACAAGTTATTTATTATCACTAGCATTTATGTTCATTTAAACAAATTTTGGCATGATGAGTCTTTGTTCCTTAATGGCAGCTGTGCCTAATGGAATCGCTGAGACAGTAAATTTTCTGGCTTCAAAATTAGACCATGTAATTCGGGGACTGGTATTGGAATGTGCATTATTTCTTAGATAATATGATAATATACATAAAAATAACAAGAGAAAATTAAAAAGGTTAAAAATATAGGATGATAGGAAGTCCAAACTTAACTCTTGTACAAGAAACTGCAACTCACTATGACTTCAGCAATGCAATACTCGGAACAACTGCTGCAAAACAAGTTTCACATAGTGCCTGAAATCTGGGAGTCCAAAAATTGATTAAGTACCAGTTGAAAGTTTCTTGTCACCAACAGAGAGTAATGTCACACAATGATGTTTAAATTTTCCTTTAAATATTTATGAAGTTCCACTGTGAGAACAGAACATTATCTGCAGCACTTTTGTGAACAATGGTTGAAAAGGGACCTGATGCAAGAAACACAGTGGAGGCCCCTACCCAGGTAATCATCGTCAACGTTCATCAGTCGCCTCCTCAGCCCTGACAAGCCCTTCATGAGGCTGTATCACCCAAGCCCTCAATGGCTCATGAAGCTTTTGTACTTCATATATTCAAACCATATACTTGTTTCTGATGTATCGTACTACCATTTTTGAGTAATCAGTCTGAATTTCATGTCATGAAAGCCAATGCAAGTCACTAGAAAATGGTAATGTTCCTTGCAAAACTATGCAAGACTGTTAAAATATCTACATTAGAATTGTTTGCAAAAGGATGTTTTGTTGCTGAAGACTTTTCCTTTGTACATACAGAACAATAAAAGATTTAGAAACATTCTTTCCTCTTCATTTCTAATATCAGTGTCTTTCTTCCCATTACTGTTACACTTGTTCTTCCTTTCCTTCTCCCAGCTTCAATTCCTGGCGAAGGAACGAAAATAAGTCTTGCTATGTAAAGGACTGTGAAAAAGTTCTGACCTATCTGATTCCCACTCCAGTTGTGATGCCATCCTGTAGCCTCTTGAATTTGCAGAGGATTTGGCAGAATTAGAAACTACCGTTAAAATTGCAAATTAGACCAGACAAATAGCTGTATTGCCCTACGGCAGCACAGGCTCTCCTACCTCTCTCTCCTACAAAATTTCAGTTTTCACCCATTCAGCTCTTTCTGCAGGTGAGAACTTAGTGACAATGGGTCAGATTTCCAAATGCATCTAGGCACCTAAAAACTGCCCAAGCCAGATAGTACCAGGACCCCTTGGAACGAAGCAGCTGAGCTGGAGCCTAGTCATGTATCAAAAGCTGAGTATCCCCCAATTCTGTTCCAAATGTCCATTACATCTTTTAGGGACATTTTAAAATATTTTTTCACAGTCTACGCCTTGAAGACATTGTACCGTTTCTAAAAGCTACTGGCTGGGTAGCCAGTACCTACCAGGTTGAAATGTGTCACCCACTGAAACACTCTGATTGAAACCAGTTAGGTTTTGTTCCATTTAGTAGCATTACACAGAAAAGATCACTACCACTCCTTCCCAAGTCCTTGTCTCTGATGTTTGTTAGCCTACCTGATAGAATATTAAAGGCTTTATATTCTTAGAAGTTACGTGAGATTTCTCATTAGTTGGCATCAGAGAATCCTACATGAACAAGAAGTCAGTGGAAAAACAAAAATAATAAATGTGTATAGAAACCAAGAATTAAGACAATGCGAAGAGTGAAATACAGCTAAGGCTACTGCTGCAGCTAGAACTCTCTAGATAAGTACCGGCAAAATGCAAAATGTTCCAAAACCAATATCTGATTTATTTGCAGAGCAAGCAGAGCTCTTCTGAACAAAACAATGAACAAAAGTGGGGCTTTTTAATGTTCCACTACCATATTTGTTTACTAATTTATTGCTTAGTGAAAAAGAAAAGCTGGTTACATTTATGTGCCAAAAAGTATCAGGAATATTGCACAGTTAGAAAGAGCGAAACTTCTAATCCATGTCAATTTTATATGAGCATCCAGCCAGGAGATACTTTTGAAATTATTATAACAGATCTGAGACTGCTGAGCGTGACATGCAGTTTTGGAGGAACTATAGAATCTGTCATTCAAGACAAGATTGTAATGGACATCCAAAAACCCTTGCTGAAGAAATAACTGCTTAAAAAGATGATAATTCACATTTAAGAAACATGACTAAAACTTGCCAGACTTTAGAACATAACTAGATCAGTCTGAAGTACTTTGAGGCACAATAAGATAATTACTTAAGCACCTAGGACAAAAAAGCACAGATGCCCAGCAAAACGCTGGACCAGATAAAACTGAAAGCTCTATAGAGTATTCTGTAAACAAAACATAGGAGGAACCACACTCAGGAAAGTATAAGCAGTGTCCTGTCTTGGGACACAGCTATTATACTTTAGCAGTGCAAAATCTTTTTGCAAAAACCTGCAGAAAAGAACAGGTTGTAGTTAAAAGGGGGGAAAAGGATATGCAATCTATACAATCAAAATTACTACACAGCACTTTGCACAGAGATTATCAAACACTAAGAAGATTTTATTATTCACAGGCACGACACAGTGACAGCTAAATCCAGTCACTGGAATATCAGCTTGAATAAAAATAACCCGGAAGTTGGTCACTTATGCACATGTGCTGGTTTTGGCTGGGATAGAGTTAATTTTCTTCACAGTAGCTACTATGGGGCTATGTTTTGGATTTGTGCTGGAAACAGTGTTGATAATACAGGGATGTTTTCATTACTGCTGAGCAGTGCTTACACAGGGCCAAGGCCTTTTCTGCTTCTCACCCCACCCCACCAGCGAGTAGGCTGGGGGTGCACAAGAAGCTGGGAGGGGACACAGCTGGGACAGTTGACCCCAACTGACCAAAGGGATATTCCACACCATATGATGCCATGGTCAGCATATAAAACTGGGGAAGAAGGAAGGGGGCGACATTCGGAGGTATGGCATTTGTCTTCCTAAGTAACCGTTACACGTGATGGAGCCCTGCTTTCCTGGAGATGGCTAAATATCTGCTTGCCGATGGGAAGTAGTGAATGAATTGCCTGTTTTGCTTTGCTTGCGCACACAGCTTTTGCTTTACCTATTAAACTGTCTCTACCTCAACCCACAAGTTTTCTCACTTCTACCCTTCCAATTCTCTCCCCCATCTCACTGTGAGGGGAGTGAGTGAGCGGCTGCGTGGTGCTTAGTTGCCGGCTGGGCTTAAACCACAACAGCATGATCTATGTGACACTTGAAGATACAATAGCAAGGCTGAAGAAATATCTAGTTAAACATAGCCAGGTAAAACTCAAAGCATATAGCAAAGACATTGTTCCTCCTCACAAGTTGAATATAAAGAAAAAATCCCCCAAAGTATAAGGTATGTAGTTGTTTCACAAAATTTCTTCTCTGCTGCTGAAAATGTCAGACATCCAGTGTAAGATTAATCTGCTCAAAAGTAGGCATCTCAAAAGACAGGTACTTCTAGACATAATACCTTGTCTTAAAGCAGATATTTTAAATGGTTCCATTTCATCTTGGAAATCTAGAAGACAGTCTCAGAGCTAGACATGTACAGTATAATGTTAGCAGAACTGAATCCCACCTTAAATGTCACTGAGTGTATTTTGTAGAAGGACAGAAACCCACACAGGTAGAACAAAGATCAGAGCAAGATATTGTACACATAAATATGCTCAAAGAAACAGAAAATGCCAAACAGAAGAATTTATAATGTAATCTATCTATGTCAGATCTTTGGTCCAACTATGGCATAAATTCCAGGTCTATATGCTGGGAAAATTACAAACAGGTTCTGTATTATTATTCTCACTAACTAGCAACAGAATTATTAGAGAATACAGTTGCAGAATATGCAACCTCAGGTTGGTGCTAAGCTGTTGAATGGACAGTTAAACAGCTAAGAAATCAAGATCTTCGTTTGTCACTGCACTAGTTTTTCTGAAATGTTTAGTTTAAGTCTTAGAATGAGACTGATTATATGGTCACTGGTGATAAAAACAGAAGTATCAAAAATTTTCCCAAAATCCCTTTTTATAAGAAATGATTGAACAGAACATGCATCATAAGAAAAAATCACTTGAGTTAAAGTTTTTGCATATAAACTACATCTCTGTCATTGCAGATTGGCCCCAAAAAGAGATAATTTCTTACAAAGTTGTTCCTTGCTCCTTAAATTGAAGAAAGGCTGTTTAGTACACAGAGTGGGAGGCACAACAACCTCTCCCACAAAAGAATAAAAAAGACAACTGCCTTTTTTCTTTGCCTAAAACATCAGAAAAAAAGCAGGCTGCAGATGAGCCAGTGGATCAGACAGCAGGAGATAAAAGACCAAGGAGAGCAGTGTAGAGGGTAAACCCTGAAAGGATTTTGAGATCCAAGTAATAAAGGAGACTGAGAAATATTGCAATATTGCACTTTTCAAAAAGCAAATGTAAAGCAACAGCAATTGGCCTTTTAAAAGTGGAAATCTTAGACCTGCTGAACACAAGCTCAGACCAGCACATGCATTTAAATACAGAGGCCTCTCCCCTCTTGTAGAAGCTCTTTTCTCTGATGCTTGCTCAGTGTGTTAATGTAATAAAGGTCTGTAATAGCTCTAAGCTCAGATCTAGATTTTTCATTAGTCACTACCTGAAAACACTTTGTTTATAGCAGAGGCTCAGGAAAAAAATAAGCATCTTTCACAATTGTCTTTTGAACCCCCTTTAACCACAGAACACAGTTCAATCAACAATTTTTCAACGTGCAACACCTTTCAAAACTCTCCAAAAATTACATGCATTTTTATAAAAAGCAAATTGAACAGGTTTGCAGCAGATTCTGTTTTATGCTCCCAGGGAAGACAGTAGCTAAGGACAAAGGGTAGTAACAAGCTAAAATGTTGCCTCTTCCTAAGGCCCCTAAGTTAAAACAGCTCCCTGCATCTCCCCATAAGCTGTAAGTTGGCCCAGACTGATGGCATGCCCAAGTTAACGTAAAGCTCAACACCTGCCTTGGGCTGCAACACAACAAATGAGTAAGAGCGCTGCACAATTCCATAGCCAAGGCCTGACGGGATGAAACTGTGACCGTAACTGAGATGACAAGGGCCTTACAAGTGTATTAGATATGTCTAGGGTAGGACTGAGAGCCCTGCTTCAGTCATGCTGATCTCTGACTGACAGCCAAACTACCGATGGAAATGGTGGACAAATACATCAAGATGGACAATGACAAGGCTGCAGCACAGAGGTATGCCCAAAGGTTTTTCCACAAGATGGTAGCTGAATTTGTGGTTGTCGACGGGACTAGATTTTGTGTCGGGAAGAGACCTAAGGACAGAACTTTGCATCATCCCCTGCAAAGCGGATGATGGGGATCCACAAAAACAGCATGGGAATCATTTTGTTCACACATATGTTAGTACAAAACTGGAGATTGTTCCTCCTCTACTTGTTTTCATTTATCTTTGATTCATATCTTGCAATAGCAATTTTCTGTTCGGCAAGCAGACGCTTTTCTGAGACATGCTGCTTTCTGACCTCACTCTGCGTGTACTCTGTTTCCTTCCTCTTCATCTGCCTAAATTTACTCACTGAGAACAAAGACATCATTATACTAGACCAGTGGTCCATCTGTTCTAGAAAGCTATTTCCAGTTGTAGTTAGCACCAGATGTTTCCTAAGGAAGCATCCTCATGGTCAAAATATTGAATATCCTCAGTGAATGTTCAAATGTACTAAATGCAATGAATATCACCAAGTATGTATAATATAGGTCTTTTTTGCATGCTTTGTTACTATCCTTCCTTAAAGGTAGGACAATAGTATTTCACAGTGAATTGTACCACATTCTCTCATACTGCACTTGCCTGTTGAAATTTTGAAAGATTTCAGAAGATGGTGTTTTCACTACTCACAAAAAAAAAACCCTTAGTATTTCTTGCTGCATAAAGCACTGGAGTGATTTGTCTAATGCCGAGAACCTACAACAAATTGATGAGTGATCTAAGTTCTTATAAGCCTCAGTGGAGGCTAGAGTCTTTTGAGAACAATCCCTAAATTAATAGTCCGGAAGCTTTTCAGAACACAAATTATTTGCCTTGCTCCTATGAAACTGCCACTGCTTTCATCAACAGTTTTGTCATAACTAGACAGAGAAGAATTTAACTTTAGTGGATCTTGCCATTTCATTGTGCAAAATTACACAAAATNGGAAATCAGAAAGTAAAACTTTTTCATGATGTATTTCTTCATTTTCTATTTGCTCGTTCCTGAATTCTATTTCTACTTGTTTAATCAGCCTGTTTCTGCCTTTTGAGACTCCCAAAAGCTTATTCCCTCAATCATAACACATATATGAACTGTCTCCTGAGCCGTATCTCTGTGCCAAATAACTGTTGAGGAGCTAGTATAAAGTCCTTGTTTCATTCAAAGCAGGTTTTAAATTTTAGCAAATGTTCTGAATTACATGGAAAATGTCTCTGAGTTTATTTCCTTTTCCAAACTAATCATTTTTTTGTATAAAGTATTCTTACTTTTCAGAACGCCTGAGAAATTACAAAGCTTGTAAATGAAGTCCAAAGAAGCAGAGATAGAGCACATATTAATTTTAAAACAGGATGCAGGTCTTTCTTAATAATTTTATCAAGCTGTCATCTCAGAGTGGCCACCTCTGAGAAGCTGTCAACTTCACTGATATAAATGAAGTTGGAATAAGGGAAGATTGCCAAACACGGGCTGCTCCAAAGGACCATAAGCAACTGCAGCCACCACCAGTTCAAGGGGCAGTGGAGTGAGCTTCTAGGAGTATTCTGGGCATGCCGCAGTGCTCTTCAAAACTCTGGGGCCCTGTAGAAAATTGTACTACTGTTGAGTATATTGGTGGTATACTGACTATAAAAATTTTGTCCTGTACAAGCAACCAAAGTGTGGGCCACTTCAAGTGGTTTTAACTATTCTGTATGTATAAGATTTATTTCTACTTTGAATTAGTCTACTTCCATCTTCCAGCTGCTGGGTCTTCTTGCAGTTTGGCCTGCTAGACTGAAGAGACCATTCTTAAATTTCTGTTCCCCATAAACCTTCCAAAATCTTCCCTTTATATCTGTCCTCTTTTTATTTTTTTTTACTTTCTGTGAGAAAGAACAGCTTGATAGGCAGACTCATCTTAAGGTTGCTATTATAAAGCATGTTTTCCAATTCTTTAATAATTCTTATGGTTTTCCTTAGTTACTAATGGCCTTCTTCGAACGTGGATATCAAAACCAGAGATAGAATGCCAGTTATGCTAAGGTAAAAGCCAAATGTAAGCCAAAAAGTTTCCTAATTGCTACATTATTCACCTGCCTATGCTTCTAAAGATTACATTAATCCTTTCTCCACTGCAGTGCTCCAGGAGCTGATCACTCACCACAAGACCCATTTTTTCGGTCCCGCTCTTACCACCGCTCCCTTCTTTCTTCCATTTCTGTCTGTACATAAGCCAGAAATCCTTGTTTCTAGATGTCTGACTTCTCTAAATTCACTGATCCAAATCACTTGGATCACTTTCTCTTCCACTCTCAGCCCTTCTGCTATTTTTTTCAAGTTTATTGGTAAGAAGTCATATGCCTGGTTGCCAGAGTATTTTCTCCCAGTATACAAATCCCCATCAGGATGAGGATGCCACAGAATTAAAAAAATAATCCACCAGGATTCATAGTATGTAGAACATGAATGTCTCAATTCATGTGCACTTTGAAGCATTAACAGAAAAGTAACTGATTTATAAACATATTTATAATAGATCTTTCTTTTCACAAAGTGACGGCTGCTTTTTAGTAAGTTTCCACCGTTTCAAAGGCTTTAAAAAAGCACTATCGTAAATAGAGGCTATAGACGATAGACGTGGAGAGTGGTAGAGCACGGACAAAAATAAGACAAAAGAACTGAGTCACCTGAAGGAAGGAAGCAAAAAAGCTGGAAAATGTTAAAAAGAGGAACAGAAGCGTATCTTAAAACAATTGCAGAAATTACCCCAAAGTAACAGACAAGCTGAGTTACGAGGAGGAAGAGCATGTTACAAGGAGGAAGAACATGTGTTAGGAAGTTACATTCTCAGATAAATGGAAAAGAAGGATATAACTACACAGGTGCATGAAGTTACCACGTTTCTACAGATGTTAAAAAACCTACATACAGATGAGCAGTTTGGTGCTAGTTTACACGTATACCCAGGATGGACAAAAGGACTGAATATTCATCCAACTACATGTTACATGTCCATGCGCAGGTTTGCTATGTGTCTGCATAGGTGCTTAACTTTTCCAAATGCATCCCAAAATAGCCTTATTCTTCTGTTGATAGTGTAATGACAAGATGAAGCAGTAAAATACATGCATGTTCAATACTTTTGTGTACATATACACAGCCTCACACTCATCCAAGACTGGACTACATAAGAGGTCTGACTGACTTCAACTAAGTAAAACCTCTGTGGTGAATATAATAATTTCTTTAGAGAATTCTGAATAAGCAGTCATTATGTCATATAATTTTTTTGTCTTTTAATGGGCAGTAAAATTATGCCACATACCTAAAACATGTTTGGAAAAGGAACTGTATCATCATTGTCTTTATTTCCACACATAAGATGGTGCATTTTTTGTGGTTATGCGTGTAGTCTTACCCCACATTTCTTCAACCAGTAAATATTTTCCAGATGTCTAATATTATGACTAATTTAGTGGAAAGCCTATAGTGAGGTCTGCATTTGTCAATATGGAGAATCTCATAACTTTGCAAGCCCTGAGGGTATTCCAGAGTATCACAAAGGGCCTATTAATAAAATAAAGTCTCAAACAAAGTAATCCAAGCAAAGTATCATATCAAAAATTAACAGCTAGTGTTGGTAGATATGCACTAAAAGTGATGTAAATGCAATGTTTGGGACAAAAGACGCCTGAAATTTTTAAAACTATATTTACAGTTATTTATAAAACCTCTGAATTCTGAAAAACTGATTACTCATCCATTTAAACACAGGCCTTGGCTTTAGGTAACATTTTGTTTTGTGGGATCTTCTTAGCCCCCCCCAAAAAAAAATTGATAATATTACATTCATGTGAAAATGTCCATAGAAAGTACATAACAGCATTATGATGATCAGCATGGAATTTTGCCACAATATAGTTGTAATGTTTCTAGTTTTGTGGTTAGTCAAGTGACCATGATCAAGTTGTTAACAGATTCAATATTTGTTTGCTGTAGAAACTTCAACACTGAAATGAAATGTTCAGTTTGTTCAAAAGGAAATACTACCAGTTTTTGATTCTGCATTCTACAGTTTCTTCATTCTTCTGACTTTTCCTTGCAGCGACAAGGAAAATCCTTCCTTCCGTGTATTTACTAAGCAAACTAAGCAGCAGGATTTCTCATCAGATAAAATGTCAGCTGCAGGTAGAACAGCTGTAGCCATCTTCAGACATTTCCCAAAGCTCTAGAAATTATTAACTTCTCTTTTTGTTTTCTTAAGAAACATTTTAATCACTCCACTATAACTAAAATCAGAGCACTTAAATAGTCGGGTTTCTGCCTGGATTAAAATTTGTCCCTCCCAAGCATGCCACATTAAGTACTTGCACTTATTATGGGCTTTAGATTCACAGATTAAGAATATTTCATTAGAGCTACATTTTCTGCTTACTTATTTATCAGTACTTCAAAGGACTTTTGTATCTATTTTGGTTTTACTCTTCACTTGTCATCATGTTTTATGAGTTATGCTTCAAATGAAATTCTTATAGAAAATAATTTATATACTCAGATTCCAATATTGGATTACTAAATTCCAGAAACTTTTACAAAAAATTGTCCTGGGGTGTTTAAGAATGCATAGAGAAAAACCCTCTCCACAGACCAGATATGAAGCAACTTCTCTGTGAAATCTGTATAAACATATAAATAAGTATGATGTATTAAAATCTAGGAAGGAATATTGGCTCTGCTTTTGGGAATAAGAGGGTTTGAGAATGTGGCACCTGAGAGCTATTGCCTAGCTTAGATATTGTTCCCTAGCTCATGGTTTATCCCTGCTTATCCCTGAAGTCAATTTGAGACTTCCAGCTTGATTTATTCCTGGCTTTATCAACCCTAAAACCAGCAGGAACAAGCTTTGAAATTTACCTCATAAAAAATTAGAACTGAAAGGTGGCATGAGAAGCAAGTGCTTATAAACTAGAAAAACTATCCCCATTAAAAAAAAAAAAAAACAACTAAGCACAAAATAAAAAAAAAAAAAAACAAAACCCCCAAGTACTTAAAAATGAGGAGTGTAGAAAATGTATTTCTGTGTTAGTTTCCTGCAACATCAGAAAAGCAGATCTGAATTACCGGCTGTGTGGCATGTACTGAGGTAGCCCCTAAAAGGTGGTGGCCCTGAAGAGCAAGCAGCTGAAGAAGAGCACACAGTATGTTTAAATAATGCCTCTCAGCTTGGATGCCACTTCTAACTGCTGCTGTGAAATACTCAAGAAACTGAGAAACAACTGAGGAATAACTGACGTACTGTTGAACTCTTGAGTGGGAAATATTTTTCCCATCAGAGTGTTACTTTTGGTTGTTTGGCCCTAGGATAGCCCTCCTTTTCTACTGCAGGTCAAAATTTACTTCTTAAGACATGTTTACACACCCGCTAGGTACTTCCTCCAGTATGAGAAAATCCTAGAAAAGGTTTCAGTTCAAGCCATTTTTCCCATTCCCAGTGACTCACTAAGCTTCAGGGGTTTTCCCACTGCCTCCTTATAATGGGCTGTGTTAGAAAACCCAGAAAGAGACCTTCTCCCTTGAGGACCCATTCACCCACGCAGGAACAGCCCGTGGCTGGTGCTGACCCACCTCACCTCGCCAACAACGGGGGAGCAAGTTGAGGCTTTGACCCTCTAATTTGATTCATTTTGTCGGACCTCAGTCACTCTGCTCTCATCAATATTACAGAAAAGCCTTTCTCTGCTAACGTCATTCACAAAACCAAATGTTCCTTGCGGTGGGGTGGCCACACAGGGCACTCGCACCCTCTTGTGGTGCTCAGCAGGGGCCCCGCAGGCGGCCTGCCCCCAGGCCGGCGATCCCGCTCCCCCAGGCAGCCTGCTCCCCCAGGCAGCACCCTGCCCAGCTCCTCAGCTGGACAGATGTTTGGAGCCCAGCCCAGCTAGCAGGGTTCTGGGAAAAGAAATGAAGGTGTCTGTGGATGAGCTCAAGCAACTTTGAAATAGCTACTGGTTCAGTCTGCTAAGAGACAAAATATTTCCATAAAATGATGGAGACATATCTTTTTGAAAGATTTAATCTTATCTGACAATCTTTCTCACTCCCTAATGTTTTAGAGTGAAAAATCCATTTTCATAATCACAAACAACATTTCAGTGAAAAGCTCAACTGTTTTTAAACAGATCTATCTGATCCTCATCCTTATCTTTAGCTGTCATACACTGACTGGCTAGACAGACAAACAACAAATTTTAAGGAAAGGGATCAACAAATGAAATTTAATATATGCCTTTCTAATACATCTCTATTTAAAACTACTTTTATTTAAAGTGTGCTTTTATTTTAAAGTCAAAAAGAAAATATCGAACGTCTAATGTGGAAATAATAACATCTGATTTCAAAGATATGGAAAAAGATTATTTCAATAACAGTTTCTAACATTGTTATTTGTGTTTCAATAAATAATAATTTTTAAAACATATTTCCATTAATCTATTTTACCATAAGGTTTTTATGTTAATGTTGTTACTTCCAGTTAACTTAGTGTACTCTCAGCCATTTAAAATCGTAGATAAAATGCAAATTAACTTATAATGAAAAGCTAAGTGGTACAATTTTGTTGTATCAGTTAGGGTTTATATTTTATCAGTTAGGGCAGTTGTAATCATTCAGTTGTCATAACTAGAGGTTCATCTTTAAAAATATGCCACAAAGAAAGTAGGAGAAATCCACAGGGATAATGTCCCAGAAAATTCTCCCTACCCCAAGTGAAACATTTCTGTTATGGGTCATAATCTATAGTAGTAAGGCCTATATAAAAAGAGGCCCTCAAGAATTTGCTGCACAGTTTCTGGGACAAATCTTAGACCAGCTGAAAAAAAAAAAAATTAGTGGGGTCAAAAGCACCTGCCTCATCTTTTTGTTTAACAGAAACATCTGAGTCCTTCTTGGGGTATTAGTGCATTGCTGTAACTCAGAGACAAATTCAGTAGAAGTAGAGTCTTTCTGTAAATGGCAGCTCATATAGGTTGCCAATCACTTTTAATTGGATTCATGAGTAAATATTTTACATCCAAGTACATCCCAAGTATAGCACCATAAAAATCACTGTGTATGATTCAGAAGTAGCTTTCTTTTAAAAGAAAAGATTTAGAAGTAAAGCTCAATTGTTTTTACATATACTCACTGCTATATATATACATATATACACACCCCCATATAGACATATATAGTGCATTTATATGTAAATAGACTGTAGTTTTGGAAATTTGAAGTAAGAGGAAAACAGAAAATGGAAAAATGAGCAAAAATGTTCTGGGCCCACAAATTTAATCTTTTAATTAAAGTTGTGCGAATAACTAATTTATGGAGAAACTGAAAGGTCACTTCAGATTAACCTCAAAGTTTAGTGAAATGAAGACTCTTCTCCTCCAAGATTTATTCCCATTTGGGGGGAAGAAATTAAGATTTCTTTCCTCAGTTGACCTGCATTTGAGGTTAGAGAAAAGCTTGTTTGAATTTAATTTCAAAGTTCATCGTCCCAAAGAGAAGACAAAACCCCAAAAGCCAGTCAGCGAGCAATGCCATCTCACAGTTTTGGCTGGTAGGTTGCCTCCCAGGGCCTATTCTTCTTGCTTAACACAGAGCAGCTCTTGAGTTGCACTAAACCTGTGGGCAGGAGGCAACTCACCTGCCATCTATTCCCCAGATCAGATAGTGGGATGGTTGCAAAATGTCAGTTTAGTCTGTTCTCCTTAGGTTTGTACTGTGTGACCACTTCAGACAGAAAATCACAGAGTTCCCCCAATACATAAATAAGATTTCCAGTGTAGGGAATCCTCTGGCCAAAGAGCCACAACCTTTCACATGTGACTATCATACACCAAACTGATTTCTACATTCTCTGCAAGAGAATGTCTAGAAGTATTTAATGTGAACATTCAGAATTGATTGCATTTTGTGCTATGACAGTGAAAGGCTCTGTGCTAACATGAGGCTGTCGTCCTCTAATGGTCACAGACTAGAAAGAGCTAAGAGGGTGGCAGCGGAATGGTCTTGTCTGTCTCCTTAATTCACCTCAACCTGGTCTTAGGGAACAAGATGTTGCAATTAAGGTAGACAGTTGCACTGATGGACACATATCACCATGGACTTTCCTGCGGGGCCACAGAGCCAGTTTTAAGCACACAATTTGTAGGCAAACCTCCATAAAGTGGCTGGTCCCACCAGAAGACTTGAAAAATTATGTCAAGGTCATTACATGTCCTTATATTTCCTTTATTGTGAACAGGTGCCTCTTTCAGCTTGCCTTTGATGCAGAAGAGTCAGAAAAGTGTTTGGGTTTTTGCAATATATTGCATTGGCACTGGTCTTGCCAACAAGATGTCAATAGTCCAGAGACTGCTACTGAACCAATAGACTTATAAAGAGGTATTACTAATGCACCTCTCTCTGTGGCAGCAAAGCATCTGTCTTTATGATCTAAATCACTTAAATCATTACAGCCGAATCAGAATATCTTATCTACTACACTGTAAAACAGAAAAGTATTAAGCTTTTGGGAAATTCTGCTTTCCACTATTCCAAATCTGGGAACCTGTTGTGGTTTTCAAAGTTTTGTAGAAAATTCAGGCTTTGTATTTTTACTTTCTATTCTAGTTAGCAGTATCCCCAAGCTCAATGTGAAAAAAACCAGGTTTATTCAATATTTTAATATTTTAATAAATAATACCCATCTCTACTGCTGCTTGAAAAAATATGGCTCAGCCCCAGTTTTCAGAAGTAAAAGAAATCAGGCACAGACACCTGATTAAAAATTTTGTCTATGTAAATCTGTAATAATTTAAAAATCAAAAACAGCCACTATATTTAAAAAATATTGAAAAGGATAACCATTAAATTGTATTATGCCAGTCGGCAATTCTGCCAATATCCAAATTTTAATTTTTTCCAGCTAAGAATGCAGGTATTTTTTAAGTCCCCATCCATAGTCCCCTGTGTTTCCTGGTGGTGTGGTTTTATGATCTTTGCGTACTATCATTAATACATGAAAATAAGCAATAGATGTTGAAAGCAGATAATAATGATTGCTTCATTTTAAATTATAGACATTTGAGAAGTACTTGGTCATAGCTGATATCAAACCACATCAAGCATTAAAGAACAGACTCAGGGAACACATCTCTGTAACACTGAAAATTAGTCTTAAATTTTGTCACAGTTATGGAGGTCAGCAATTTCCCAATTTCAGAGGGCAGGGGAACTATGCTAACGCTCATAATTTCTAGCACACCTTTGCCGTAGCCACACTTAATTGACCATCCTGTTAACTGTACTTTTCAATGTCATTCTCTGGGTCATAAAACTGTCCAAAAGCACTATCAGGGCAAATGAAGCATCCTCATATGCCCTTTAGTTCCAGTGGGTGCCTGTTTCCTCTGTGACCTCCTGACTCTTGGTTTGAGAACATCCCAAGACCTGCAGCACTGGCCATTGTACAAAGCTGTACTGCCTGTGAGAGTTCACATGGATAAGGGCTACCGAGTAGGGCTGAGACTATCAAAGCCAATGACTTCTCATTCTCCTGAAGCACTCAGGAAATACAAACAGAAGATGCAAAACATCTGCAGTCAGAAATAAGAGTCCGGTTAATGCATTTCACACTGGCTGCTTCAAGAGACAGTCTTTTGAAATAGATATTTGGCCTCAGTTTGGCCTTGAACACAGATAAATTAAATCCATCACAAGGACAGAAGAAACAGTTCAACCTGGACAAGAGCATCAGTAGGATGGTAATATACCTATCTGCTGCTAGAATGAGGTTATGAATATTTAAGTGATAATACAGAAGTCAAAGGTAGTAGAAGACAGAAGGAAAGTTTTCAGACATCTATGCTATTTAATATGCAGTGCAGGAAATTGCAGGTCCTTTAATTTTTTTTATGGAGATGTAAACATTTCTGCAGCTCTCATTTTGTTTTTTTTTCTGAATAAGACCTTTTATCTGTAGTGTTGAGTAAGTAAGAGCCCTTTAACAAAGCATAATGCTGGGTCAGCAGTTTCTTGGCTCTATCAAAGTAAATGATCAGTGACAACAAGGCATGATGGGGAAAGAAGTTTTCAAAAGAAGACAAACCCTTGGATTACGTTACAGGCCTGTCCTGGAGCACACAAAATGGTTTTTTTTAGGCTAAAACTAAGAGGGAAGATGCATTCAGGAGCACAGAAAATGCACTCCCGCTGCTAAGTGAAGGGCAGACTGCAGGGCACAGTCTTATTTTAGTTAAGCTGTATCTTTTCCACGCTTTGTCGCCAGGGACCCAGTCATCATCAGCTCTGAGCCAGAGGGTCACCTGCATCACTAGAGACTTTTTCTGACCCTCAGCATTCTCTCTCTTAAGCAGGGCACACCTCTGAGCTCAGAGACCTTCTATCTGTTTCAAAGCCCTTTGAACTTAGATAACTGAACACATTCCTGAGCAGTTTTGGTTAGAATGCATCAGGGCTTTGGCTTTTCATTATTGATGGATGAGCAATAACCACTAAGAACAAAAACTCAGGGACACACAATGTTTACTGAAGTAATTCAGGCGTCTTCCACATGCATTCAGAGTTCAAAGAGTTGTTAGTAGTTGCAGGAAGACTGGAAATAAGAGGGTGGCCCTGAGAAAGGCGAAGTTTGGATGTAGTTTCTCAGCAAGAAGCCATGTGCTGGGTTTATTTGGCCATTTGCAGACAAAGTGGGTTGTCATGTTCTTACCCCATTGAAATACAATCTTTATAGTGGATTTTAAATAACAGAATGGCTTATTTGGACATAGAAGCATATGAAGTATAAAGTTGCTATTCTTGAAATTGCCCTTTACCCTCTCATCTCAGTCCTGTATATGAAACAGTAGTGCTCTGTTTCTAAGTTGGCTTCAAATCACTAGTGTGTTTCTCATTTATAAAATACTTTTACAGCCTAATTGGGAGCAGTTTAATTCTCAGATTCTCAACTCCTTACTACACCAGTTAAGAGTCCAATTGACCATAACGATTCAGAAAGAGGCTCTTTTGGAGCCTTTACAATATGTCATGTAAATTGGTGTTCAGGGACTTTAAAAATAATGATTTATATTATATTTAACTAGAATATTATTCACATGATAAGAGTCCCATGCATATTATGACATAATGGACTGTAGCTGCTTCGAAGAAGCAGTCATAGTTTATGGCCTCAAGGCCAATGAACCTTTTACCCCCCAAAATTGTCCATAGCCTAGTACCTAATACCAATATCACATAATCAGAAGACCTTAGAGATCTGAGATGCTCATTACATGTTCAGTCATCTAATTCTTTCCCCTACACATTTATTTATCAGTGTTCATGAGTGTCCCACCTAATCTTGTTATAATTGTTAAAACGTACTTATTCATCATTTCCCTTTGAAGACTGGGCAAACTGACTTCTAGGTAGGACATATCTTCAGGGGTCCATTCTAAAAGCCCCCTGTTAAAGCCAGACAGTCTGTTTTTCCTTTAGTTCTAAATAAAAATAGTCAAAAAATTGTGGAGCTTTTTCTATAAATGTAATTGCTACACATTTTTCTGCTGAGGGTCTTCAGTAACATAGCGTGAATTATAACTGAAAGAAAATTAGAAAAGTTTTTTTTAAAAAAAACTATTTCTAAAACAATTCCTTCATTATCCCCTGCACTTTGGCACTTGGATGATTCTTATGAAGATGTGCTACAGATAGAAGAACTGCTACAGATAGAAGAACCTTCGCCACATGGATGAACTCCCCAGTAGGGAGAGGCAGACCTTGTTCTGCAGAATAATGAATACAGATAGCCTTCTCTTGAAGGACTGTTAGTACAGAAACAAAAATGGTGCCTGTGGAGTTCAGGCATTTGAACTGAATGAATCAAGACACTGAGAGGGACTAGTGGCAGGATTCGCCGGGGTTCTGCTGCTCCGAGGTGGCAGGACTGGACTTAGGGTTCCATCCTCACCATTATTAATCAACTGGAAGATTACAGTGAAAAACCACCTTAATCTCTCACTGTTTGATTCTCCACATCCACCATTTGTGTTGCCTAATTAGATTTTTAATTCTGTGGAGCTGGGACTGTTAATATGCATTCATGGCTCCAGATCTTTATAGAGGCTTCCAGCAGAAACTATAAGGCAAATCATAAATAATAAAATCAGAACATTTGGCTAGGAAATGGTCTTGACATTGCTAGTCTTATAAATAAAAGCATTCTTTATCTAACAAACCAAAAATATATGTCTTGAGTACCTGTCAGAAATACAAAGAAGGAGATCTTATATATTTTCTGTTACGAGAATTTCAACCCAATCCTCCTCCCCCACATGTTGATAGCAAGTCAATCACCTACTAACTTCTCTGAGAGCAGATCTAGGTCCTGTATTTCTTTCAGAGACAAAATGCTAAGATCACAACATGCTGCATATGATCATTATAGTCACATAAGGAATCCCTAGTTTCCAAGGAGGGAGGAATTGCCTGGCAGAATTTTCATATAATTTATGAAGGCAATTTTTCTTGTATCAGCTTAAAAAAAAAAAGATAGCTTTAAAAAATATCTGAAATGCAAAGAAACATAACCTTGTAGCCCTTAGTCATAGTTCAAACATGCAAGCATATAAATAAGCTTAGATTTCCTTTCTGTTTTGGCTGCAGGTAAAGTATGTTTACATGCTCTGCGACACTCAGTGTGCAGTCATTTTCTAAAGAAAACAAGGATGTGAAAGTGCAGGGGTATATAGACGCCATGGAACTTTATGAACCATTCTGTGCCAGACTTTCTAGCCTGGAGGTTCCCTTTACGGCAGGTCAATGACACAGCAAAACCTAAAACACCTGAGGCATTCTTGGAAAATTTTGTTCAGGTAGTACTTTCTGCTTCTTTTGTCCTCCACCCCAAAATAAGAAAGGAAGAGTCAAACAGGTGATGTGTCATCCGCTTCGTATTTAGTATAAGGGCTCTAGGAGACACAACATCCATGCAGCAAGAACAGTCGTTCTGGTCTTAGTATTTTAGTAGTTGTAGTTCTTAGCATTGTAGCCTCCTTCAATAGTATTGTAGCCAGTCAGTCAAGACACGTGAAGCTCTGAGGCAACGCCCCTGACAATCACATACTGCACCCCGGCAACCTTCAGTTCAATGCAGTCACAACCAAAGAGGAGATCTACATTCTTGTGTGGGTTGCATTACATTAGACATGTAGCAGCTGTGTTTATTTGCGCTTCTTACAGAAGGCACCACACTAAACTTACTGCTAAATGTTACATCAAAGACTAGAACCAGAAAGTTAATGCAAAGTGCACCCTGATCTCCTTCTACTCCAGCAGGTGCAGTTGGTGGAGCATGCAATAGATATGCAGATTGATGCCATAACAAACTGATGAGTTGTACCAAAGAAGCACAATCTGATTTCTGTAAGCAAAGCACTTTCAGAAAGCCCAAAGGGGCTACCATGCACAGCAAAGGAAGCATCTGAGAAATAAAGAAACATCGTTTAATCCATTCCTTCAGAATAGACAGCCTTGAAATGAGAGTAGCTTATTTTACAACAGAAAGGGCAGAATTCAGAGTATATACGCAGGTAAAATGCTAAAACTAACCTCCTACTTCATGAAAGGTAGCTTTTTCTCACAAGTTTGTGGCTACCTTCTGTATGGACAATTACCTTAAAG
The DNA here is from genome assembly GCA_013389945.1 of Fregata magnificens. Classification (NCBI taxonomy): domain Eukaryota; kingdom Metazoa; phylum Chordata; class Aves; order Suliformes; family Fregatidae; genus Fregata; species Fregata magnificens. Next base: position 45,322 of record WAAD01000492.1, on the reverse strand, counting down.
TGTATCATATTGATCTGCAATATACTTTGCAAATGTCAATATAGACCTAGTCTTGCTGCCTTCAGCACATGAGGAAGTATAATAAAAATGAGTCTGGGCCTAATGACATGTAACCATCTTGGATGAATAATGTATATATGGTCAATCCCCAATACTCAAGAGACCATCAGCCTAACTTTAATGTTTGAGATAAGCAACTATATGTTTTAGATTTATCACTTGAGTCCTAATGCACTTGCCAAAGGACATTAATATTTAAATATCTAAAAATATACTATCAGCAGAAAAATAGGCAGATTTACAGTTAGGGAGGTTCTCTTTGGTTAGCCTTAACACATATATGGTATTCTGGAGAGTTTAGGAAAACTACTAGTCTTTTCGCCAGATTCCATGGTATGGAAGATATTTAACTTCCTATCTTTAGCCAAGAAATATATGCTGAAGCCGGTTGTTATGTAGCTGTGATACAATCGAGGGTCCTCTATGATCTCCCCAACAAAGTCTGGTATATGTATGTAAGAATTGTCTCAGAAAAGACATAAACATGACTTCTTTTGAAGTCATGAGACCTCAAAACACAGAAAAGGGGAATAATCCAAATCAAGCAATAACTAGATGAGAAGCTCTTATAAAACATCTGTTATCAAATAAGCAATGATTTTTATTATTCTTGCATCATCCCAGAAACAGTTAAAAACATAACATAGCTCCTACAGATTGGATTTGTCTCAATCTTTTTCTTTATTTGCTGACTAGTTAATGCAGTACTAGCTGATATATTTGGGAAGAGAATCCCCACATTATTGCTGGAACAGGTAAAAGATGAACAACACTGCAGTATTTGTCTCCAGGTTGCCTGGCAGCCATTGATTCAGCTTTGTTTAGGAGACACTGCCACCGTTGGTGAAAATGTTCCAATTGCAAACCTATTTTACATTTGGCTATACATTAAGGTTCTTGGTAGATACATTGGTTTCTTCTGTTCCATTGCTCTCCAAAGACAGTAGAGAGATTGATTTCACATTTATAATACGAGTGCAAATAGCTATGAGGTATTTCTTCAGATTTGAACTGCATGGTAGAATAATGTGCTCCACTATGCCATAAAGTACAAAAAGATCTTTTTTATTTTGGTTTCCCAATGTGTTGAGTATAGTTAAATAATATACTTTCTGATATCTGACTGTTCTGTTCATTAGAAGCTTAATGCAAAGAAATACTGAGCAAGAACAAACAATTCTGATCGTCTTTGGCTGCTGGCTCTAACAAATCAAGGTCTCAGAAAGTTTATAGATGGATTCTTCTCTCATGAACTCAGTAAAAAAATAAGTTTAACACTAAAAGATGGCAAACTCACTTGCCCCACTGTTTTCCCAAGGGTGCTCTGAAAGGATCCATGAGAAACAAACCTCACAGCAGATGTTGTTTAATAGCAACAAGGAGAGCATCACTCCGGGCAATTGGCTAATCCCCCTTGAAATTTCTCAGAGATTTTTAAGGTGCATGTTTATCTAAATAACATCTGTGAAACTATACAGTAGTAAATACTATCCAAATTATATTAAAAATATATATACATAATATATGTGAATAATAGATAGTTATATGGAGCACAGCATATTTTTTTCAGTCTCTGTTGTCCAGAAGAGAAAGATTGAACTCATCCTTCAACGTTCTTCCCAAAGCACTAAACCAGGCCTGTAGCATAAAATGGAAGTATTTTATTGCTCCATGGACATGAGTAGGCTATTACTGCATAGATCCTGGTCCATTATGGCATTTGCATCCAGTTAGAAATCATCTGAGAACCATAGTTTACAAGGGAAAATTAAACTCCCTGTTTGAAGAAGGCCCATCAGTGATTGCTGCTGCCTTAGATGCAGGTTCTACAGAAGAGTAAGCATGGGCCCAGGAAGCTGATCAGTCTTCATACATAAGAATGCCATCTAATTTATATTTTAAAGCCCTGAATTTGTGTTCATCATTTGGAGGAACAAAAAAAAAAATTATTGTTCACATATTTATGTATTTTATATCAAATTACAGGAAAAATTAATTCCAACGAAAAAAAACTACCAGGAAATCTCTGATTTGATAAGTCCCTTAGAGATCTTAGTTACGGAAGAGGAGGTCACCTACGTAACAATAAAAACATTTTCATTGCTTTAAAAGATTTTATTCATATTCTGCAATTAAACTTTTAAGTTGATTTTTTAAATTTCATTTTAGCATTCTACTCTGGTTTTGTTTGTATTGTGCCCTTGAACAAGGTATACAGATATATGCAAAACATTAGTAACCATTTTTCATGCTTCACACAGAACATCTGATACAAGCTTTTAGTCGCAGCTTGTTAAACTACTAAATGATTAATAAGGGATAAGCTACACATATATGTCATGAAATCTATTTAGTCAAAAGAGGAAAGATACTTCGGCCTGCATGAGACAAGGATTTTTTTCACAAGGAAAAAGTCTAAGACATTTGTTTTACTTTTTAGAAAGAGTTCAGTTTATGCAAAATAGTGCAAAGATATTGTCTATTAATTAGACAATATATTACAATGCAGTGATGTTAGGACGTTAGCATTCACTAAGATTCTAGGACATGGACCAAGTCATAAGTGATCTCTGTCACTTATTTTTTCAAGGGAAAATCTTTCCGTTTATACCCCATAATTTATTCCCAAGTCATCCTTTTTAAAAATTATCTACTTTATAAAGACTCTAAATTGGTTTTCTAAGATTTAACAAGAACATGTTCACTACTGAGCATTTCTTAAGAAATTTTATGCTACAAACTACTAAAATGGCTGAAGCGTCCTTCAAGGTGTTGATATATTGATTGATTGATTGATATATTTTGCAGTGTAAGAGTATTTAAAGCAATCTAAAATTTATTGGGGGAACTGTTTATCCATGAATGTTTAACTTACTTACTTACACCACATCTTCTGGGAAGAGATTAATATCCATAGCAAGAAAGATGAGGCAAAAATTTATTTTATAGCCGTTCAAGTTTAAAGACTGTTAAAGATGCATTCTGAGACCAAAAGATTCAGTGATAGGAAAGAGGAATGTCTGGAGTCATCTGGAAGCAAATTTTTGATGGAACTACAGAGGTAATTTATAAAATAATCTGAATAAAGAACAACTGAAAATCTGTATAAAATATTGCTCTACAAAACCATAAAAACATCCAGATAGTAATAAAATTTAAGAATCATAGAAAACTGAGCTTGAAAGGGAACATGAGAGGTTATCCAGTGAGTTCATAGAATCATAGAATCACAGAATGGTTTGGGTTGGAAGGGACCTTAAAGATCATCTAGTTCCAATCACCCTGCCGTGGGCAGGGACACCTTACGCTAGATCAGGTTGCTCAAAGCCGCATCCAAACTGGCCTTGAACACTTCCAGGGAGGGGGCATCCACAAGTTCTCTGGGCAACCTGTCCCAGTGCCTCACCACCCTCACAGGGAAGAATTTCTTCCTAATACCTGATCTAAATGTACCCTCTTTTGGTTTAAAGTCATTACCCCTCGACCTATCACTACACTCCCTGATAAAGAATCCCTCCCCATCTTTCCTGTAGGCCCCCTTTTAAGTACTGGTAGGCCGCTATAAGGTCTCCCCGGAGCCTTCTCTTCTCCAGGCTAAACAACTCTCTCAGCCTGTCCTTATAGGAGAGGTGTTCCAGCCCTCTGACCATTTCTTTGGCCCTCCTTTGGAGCCACTCTAACAGGTCTGTGTCTTTCTTGTGCTGGGGACCCCAGAGCTGAACACAGTACGCCAGGTGGGGTCTCACCAGAGCTGAGTAGAGGGGCAGAATCACCTCTCTCAACCTGCTGGCCACACTTCTTTTGATGCAGCCCAGGATGCAATTGGCTTCCTGGGCTGCGAGCACACATTGCCAGCTCATATTCAGTTTTCCATCCACCAATACCCACAAGTCCTTCTCTGCAGGGCTGCTCTCAGTCCACTCATTGCCCAGCCTGTATCCATGCTTGGGGTTGCCCCAACTCAGGTGCAGGACCTTGCACTTGGCCTTGTTGAACTTCATGAGGTTTGCATGGGCCCACCCTTCAAGCCTGTCAAGGTCCCTCTGGATGGCGTCCCTTCCCTCTAGAGTATGAACCACACCACTCAGCTTGGTGTCATCTGCAAAGTTGCTGAGGGTGCACTCAATCCCACTGTCCATGTCCCTGACAAAGATGTTAAATAATACTGGTCCCAATACAGACCCCTGAAGGACACCACTTGTCACTGGTCTCCACCCGGACATTGAGCCATTGACTGCAACTCTTTGAGTGCGACCATCCAGCCAATTCCTTATCCACTGAGTGGTCCACCCGTCATGTCCATGTCTCTCCATTTTAGAGACAAGGATGTTGTGTGGGACAGTATCAAATGCTTTGCAGAAGTCCAAGTAGATGACGTCAGCCACTCTTCCCCTATCCATTTGTCCCTTATCCAGTTGCTCTGCCCAAGATAAGATCATGCAGAAATTGCAATCTATTCCAACACCCAACTGCCCAAAAAAATTTTTCTTTAATTTTAATAAATTAATGAGTTTAATTTAAATTTCCCTTGAAGCAGTCTAAAGCCATTATTTGTTGTCGACACAGATATAAATAACAATATCTTTCTTCCCACTTTACAGATACTTTTTATGTACTGGGTGACTTTTATTGCATCTTGTCTTGGTCTTTTCTAACCTGTACAAACCCAGAGCCTTTAAACTTTCCTCTTAGGTTTAAGACTGTTTCAAGACTGTTGATCTTTCCTGTTGGTTTTCTCTTTCCAGCAAGGTCATATTTATTCTGAAGAGCAGTAATGAAAACTGGATTTGTCCTAGGGCTGTATTTGCCACCACAGAGCAGAGAGAAAGATTATGTCATATTTATTATACAAGGCTTCTGTTTCTGTTATGATTTTGCTGTTTTCAAAACAGTATGGTGTTGCTGACTCTGATTCAGAGAATAAAACACTGAAACTTTCAGTTCCTTTACTAAAAAAGTCTTCCTTAAACAGTCTCTTTCCATCATGAATTGAAGATTCATATTTAGCTGATCATAGAATCATACTAGTAAGACAACCTATCAGCATTGAATCAATGAAAATTGAGATAATCTCATATTTTCATCCCCCTGGATTAAGTGATGGAAAGAAAAATGTGTGCATTTCTCTGAACACTTATGCATCTCTAGCACTTTTGGATCCCTTCTGCTCTCAGTATTTAGCTCAATCTGTCCATGTTATTTCTAATGGGATTCACTTTTCTCAAAGGGGGAAGAGATTCTTTGCTCATGAGCTAGTGGGGCTTATTGACAGAGCTTTAAAGTAGGCTTGAAGGGGGTGGGGGATAATATCAGGCTTGCCTGTGACAATCTGTGGGATGACACGCCAAGGTTAGAGGGACAGGGTGCTAGCAAGAGCCCTCAGCCTGTTGCTCTGAGACGTGCTGGCTACACTGGAGCACAGTTGAAGTCTTACAGGGACAAGCCAGGGGCTCCCAAGGTAACAGGAGCCAACAGGAAAACACCAGTGAAATACCTCAAAGGACTTAAGGGGTGTTCCTCAAAGAAGGTGACATGGCTGACAGCCCGGCTGAAGTGCCTCTACACCAATGCATGCAGCATGAGCAACAAATAGGAGGAGTTGGAAGCGACCATATTGCTAGAAACCTATGACCTAGTTGCCATTACTGAAACTTGGTGGGACGAATCCCATGACTGGAGTGTGGCTATCGATGGCTACAGGCTGTTCAAAAGGAACAGGTGAGGAAGGAGGAGTGGAGGCATTGCCCTCTACATCAGGAAATGGATAGAGTGTGAAGAGCTGTCTCTGAAGAATAGTCACAAGCAGGTTGAAAGCTTATGGGTAAGAATTAGAGACCAAAACAACAAAGGGAACCTTGTGGTTGGTGTGTACTATGGGCTGCCCAATCAAGGGGAGCCTATTGACGAAGCCTTCTTACTCCAGCCACAGGAGGTATCGCGCTCGCAGGTTCTCATCCTGCTGAGGGACTTCAACCAGCCCAACATCTGCTGGAAAAGTAGCACAGTGAGCTGTAGGCAATCCAGGAAACTCCTGGAATGCATTTGAGATAACTTCTTAAGCCAGGTAATAGACAGTGCTACCAGAGGCGATGCGATACTGGACCTGTTGGTCACCAATGCGAGTGAGCTAATTGGTGACATCAAGATTGGAGGCAGCCTGGGCTGCAGTGGTCATGCACTGATGGAGTTTGCAGTCCTGAGGGGTATGGGTCAGGCAAAGAGTGAAGTCAGGACCCTGAATTTTAGGAAAGCAAACCTCCAGCTCTTCAAGGAATTAGTCAATAGGACCCCCTGGGAAACCGCCCTCAGGGACAAAGGAGCAGAACAGAGCTGGCAGGTCTTTAGGATGCTTCCCATAGAGCACAAGAGCTCTCGATCCCCAGGTGTAAGAAATCAGGAAAGGAAGGCAAGAGGCTGGCATGGCTGGGTCGAGACCTGCTGGTCAAACTAAAAGGCAAGAAGGAAATGAACAGGCAGTGGAAGCACAGACAGGTATCCTGGGAAGAGTATAGGGACGCTGCCCAGTTGTGTAGGGCTGGGGTCAGTAAGACCAAGGCATGGATGGAGCTGAACTGGGCAAGGGATGGAAAGAATAATAAGAAGGGCTTCTACAGGTATGTCAGCCAGAAAAGGAAGGTCAAAGAAAGCGTACCCGCCCTGATGAGCAAGACTGGCAAACTGGTAGCAACGGATGAGGAGAAGGCTGAGGTACTCAATAACTTTTTTGCCTCAGTCTTCACTGGCAACCTCTCTTCCCACACCTCTCAAGTGGATGGACCACAAGACAGGGACTGGGAGAGCAAAGTCCCTCTTGCTGTAAAAGAAGATCAGGTTCGTGACCACCTGAGGAACCTGACCATACGTAAGTCTATGGGACCTGACGAGATGCATCCCAGAGTCCTGAGCGAATTGGCTGATGTAGTTGCCAAGCCACTCTCCATGACTTTACTTCATGTAAATCTCACTAGCCCAAGAGATAATAGCTTTCTTCATTGCTCAGCCTGGAAGAGGGAGGAAAGGGAACTGGGTTTATTGATGACTAAAGAAAGAAACTTTAAAGAAAGCTAACTTTTCACTCATACTTACTGTTATTTTTAGACTTACAAGGACAAAACCCACTCTTTTCACACAGTCCAGATCTCAATACTATAGTTAAACAAGGATAGTTACACAGGCAAGGAACTTTTAAATAAGTTAGCTATGTTCCTAACTTGTGAAGTCTCCTGGGTGTTCTTTTTCAAGTCTCGGGAACATAATGGATGTGTTAATGATGCTCTCATGTGGCTTGGCTGTATTTCCTTTCATTAAAGTCATATCATCCAATTGAGGCTCAGTCCACTCTAAATCCCAAACCCAAAGCTCTACAATCAGTTAAAAAATATATTCAGAATGAATGGGATCCGAATTACATATTTTCTCAAAGCCAATATGCATGTAAAATGAACCCTCTCATTGCTGCTGGGATAAGTCAAACTTAAAATTACATTATAAAGAAAATGCATTTTTGCCCTGTATGGATCAACTGTTTTGTGAAATATTCCCTGTCTTCTGAAGAGGGAAAAAAATTTGCTGGTTTTGTGCAAAACATGAGTGATTTCACCTAGGACAGTACAAGATGGGGCCAATGAGTACAGCACCATTTAAGTAGTTCCCAACTCACAAAAGAGCAAACTGCAAAGGAACGACCTCAAATGAGACACAATAATTTGAGGACTTAATCCTGTTCAAATTCAAATCAATGGAAAAATACCTTAAATTTCCTTTTTTATTTCCTACTGGAAGTTTGTTTGTGCTACTTATGTCTTATGAAACCCTCCTTTGTGTCTAAGTTGGCCAGTAACCAGGCTTTCATTTTGGTGACCCTCCGATTGGAGACTCTGTTCCTGTTTGAGATCCAGATTATCTCCACCTCATTTTAAACAGAACCAGAGGTCTTTCTGTCTTATCATGTGTGTTTTAAGTAGTTACCATTGACTTATAGTTAGAACTTTCTGGTCTTTGTTTCCTTAAAGTGCACAAGAGATGTGGAGTTTATATAAATTTTGCAGGGGTGGGGGTGGAACAAGCAAAGAAATATTTTAACATGGAAACAAGTATATGTATATATGTATGTACCATTTTCAGGGAAAAATAATCTTATCTGAAACAAAGGTATTCAAAGAAAAAAAGACAATTAAAAAAATCTACAAAACAATTCTAGAGGAGTCAACAAATCAGTAAATTAGACATGAATTTGTAATGAAATAAGGTAACAGAAAATCAGTTCAGCCTGCTCTCTATAGAGGCTTCTTGTGATCTACACATTTACTCTTTGTCTCTCTCCCTTGCTCTCTCTCTGACTCTGGTAAATAATTTTCAGACTTAAATGGCTCTTAACTAGAGAAACACCAGAAAATCAGGCAGAATTAGAGAAATTTTGAAAAGGTGATGGAAGGATAGAGTTGTTTAACATATGAAAACAAAACCAAGTAGAAAAATTCATGTAGTATGACTACAAAAGATCAAGGAAAAGAAAAAAGATTCACTTGGGTTATCTAAGTGTCAATTACTAAGATGTAAAAAGAATAATGACTGTCTTCTAGGAGAATCATTTATTCTGTGAGGTATAAGTAAGAATAATTAGAAATCAGGATGGAGAAAAACTGGGGGCAATGCTCTTGACAAGAAGCTGTCCAAAGGTGTGAAACAGCCTCCCAAAAGCAACACTGGCATCCTATCCCCTGAACTTCTAAATTTGTCCTGGACAAAGCGATTGAAATGAACAACCTTGCAGTATCAACAAAACAGTAACTACTGAGGAGAGGGTTGAGACATCAACTTCTTATCCTGTCTCAGTAGTCCCAGCATAGGAAGACTGTCTGCAGGCTAGGAAAGCCATACCCAGGGTAGCAGAAGGTGGCACACATGGAAGAAAAGAGCTTCAGAAGGTAAATCTAACACCTTCCCTGCCTTATGCTCTAGGACTGCAAGACTGAAGCACCCATTACTAGACCAAGGACTGTGGGTAGACTATCCCTTCCGTTCTGAGCCATGTACATTGTTCTCATTGGTCTAGACAGAAATTTAAATTAGTACACCTTTTTCAGTAAGACTTCGAAAACACTGTGCTAAGAAGTGTATCAATGGTTAAGCAGTACCCTGCAGCTAACACTTTCAGCAGCATAACATCATTTGTTTAAGTTATTGTTTAATTAGATTGAAAAAAAAAAAAGGGTTCTATATTTGTATTTTTATCAGGTATGTACTTATTGAAAGTTTTAAATTAAGCCCTTATGGCTATGGCTAATGGGCTTTTAAATAACTTCCAATGCTAGCTTGAAGCCAAGCATCCTTCTTAAAAAGTACATATATTATTTTTGAAATCACTAACAGTGAAATGACTATTCAAATCACAATCCAATACTCAGTATGAAATAATAGCAACGAAAACAGTGTTAGCTAAAATTCATCACAGCAGCCCAATAAGGCTCCAACATTGACTACACAATAAGTCAGTGTACAAGCAATTACATCCTGACTGGTAAGTGAAGTACAGTGAACTTGTTTTTACATTAGTTTTCATAGTTAGTTGCCCTCCA
>WAAD01000492.1:18071-35678 GCA_013389945.1 Fregata magnificens | reverse complement strand
AAAAAAAGTGATCAGATCATAGGTGATACACTACTCCAGAGCAGAATGAATAAGTTATGGCACTACAAGCAAATTTCATCTAAATTACATAAAGTATTAAAGTGATTTAGGTAGAGCTACTTCATTCATCTGTTTGTATCTCCATATGCTCACAAGTTAATGGAAGAGTTATATGCATTATATCCTTTGGTTTAGTATATCTTCCAAATAGCTTTAATTGTGAGGGCGCCAGTCCTTGAAAGCAATTTGAAAATTTATTCCATTCCAATCTAATCTACTTTATTCCATTGTATTTTAAGTACCTATGTGATTTTCATGAATGGTCTTATTGCATGGGTTAGGTTAATCAAAGACTACCACATTAATGATTAGGTCAAGCATTATTACTGGCAGGTATTTTTGTCTTTTTCTAATTGGTTTTAACTGATGAATGGCAAGTCTACTCAAATAGCTTTTATATTTTATTTCTATGATTTTTATCCAACTCTGCTGTCTTTCCAAGTGTCATTTACTATTAACAATGGTCTCTACACAGAAAACTGTAAAGGGCAGTTAGTGATTCACTTTAAAATATTTTCTTTTCCTTTACCAAGAAGAGATGTAATCATCCAAATAATTGTATTTCTATTGCCTCTAAATCTGCCATTTATGAAATAATTTTATGCTAAGGGACTTTCATTGGGATTTCATCCATTTTAAAAGAGGCAAAAGCTGAATTAATTCACAGATCTGGCTTTAGTTCAGTAGTAAAAGAAGCCAAAAGAGTCCAGTTACAAAGTACTCATCCAACTCATTGGAGAAAGTGACTGAAGAAGGAAAGAAAAAAGTCTAGCTCTTTCCGATATTCGATGCAATTTCATTTTTGAGGATTGGAAGCAAAAGCCAGGCTGCAGTGATACATATTTTTATACTGTATAAGTATAATTGTTCTGCAGTAAAATTCTGTGGAGAATAATTTGGCTTGTTCATAAATATGACACCCTGTTGCAAAGCTGCATTTAACAGTCTCACACCACTTTACACCACACCAGGTGCTTTCATCGATAGTAAAAAGGACATTTTTACATATTAGATAATGGCACAGCCTCCAAGATGGATGAAGAATAGCTTTAACTAGATAGTAAATCCAAACAATCATACCCATTTAAAAAAGAAAAATCCCTCCATACATTCATGGTATGAACCTGTCTCAGAGCGCTTTCTGATAAATAATTGAAAGAAACTGGAATACAAACACACTAACAAAAGAGTTTATTTCATACAAATGGGTATTTTAAGGAGCTGATTCATTGACCCTGTACAACAGGCAGCTTCACAAGTAATCTTTTGCTTCTCTCCCTTAATTTTCCATTTTTGCAAGTTAGTAACCTTATGATAATGCTACAGGCTATCATCCTCCTAAGAACCATGAAGGTCTCAAGAAGGAATTACAATATTCAAGTAAATGTACTGCCTCTACTGAGAAAAAAAGGAAAGATGGTATCATTTCAACTGCAGGCCTGCTAGTGGGACATAATATGTATGCGGAAGACAAATGCAATAAAAATATGGAAAAAAGGAAAATAGAATGAACTGTAACTGTAAAACTGGTGTTACTACACTAGTGCATCTACATGGACAGCTAACACACAATAGAAAAGGTAAGAGTTAATAGCACTTGGGATGCATTTGAAACTGAAATTTTATGCTAAGGGACTTTCATTGGGATTTCATCCATTTCATCCATCCAAAATTGCATTTGAAATTGAAATTTGAAAGGGAGAAGAGGAATGAACTGTGCTGAAAGCAAAAACTATTAAAATGGGAGGACATTACAAATGGCCTTCTTGAGCTGGCTATTTCATATTTGCAGTCATCATTCTGGCCCACAAATATAAAAAGCTAGTTAAATTCACTCATAAGAAAGTTAAGATTCAGTGCAAACACAGGGCAGGACTGCAAAATGAGAGAAAAATACAGATTTGAGAAATTAAGTTACAGAAATCAAAGAAAATTTAGTAAATAATTACAACCATTTGTGTTATGAAATAAGATCTCATTGCCTGGAAAAAACACAGTAAAGGAAGATGCACTGGACCCACTCAGTATCCAACCTCAGGATAGCTGTTTGAATACAGAAAGGCTTGTTAGGGGAATTAGGGATTGCAGTATACCAGAAAAACAACTACAAAAAGTGTCTAGTTCATTTAGTCCAGAAAAATGAAGGCTGACAGTAAACACAAAAAGACAAAGGTGGTGGGAAGGATGTTAAATACAAGAGGAGAGAAGGTATTATGCTAAAGGACAATTTTGTCCAAGAGAAAGTGGATAATAAACCATCCATGAAAATATTTCAGATAAAGACTAGTAGGTTCTTTTCATCAAAATAATTACTTTTTTATAAATCTTCTGGTAGAAGAAATGAGGAAAAGCAAAAAACAAATTCTGTTATGGCCACCACCAAAACTTACATCTAAATTATAGCTTTTCAGTCCCTGCCTTGATAATGCTTACACGTTTACTAGGAAAGGTCTGTGTTAGTATATAAATTCCTATAATCTTATTGCAATTTCTAGAATGAGATTTCATTGCACCTAACTTTAAACCTCTGTAGTATAAACATTTCCTTCTCAGTTAGTTGTCTAGTTTCATCATCAATGAAGAGAAATCCACAATTCTAGAATAAGATTTATCTGGTCAGTTTGAGTGTTTGTGTAAGACGATTGGCCCCCCTCAAAACTATTATTCCTTTCTCTTGTCTGCAAGAAGTCCAGCAAGTAGATCAGATGTTGTCTAGAGCATAGAAATGTATGATACATAGCTGGCACTGCAAGGATCTAAGGACTGAAATGGGAGGACTTTCTGCTTGTCTGTCTTTCTGTCTTTCTGTCTGTCTCACCATTCTCAGGACACCACACCAAAATTCAGGAAAGCTAAACAGAGACAAAAGTACTTCCTTGTACGGAGTCCATTTCCATCTTTATCAGTGTATCCACTTTTATGGCTGGAAAAGAGCACATATTATTCTCATTTTACCCATTAAGATAATATTGAACTCGGAAGTATGTTGCGCCACTAATATGTCGAGGTGTAAGGGAAAGCTGTGAACAAGTGACTGAAGGCTGGTTTCCACAAATCTCACAAATTGTTTTTTCTTGCTGCATTTCCGGACATATTGTCTTTGTTACTAGAGCTAAGACTTTATCATGACTTTTATAGCAAACTTTATCACTAACTTTCAGGAAGCTTGAAACCAAACCTTTCCGTACCAGAAACTGCTCAGCTGATTTAATTTAACAGAATTCAGGACAAACACAGCATAATATGTTCAACATGCAAGGCACTGTTGGGAAGTAGCACTTGTTCACTACTTAAGTGAGAAAAATATTATTTTAAATGTCCACAGTCTCTTTAGCTTGATAGTTCTTATTTCTTGGGATGGTTCTAGGGGCTAGAATCCCCATATGGAAAATTCATTTGACCCTAAAGATTTTCCTAGGAAATGTGATCTCCCAAGTGTATGTGTGAAGATTCCAAAAGCACATTTGCAAATGTTAGCCTAAAAAGTCAAAGAAATTAAAGCAATGTGGTTAAAACTTCCTCCTCAACTAGTTTGAGACAACCTCAGTAGACTGCAAAAGATTCCATGGGCAGTGTTAAAGCAATCAGGGTTAAAGCAAACCCAGAAACTATTTAGTTTGACAATATTTCCTAACCAACTTAATGGTTTTGTGTCTAGTGGATATTGGCTTTTGACATGCAGGCAGAGCACTCACGTTTGCTGAGCCAGTTTGTCATCCTCCTATATCGCGCCGGCAAATTTCAATTGGCACTGCACGCTTCAGCACTGCCAAGTCCCACTTCTCTGGGGGCAGCAATGGATTTAAGGATAATACGCTCAAAAAGGCTGGAAGGAAGACCAGTGACCATGATGCATTTGAAACTATTTCAACACAGTGCTACAAAACACTGTCCCACTGGGTATAGAAAGCAAAGAACAAATGCTCACACGACAGAGCTGCATTAAGTTATGCATAATGCACATGCGCACTCCAAGAATCCAACTAAGTCAATTCTCTAAAATAAAGGTTTACTATGCTTCCTCAGGAACAACTTGGGTTTATTTTAGTGCATATACATGCTTTTTGGGGACATAACTATCTTTCATTGCATCTTTGTACTACACTAGAGAGCCTTGATCTGGTCAATGACGCTTGGTACAACTGCAATATAAATGCCAAATAAATCATCACAGTCTGTACATTTTACATGTGACGTATCAGCTAGTGGCAAAGAAAGAGGGAGTCAAGTTCAAAATCTGCCTGTGGGACACCCTTTTGCGTCTCTGCATAAAAGACTGCCAGCATACAGATTCACACATGCCTTGGTAGTAAACAAAGGGCCTCCTTTAGTACTTTTCAAATCGTAAGTTAATTCAAAGCTTATTTCAAGACAGCTGCAGCTGAGGAAGGAAATGCAGAAACAGATAAAGAGTGCTGATGGAAGAAATACATCCTAAAATGGAATTTGAAGGAAAAGACCTTCTTCCTTCTCTCAGTTGCTGGGAAAGAGCTTTGTTTAGAACTAAGTCCATGCAGATTGTGATGGTTTTGCAGAGATCCAGAGCTCCCAAAAAGGCAAGCAAGACTGGAGGTAGAAATCCATTAGAAAAAAAAAAAATCTTCTGCATATGATCTCCTACTGTTTCATATTACAATTGTCAAGGTTATTTTACATCCTCATTAATGTATACACATGCATGAATGCAATGTTTCAACCATTTGCTAAGTAGACTTGTGTTCTACTCAATCTCACATCCTGCACCTACGACAGTTATAGCAGTGCTCCTTCCAAAAGCGCAACACGTGACATGACAAAGAAGTCCATGCTCTTTTTCTTTTCTTATTCCAAAACAAATAACTAGGGTGGATTTCTTTTAATCAGTGTATGATATCTTAGATTTTGCTAATTGCAAAATATTTTGAGCATGAAACAGAAAGTAGCAAGAGATCCGTGATGATTCTCAGTATAGTCTCTGCAGGGGATTTTCTTGGATTTTTTTTTTTTTTGATGGAACCTCGTAAATTTTATCTAGGAGGTTCTTAATGTTTTCTGCACTTGTCAAGGACTTCCTTACATGTCATAGCCTAATCGGATCAGTAGGTAAGCCCAGTAACTCCTACCTGTTACCGTACATTCTGGCATGCCTGGTGTTATATTGCACAGACTCTGTAAATGCAATTTGTTCAGGAAACCTCAGAGTTACAACGTAACTGCACACCGCGCACTCTCTCGGAAGCACTGGACTTAACTGCACTCACGCTGCCTGAGCATGAGCAGTAAGTCTAACATGTCACTGGAGCATCAGATTTACTACACATCTGCAGGCCACCTGTGCTGTGCATGTACAATGAGCTAAAAAGAAATAATATAAAGCTTATTTCTTAACCCTTTAACCCATGGTTGTGATACTGTTGCCCACAAAATCTTGCTTGGCAAAAGTTGTTTTCAACAGGCTGGGAAAGGGGGGGAAAGCTTTGGGTGATAATACACCTTCTCCTGAGTATAGCAGAATGTATTGACAGAGGGCAAAAAAGAGATGAGGACTCATTCATCTTCCTCAAATGGAGGGCCTTTGTTTTTCACAAAAACTCACAATATCAGAATGTGTTACCCAGGTGAAGTTACAGAGTGAGAAAAATACAAGGCTTACAAGATTTTGAAGACAAGTTCATAAGCACAGGAGACCTATGCTTAGGAATTAAGTTGCAAAGAGCAGTTACATCCCTAGCACCTATCCAATTTCAAATGAGAGCAGAGATGCCAGGTGCTACCCATCCTGTCCTGTGTGACTCCTGCCCGCAGCTCATGAGAACCAGTATGCCTCGGGCTACTGCTCAGAGATTGCAGTGAGGAGACTGGCTTCAGAGACTAGTCCATCGTCCTCCATTTGACAGGGAGGACTGCTGCTACCAAAAATTGGGGCTGCTGTGGTCCAAAACACGTGTTGGCTAACCCAATTGTAAATCCAATACACACTCATCCACCTAAATATGCCGTCTCAGATACCTGCTCATGCACTATCGTCTCTATTATAGCACCTATCAACTCTATCCCTATTTCTTTTTGCCACAGCATGATAGCTACCAGGAGTTATACGACTAATTTTGTGCACTACTGATTGGGGAGACTGTACTGACCATCAGCTGAAGCCTCAAATCAGCTACCATTTGTACACTGGCACATAATAAAAGAACAGTCCTTGAGAGGTAGGCATAGCAGACCTGAGTATCAAATTGAATATCAATTTGAAATCTTCCTGCTAAAGGGAGTTCCTGTATTTAAATGTGCAAATTAATCACCTAAATTTAGAAAACATTTTTATTACTGTTCCATTTTTCTGAAAAATCATGCCAATTATTTAGAATTCACATTTAAACTCATTTCTTACAATTCTTCTTAATTAAGTATCTTTCTTCTCTTTGTTCTTTGTTATGCATTAAGGGCATGATGCAATTTTGTCCCATGGATGTTTTAAGAAAAATAATGTTTTTTTAAAAATAAAATTTCAGCTTTACTATTTTACTAATTACTTTCAGCTGAGGAAGCCAATCCTTTTAGAAGAGAGCATGTACATATTGCCAAAAAGTAGTTCAGGAGTTCATTAGCAGATATGTGCAGGTGTAGACCATACAATGGCTAAAATTACATTTTTAAAGGGCAACATAAAGCAATTTTTTGTTAGACTTTCTGAGGCTTACCCAGCTTCTAAAAGTTCAAGTTTAAGGGACTGAGGAAGTGGTCTAGTCATATTTTTGGGAAGATTACAAAAACAACTGTGACTAAATTCCCAGAAGCTGTAACATGTAAAAAGCTAGACTAGACAATGCCTTCTGAGCTGGCTGTAACTGTTTATTTATTTGAAAGTCAAACCACCACTGCATCAACAAGCAAATGCTGTACATTTTTCAGTGTTTAAGAGAATGACAAGTGGAAGTAGAAAACAGGATTAAATGCACTACTTCCCAGGAGGCTCCTATGGCGCAGTGAGAAAAATATTCAAAGTGTGGGCAAAAATCCTAGTTCCTGTGAAAGCTGCATTATAACTTCCCAGTCTACATCTATACTGTACTTACTCTGATAGCTGCCAGAAGGGACCTAAAAAGCAGCATTCCCAAAACCCTGCTTCCAAGTTCTTATTTGCCCTGTAGCCATCCTGGTTCAATCTGCTTGCAGGGCATCTATTTTCCCTTCCTGAAGACAACACTACGGCCCTTCAAGAAACAGTGCTGGATGGCTTGTCTACCTGACATCAGTCTTCTAGCACTGTCAGACACCAGCATAAAGCCATGCAAGAAAACAGCTCACCAGGCATGGAAAGCCAGAGCCCATCCAGACTGCAAGTAATCCAGCCTGAGTGAAGTGCAGATGTGCTGGAGACTTTTCCCCTAAGTGAACTAGCTGGCTTGCTAAGAGATACCCCAACAGATAAGCCATACAGACAGTCTGCAGATTAGTTTTTTTATAAGCCTTGTCCTCAGCCTTAAATACACTATCAAAAGACATTGCAGATTTAACCTTACTCTATTACACACATCTTTTTTAAATGTTATCTCCATTCAAAGAACATGTGGACACAATTTGCAAATTGTTTTAGAACTAGAAAACCCTGAGAGGCTTATGGTGTAGGTGGTATTTTGTTTCCAGAAATTACTATAACTTATTTCAGGCATATCCTGAGACATAATAGCGGTCATGTTAAAATAAAATTGTTTTAGCTCCAGGAGACAAAGACGTATTTTTTGTAGGAAAAGTGCAAGATACGTTGACAATGCTGTTGAAAATAATAAAAAGAGGTCAAGTCCTGAAGCCTCTGCTC
This sequence comes from Fregata magnificens, assembly GCA_013389945.1. Taxonomy (NCBI): domain Eukaryota; kingdom Metazoa; phylum Chordata; class Aves; order Suliformes; family Fregatidae; genus Fregata; species Fregata magnificens. The sequence continues at coordinate 27,820 of WAAD01000492.1, read as the reverse complement.
AAGCAAAATTTCCACTGGATTCCCTTATGTGTTGTGGCACAGTAGTTTTATGATATAAATATTGACTTGTTCTCAGTTTTCTTGAACATTATATATTTGAATGCATTTTTAATGTTAATTGCATTTTCTAGTTTTGATTTTGACCAATTCCATATCACCCATAAAATATAACTTAGGAATTTCTGATACGACACATTTGAGAAGCATAAGGAAAACTAGAATTAGACACAATTTCATCAAAAGCATTTCAACAATGGTATAAAAGAGAGCTGAGACTGGTCATTTACCCATCACTGAAATGTGAATGGAACCGAACTAGAACAGATTTTTTACAATCATTTTTTACAAGACTGTTTTAGAAACCACCATTTAATAAAACAAAACAGAAAAATATTTTCCAATTCAAACTACCTGGAACGTGTTCTGCAGAAGGCAGAGTATAATTATTCAAATATATATCTGGCCAGTTTACAGAGTTAACACCCAGTGCCATGAAAAGAGCCAGGGAATTGTTCATCAGAAGTTGTGAGACCTTGGTTTTAATACATCTTCCAACAGACAGCACCTCCCCTGGCAGCATGCTGCCCACTGCAGAGCTGTGGCGAGCTCAGAGGGAAGAGAGCCACCCGCCACATAAATCACCCTTCCAGCACTTCCAAAGAGCTGAGGTGGCAGCTCTTTCTTCAAGGGAAAGCAGCAGGCAGTAACCTCGAGGACAGAAAAAAAAAAAAGGAGTTTATAGTTTTCTAGGGAAGAGGACCACCATGCCTCACGGTGATTGTCTTCACCTTGGTGTATTCTGGGTTCTTTTTGTAGTAATATTATAAAACAGGAGCTTCAAAACATATCATGCTAACGTTCAGGTTTTCTGCTCACAGGAAACGACAAAAATCACAGATAGTTTATTCCCTGTCCTCATAATATTATACCACATGAGGATCTCAAGAGGATACCACATTGAGATAACATCCAGATCCCACTGTCAATATTGCAGCTTAACAATTTAAAAAAACCCAATCAAATAAGCTCAGTTTTCCATTTCCCGTGATTCTGCTTATTCTTTTATCTTGCTTCCCTACCAGCCCTTCCTAATGCTGACCCCTCTGCGCTCCCTCTTCCTGGGCTTCCTTTCTGACGCAGGTGAAGTGGCAACCTCCTTCACCTTCTCCACACACCACTGGGGGTTTCTCTTGGAACTAGTTCCCTTTGGATTCCTCACGCTCATGCACTGTCTCACTGAATTTTTGTATCATCTCGCCTTTCAAGAGAATCGTTTTCTAGCAGCTCTTATGTTGGGCTAGTGCCAAGAGCTAGAGGAAGGCACAACTACTTCTCCCTTCTCTTCCTTTTCTTTGCTTTGTGTGAGTCACTGGCACAGAGCAGGCAGCTGTAAAACTGGCTGAGGGATTATCAAGGTTTTCAAATCATTTAATAAATGAGACTTATTCAATCAATGAAACTTTAAGAAAGACAAAGAATTTGATTTTAAAACAGTATTGAATATTCCCAATGATACAACAATGACTATCCATCTCTCTCTGTTTTCAGAAAGTATATATGAATATGTCAAATTAATCAAGAAATTAGATAACTGAATAAATCTTTTTCATTACATGTGGAGGATATCATATTTTTATTGCAGAAAATAATTCCATTAACTTCTTATCTACAGCAGTCATTATTTTCAAAGCAGTGAATTTTTTACACATTATTCAGAATATTGTCAGACTAAAAATTCTGACAGCTGAAGTACAAGAGTATACTTCCATTTTTAAAATTATACTTACATCATAAAACTTATTTCTACTCACTGATCAAGCTTTGTTTTAATGATGTGTACCTCTTCAGCGTAACATCCTTAGTTGAACACACATTAAGTAATAAGAAAGGAGAAAAATATTTTTCTCTATTAACCTCAGTAGGTTTTGCCTAGCCCTGTCTCTTTTTTGTAATTTTTGTAGTGCAAAACAAGTATAACAAACACTATTTTTTTCTCTGCTATTTAGTTTTATCCTTTGGTTTTTTATTTACATACTATTTTTTTATTTATTTGTACATTTTTATTTTGTCAGCTATTTTCTATCAGCTTGGTACCATTATGTTGATTCGACTCCATCCAAATCATGGAAACAACACGTTTCTTGAGAACTGGCATGGCAGTTTTTGAATATAGTCAAATATGGGGGTTTATGTTAAATGGTTATAGTGAGTTGGTCCAAATGTCTGCTATACATGCATAACAGTGTGGAAAAAATGAAGATTTTGTTTGTTTGTTTGTTTGTTTGTTTCTGAGCAGGAACACTAGCAATGCAGGGAAGAAAGTTTTATATTGCATTGAATCCTGGATTGAAATGGAAATTATAAATTATAATGCATAAAAAGTGTGATCCAATAGCTGCTATAAAGCTCAAAAATCTCTTCCTAGACCACTTGATCTTTCTAATATGATTGTGAAGTTTATAAAAGCGATGACATTTGTATAGAAAATAAGAACTTTCCTTGGGTTGGAATCAGGATCAGAAATTCATTATATACCATCTGATAGTCTCGTAACTTTAGTTAGGTAAATTGATTGAGAAGTCAACCCTCCTGTGAAGAAGCTCTATGAAACAGCAATTCTTCTCTCTCAATGAATTCAGAGTTGCTTCTAGCATTAGTTATGCCATTTGTCATTTAGTTAGACTGACAGGCAAAAGAAAAATTCTCTTTCTAAGGCCAACATTGCCCCCTTCTGCTATAAAGGGGCCAAGACATGTAACTTTCCAATTCAGAAGTTTCTGGGGTTTTTGGCTTACCAACATGGTAAAGCAAACTGCCTTTTCACCTTACTGTGTTGCTAACAAGTACTTGGAATAGTTATTTTTAGTACTTGTTTCCCATTCTTTGAATTTCCCACTCAGAAGTTGTAAAACAAAATTTCCTTCTCATAAACATTTATTCCCTTTCCAGATCGAAGATATTCTCTGTCTTCAGAGACCAATTGCACAGAAAATGGTTCCTCTCCTACATTTTTCTATATATCTCTAAGGTCCACTAGCAAATGACCTATGTAAAGATATTGGAGAAATAACAACAGGAATCCACGAAGGTATTATTTGAACATGAAAAGAAAAATATTCATGAAGCTTTTTGAGATTTCACAGTAGTAACAGACAGGGCTGGCCATTTTGGAAGTAATATTTTAATATTGGATAATGATAGCTAAAGCTATGCTACCATTTACAAGAGAAATCTTGATTTCTTGCCTCTTTTGGTGTACCACATAAAAAAATCACACTGGGCTCAAAGTCCCCAATATCAAGCGTCATTCCACAAAAAAATTGTCTATAAATATTTTTAAATAATCAAAAAAAGATGTTGCTGGAGTCTGAATAATAATAATAGTAATAGTAGTAATAATAATAATAATAATTATTATTATTATAGCTATTAAACGTCAATCTTCCTGACCACTTCTTTTCCACTTTCTTCCTATAGATGCCAGAAAACCTGTCCGCAAACTTCCTAAGAAACGGACCTTATCTCTTTTAACACTGGGAATAAAAAGAAAAAAGCTAAGGTTCCTCTAGATTAACTAGACTGCTGAGGCAAGTTACAAGAGAGAAAATTCAATGAACCAAAGAAAGTCATTGGCATTCTTCTAAGAAGAAGTTGATGGAGTCATCAACTGAATGTTGTTGGGTTGTTTTTAATAAAACTTGATCATCCTACTTGTGTGGATTTTAATTTAGCTACCAACAGTAGGTTTCTCCGGTTCTGATCTCAATTGTTTTAAACCTTCTGTATATCCAATAATTTCAGTTGGTGTAGTTACCAATACATTTTCATCTGTGTAAGCAGGAAAACTAGGATCAAAATGTTTTGCACCTGGAGTATCAGCCCAAACCCAGATACAGAATTAGATACCATTTTATATTCATAATACATGGGAGAAATCTGAATGTTTATAGCACCTCTAAAAACTGGGGCATTCTCATATGCATTCAAAATATAATGTAAAGTTGACTTGTGGTCACTTTCATAATTAAAAAATCTAGTAACACACCTACAGTCCCAATAGCAAATATTTTTTCTAAATCCACAAAGGGAGAAGTTTGAATGTGCTTTTACTGCTAATGTACTGAAATCTTCTTTCCTCTTCCTTCTCTATATTTGGGCACCCTCAAAGACATGTAACATTCACAGCACATTAATACTGACAATTTGGATGGATAAAGTCGATCCAGCAAATAAGTACATGATGACTTTTATTTGGGAGTATGGTTTAAACCTGTTGCCCAAGTGATACCACTAGGCACAATACATCTAAATAATTATTTCTCCCCACTTGTTCTTTAATACTAACAGCTCCCAGTCCACTCATCCAATATTCCTCCTGCTTAGTTTCCCACTCTTTTGCTGCTTACATCCTCCATCATGGTGTTGAAGTCTCTAAAGGCGGATGGTGGAACTGGAAGTCAAAGACTACTTTTAAATCACATGGGCATTACCAAGAAACTCTCACAGCCTTGTAACTAGCATATGCAGAAGGCTGTCATCGTGAAACTGATGTTGGATTTATGCGAGCATTAAAAGAAACTCAAACTAAACTGGCTAATCCATAACCAAAAAAAAATCAGCTAATCACCTAATTTTAAATGTGGATTCTAAATTTCGCACGTGTATCTAGTAGATTTTGTAGTCAGCCAGGCTGAACATTTCTTTGCTGGGTCTCACTCACATAGCTTGCTGCAGCATAATTGCTATTTTTTAACATACCTTATCAGAGAGTGACAGAATGGCCATATACTGAAGATGAACATACACTACCTGAATGCAATGTAGAGCATTGGTTTTGTAAGCTCTATTCTTAGACCTGGGCATAGGTCAGAGTATCAGTTATGTTACTTGTAAATAACCATATTGCTGAAGCTACAAAGCACCAACTAAAATACATCATTTTAAAACAGAAACAGATCAAAATGCTGCACATGATATAATCAATGAGGTGTAAAAAAGAAATGCCATGTGACAAATGGAAATTGACTCTTTCAGTCAATTAAGAAGCAACTGGGGCAATGACGTGCACACTTAAACCTGTTCTTTCATTGGAGTAACAGAGTGATTATTAAGATAAGATGCTATTATATGGCATATTATATTATGACACAATCCCTAGGTTTTGTCCTCTGACAACCCTAAGTGGTGCACCATATAACCTCAAGAGCTGAGGTGGACAGACCTGTACCAGTAAGTTGACAATTCAAAAAAGATGAGATAATTGATGCTGGAAGGAAGCTAGGATACAGCAATGTCCTCAACAGTACTGCATCACCTGTACAACTGCTGGAGCAGAGTACACAGCCCAGGCCACACAGCCAGCCATTCAGGGTGTCCAAACAGCACCTCCGGAAACAATTTTTCTTCTCTCTGACACAAAACTCCCATTCTGGGTGGGATAGGGAGAGGAGGGAGCAAGACTAAAACAAGCCCCAGCAGAATTCCAGCAGCTCTTTTCCATGTAGGAACATGTCCCCCACTTTGGAGCCCTGCTGCTACTTCAGGATGACTGCAGGGTGCCTGCTGCTCCGTCAATGCTGAGACAGGCAAAGTGCCAAGGCGTAACGGGGAGTCATTTTTTTAAATTTCCTCTCTAAAATAAAAATAGACTCTTTTTCTGGCACCAGCTTTCAGCAACCCATCAGCATGTACAAGGTTTGAAAACCTGCAACTATCCCACTCTGCTCCCTTTTGCAGTGTATGTTAGCATGCCTTATCCTTGCATATCTCTTTGAATCTGAGGAAGTCAAATCCTGGATTAATGGTTGTTTCTTGCAGAACATAAGAACAACAAGAAATAAAATGTGGCATCAAGCTGGATTAAATATTTGATTTTTTTATAATATTTAAGCTTGTATTATTTCAGTTCATAAATATTAATATATTAAATGTCAGTACTAACAATAGCTATAATTAATAATTATATTACATCATATTATATATATTATAATGTATAATGATATGAGTAATAGTTTAATGAAATCAATATTAATATTACTTCTTGATTAAAGTAATAGGTTTTTTACATTTTAAGTTACGTATTTCAAAACTGTTCATTCCTTAATGTAATTGTAAATGTTATGGTCCTGACAATGTCTAAATAGCCGAGCTAAGTTTGCTGTATACCATAAAAAAGGCAAAAGAGAGCACTATTCGTCTTTTCATTTTGCTATGCGCTAAACATATGACAGGAATAATTGAGAACTGGGCCCCAAATCTTCATAGTGTCAATAGGTACCATACACAGATATTTTTACCACAAACGCACTGTATACAAAATGACATTTGTTCTTAATAGGTTTTCCACTGTTAGTTGAAATTGTCCCCAGATGCCTTGCATAAATTACAAGCTATAATTACTTTCCCTGCAGCTGAGCAAAGACAGCCCAGAGAACCTAGAGTATGTTTCCCCTGTCTTATTTAAGTACAGGAATGGCCAAAACCAATCCCACTGGTGTTACAGCTCCACTCCAAAGAAGAGGTTTCTAATCAGTCCAGCAGCCATTGGTACCCCAGAGGCTGTTGCCTGTGGCCTGGTACACTCACCCCCATGGCATGATTGCACAATGAACGCCCAGAGAAAAGATTCAGTGCTAATCAGTGGTCAGAGGCCAAGAAGCCACCTCACTGACACAGGAACAAGGAGATACGTGTTATTGCTCCCTGTGGTAGCCTTGTCCCCTGCAACAAAAAAATTTAGCTGCAAGGAGAACAGAAGAAGAAACTCTCTTGTGTCCTCTACCTTGGCAGGTGTTGATGGTGGAGTTTCATTTATCAGAGGCTCCATCCATGCAAATTACATATTGTGTCTGAGGAGATATGGATGATGGGGGTTTTTTAACAAGGTTCTCTCACCTCTCACAAGCTTTCTCTGTACTTGATGTGTTTAGGTGTGCTCCCCATTCTGCTGTCTACCCAAGGTTCCCCCAGAAGTATCGTCCAGTGTTCCTTTATGTCACCAATGCCAAATGACCCACAGGGCTCAAGCAGAGACATCCCTTTCCTCATGGAAGCCTTTTGAATACAAAGTGAATGGTGCAGTTCACAAAGGTTTACAAAAAGAGAGCTTGACAGAAATGACCAGCAACAACCGCACATCCACCTATCCTTGCCAGCTTTATTGTCTCCTGCAAGTTCAGCTAATACTGGCTGGTTCCACCTGGCCATTGGACCCTGCTTCTCATGGACCTTCAACATCATTAGCTAGCCTTCACGAAAGGAAATCCAGCACCAAATGCCCTTTTTATGGCCCAGACCAACCCTTCATCAGTTATTCAGGTTCAGCTCCTTCCTAATTACTACATTTAACCCATCCCATCAATTCAGCTCCTACTCTGGAGATACTAAAGTTCACTTGGCCATCTTTAAGAGTGAGACTTGTCAAATGGGCAGTTAATAATTATTTCCATGCTTGGCTAAACCCAGTACAAATCATTAAGTTCTCAGGTGGCATGGGGTCTTTAGTCATGAACTCGAGAAATATTCACACTTTGTTGTGAAGCTCCTTCACAGACTATTTGTTGCATTTCACATAAACATGCATGAAAGGATACAGTACAACAATGCTACTTTACCAGACATATGTATAGGATCAACATATATTGGACTTCTGACAATAAGCAGTCGCTTCAGAATGACAGTGGATTCTGGATGAACTGACCTCTTCCCCTTTATTTTAGGGATATTGTGATAGATCCAAAAAAACCCTAACCCTTTACTTACACCACAATGGTGTCTCAGAAACATCCTCTGCAGAATTTCTCCTTATCACAAGAGTTACCTTGTAAATGTGCTTGTCAAGAAGAAGTGCTGAGAAATTAAGCAACCCATTAATTCATCTAAACAGAATAAATTCTAACTAGCACAATTAAAAAGTGCAATATGATATTATGTTAATATGGTGTACAGTGCATATTTCTGGAAAAGGCCGCGTATTTATGTTGTGCAGCAGGCTACATAGGATATGCGATCAAAATGAGATAAAGGTGTGAACATGAAGGGACATTCTGCAGAAGTTTTTGAAAATATCTCACAGATGGCACTTTCACTCTGTAATGCAAATTTTTATGCGTCAAAAGAAATAAGAGAGAAAGACAAGGAGAGCTTGGTAGTTTTGAAGAAAAGGCATTCATTGCCTCAGACAGAGGATAATCTCCAGCTAAGAATAAGGTCTGTCTAGGGATTTCAACTAGGAACATAGCACCCTCCTAAAGAAATTACTTTACTTGCCATTCACAGCTTGCACTGGCTGGCATTGTGCTGGACTTAGTCACCACCCCACTGTAGAAAAATGCACATGTATAGTCATATCTCATTCATTTTACAGAGGTTTTTCTCTAAGTTGATATTATTTAGTAGAAAGAACCACTACTAACAGTATAGTGGTTACTGCCATTAGGATGATGCAATTTTAGAGATTTTTTTTTCCCAAAAAAAAATCACACATGAAACAGTGTGATGGAAGATTCTGGCTTTGTCAATCAGGATTCAAATTGCACCCAACGGGCTTAAAAAAAACCAGGATTTTTTGAAGTACTGATTTTGAGCTCTCTCCTAATTCTCACTATGGAAACATACCCAACGTATGTGTGATAGCATTGCAAGCTTACAGTGACGTAACTAGTCTTGAGACCTACACAGCCAACACTAGTGTTATGGCTTTCAAAGCCTTCACTTCTATTCCAACCTTCCAAACCACTGTACCCACACAACCTTCCAGGACTCTTTTGCTTTCCATGTACTATCTTCTTTCCTCTTCCTTTGGCCCTGTGTTTTGTAGTAGTCATCTGGAGCCAAAGACTCTGATAGCCTCCTCCTTCATTCAGTATCCAAAATCCAATTGAGCAGCACTTTTTGACAGTTAGCTTCTCTGTACTGATAACTTGCATATATCTCAGCTTCTTTAAAGGTACAGTTCTTCGCAGGACAAAGTAAAGGGATAATTCAACGAAGCCCGGAGGAACTATATTGGCTGAGAAGCTGAAAAAGAGTAGGCCTATCTTTCATAAAAGAGCAGAAAAAAGCAGAGTTTTCCCATGCTATTGAGCCTCTCTTACAGATCTGGAACTGCTTATCTCTTATAAAAATAGCATCAGCTGCTCTCTTCCCACAAGCATCCCCAGACTCCCAAATTGATGGGGAAAGAAGGCAAAAGAGCTCTGGCTACCTCCTCTGGAGGCTATGGCCAGCTGTTTTTCCCAGAAGGCAGGAGAGCTAGTGAATTAGTGCACTTTTCCCACATCAGCACTCCTAAAACTCTTGATGCCTGTAGTTTCCCATTCCAAAAGAGACCGACATAATTTTAATTGAAATTGTTGACCGCAGGGATCACCAAGCACACAATGTCTCCAGCTACAAAAAGAAGTCTATCATCACAGATATGAGACCCTGTTCCGGGATCTCCTCTGGTCTCTACATGGTAGCACTACAGACACTATGAATAGTTATAAACTTGTTTGAACTTTGGATCTCACCCTCGTGCCCAAGCATAGCCATGAGGAAATGTCGAACAAGCCCAGCCAAAGCATGCTATCTACTCAAGCAGTCTGGCAGCCTCATAAAGAGTTCCTAGAGGCAGCAGTGGTAGAAAAGCCCCAGGACCACCTCTGCCTACAGAATCCAGGCAGCATATGGTGGACGCTTTGCTCCCTAATTGTGTTTTTAAGAGCCTGATTTTACCTTGCTATCACTTTTCCTGAAGAAAAAAACTG
>WAAD01000491.1:169663-211864 GCA_013389945.1 Fregata magnificens | reverse complement strand
CCCCCGCTGAGTCAGCGCTGCCGCTCGTCAGGAGCTCGCCCTTTCCCGCTCGTGGAGGGGGAGGTCAGGGGTATCCTCTCCCTCCCTGCGCTTTTGCCTTCACGGGTTTGCCCCCTTAGCACGGGTCCCCCGGCGCAATCCTCCGCTCCGGAGCCCTTCACCTCGGTGGCTTCCTACCTTTAGTCATAGTCTCTCTAAGTTGTTTTTTTTTCCTAATGGGCTGGTCACAACTTTCATAAAAAATAATTTCTAAGGGGCTATTCTAAATGTTTTTGCATGTCTATCCTAAGCTAATTTTCCTTAAATACACATACAGATGCATACAGTTCAATTTAACGTGACTATGCAATCTTTTTTTCTTCATTTTTGCCTTGCTGAATGATAACCTGGAAGGATTTCTGCTTAACCAAACATTTTGTGTTGGGGTATTCATAATGAAGAAGTGGAAACAAATATCTAAAGCCTCTGATACAGTGGTGGCATCCCCTGCCTTCATTCTGGAAAGCAGATTATGGAAAGAATTAATCTGAGACCTACAGTATTTCAAGCGGATTTCTTCTGCTGCTGAGTAATCTATATTCGGCCCATATTTTTTCCTTTTCTCTCAACTGCTTCTCTAATTCTTAACTGATTTCAAGACGGATAGATACAAATTTCTGGTAAACATAACTGTTTATGGGAAGGAAGGGGAAAAGTTTCCTGGTTCTTGCTGGAAGGCTTTTTCCTCTGAAAATGTCATTAGAAATATAAAGACTCAAACTCCAGCATTCAACCTTTAGCCATAGATAATTTTTTCCAACAATTTTTCTAGTTGCTTATGGTTTTTTTTCCTGTGGGACCTGCATAAAATATATAGAGAGAGAGTCCCACACAATCGCAGATTTTATTTCTTCTTAGAGAAACTTTCACTAACTAAGTTATGGAAAACTGCTGTTGATGAGACTGGTACATGTCCTACAGGTTAAGAATATGATTAAGCCACTGTTCTTTGACATTCAGATACTACCACCTTATTTTGGTACTGTTAAATCCAGAAAATACATTCCCTGAATACATCTGCTCTGAAAAAAAGATTTTACCACAAGCACTCGTATATATCATCATATAGAAGGTGCTTTCATGGCTTCATGGACTTACTGCAGCTTGAAAAATCCTGCTAGGCACTCTGGATTAACATTTTAGCTGTCTGTGTTGCTGAATCTTTGCTGCTATTTTTACTCATACTACCTAAATGCAAATGTAACTACTTCTGCTTTTAGATTGAAAGCTCATTTCGCATGTGTCAATGCACAGCTTTCAGAAGGTAACAACACATTTTAATTTTTTCTCACTCCATTTAGATTTGAACTGAAAAACTGGAAGCAGATATCATGTATCCATTCACAGTGCAAGCACTAATCACCCATGCCTTAGGGTTTTCTTCATTCTTTTAAAAATTAGTTCCTTTCGATAAGAAAATTATTTGGCTTCAAAATAAAATAAATAAATCCTATAGTGAGTGTAACAAAAATATTAGTTTAACATTTATTTCTCCTGTCCCAAGAAAGGAGAACACCTTCAAAGATCTATAAATCTTAATCCTTACAATATTATTCACCACATTTCACTTTGGTACTTGTGTCGAAATAAGATACAGCTGTAAGTTGGTGGAGTCAATCCAACAACAAAACAAAAAGTCATTTTCAAAGACACATTTTCTGCTCAGCCTCTACTACCCACCTGCTGTTTAATGACAACAGCAAAGTTAGGCAAGAAAGATGCCTCATAGCCAAGAGCATTGGTGTCATCTAGTGTCGGACAAGTGGGTAAAAGTATGGAGACAGGACTGGAAACTCAAGGTAATTCCCTCTAGAAAGTAGTGGTGCAATGGAGGGGAGATGATAAAACAGTCATTGGCATCCTAAGAGAGTGGCAGGTGTCAGAGAAAGAAGGGTGCTTAACAGAGTCTCAGGGGCCCACCCCGGGGTGTGATTCATGTCTGCAAGTTACAGAAGTCGAGTTTAGGGCAGGTGACTGCCTGGCAGCTGTGGCTTGTGCTCTTGGTGGCACAGGGACGTCTGAGGTAGCTCGGGTTCAGAGACAGGACCCCAACAAAAGGGTGAGAAATAACTTTTCTTTCCTACTGGAAGTTTAGCTTCAACACGTCATCAAGTCTTACCAATGTGAGAGGGTGGGCAGTGCTTTCTGCCTCACCACTGTATTGGGTCTGGTTGAGATGGAGTTAATTTAAATTTAATTTAGGAGGCATGGTGGTGTTGGGTTGATGGTTGGACTTGACGATCTTAAAGGTCTTTTCCAACCTTAATGATTCTATGATTCTATGATTCTATTATGATTCTAATTTTCCCCATAGCAGCCCTCAGAGTGCTGTGCTTGGTATTGGTAGCTAGAAAGGTGTTGATACCACACCAGTGTTTTGGCTACTGCTGAGCAGTGCTCGCACAGCGCCAAGGCTGTCTGTCCAACATTTCTGCCCTCACCAGTAGGCTGGGGGTGGGCAAGATCTTGGGAGGGGACATAGCCAGGACAGCTGACCCAAACTGACCAAGGGATATTCCATACCATATGATGTCCACTCAACAAGAAAAGCTAAGAGAAAGGAGGAAGAAGCGGAGGCATTTCTTATTTATGACATTTGTCTTCCAGAGCAACCACTCCACGTACTGAAGCCCTGCTTCCTGGGAAGTGGCTGGACTTCGTGTGCTGATGGGAAGTAGAGAACAAAATCTTTGTTTTCCTTTTGCTTCCGTGCATGGCCTTTGCTTTTGCTTTTATTAAACTGCCTTTATCTTGACCCATGAGGGTTTTTTTTCCATCTCATTTTCTCCCCGCCCTGTCCTGCTGACGAGGGGAGTGATAGAGCTGCTTGGTGGCACCTGGCATCCAGCCAGGGTCAACCCACCACACTGCTTTTTGGTGCCTGAACAGGGACATGAGACAACGGCAGTTTTGTCTTAAGCATGCTATAGCTATAGTAGTTATTCAGTGGCAAGCTCCTGTGCGGGTCACGGAGTCTGTTGGCTGCACTGCTTATCTCTTTATTTTGCTGAGCTTAGGAACATGATAATACAAATAATGGCTATGTGCTTTGCCCTGGCGTTGATGGCCTTACTGTGCTGGGTGAGCTATTTTGTGGGGAGGATGAAGGAACTTGGGAACATGCTAGTACAAACAATGACTATGATGTGCTTTGCCCTGGCTTTCTGTGCTGGGGGAACTATCTTGTGGAGAAGATGAGGGAGTACATCTCCCTCTCCCTACGTGGGATTGATGTGGGCGGGTTTATTATGCAAGCTCCCAAGGTCCTTGTTCACCCTTATGTGAGCAGTTTATTACTACTAATTAATACTGTTGGCATATTATGGTTTTTGTGGAATCTGGTCTCGTCCTGGTGTAAGAGAAGACAACTTGTGGGTGAGGCGATACTGAAACGTGCCTTGAGGCGGCTGGTCCCTGGGTGGCAGGGTGTGTGGAAGGATTTGGGCAGATTCTTAGGTCAGTTATCACCTCCCATAACCTGGGACTTTACACCTGAACAGGCAAGCAACCCTGGCAAACTGATGCACCACCTGGTAGAAGGATGCCTTGCCTACCCCAACGAAAACTAACAGCTTCTAGCCCTGTACTGGGGCCTGGCCTGCACCTATTGAGCCACAGTTCAGTACTCGCAGAGGACTGTGGTTGAGGCAGGGACCCAAATTGCATCTGAGGACACCATGGTTGAGATAGGGACTCAAACAACAACTACAGTAATTGCCCCAGTAGTGAAAAAGAAACAGTGGACAAGGAGAACAACAGGTCCGTATCATCGATTAGTAAGGGAGGAGGAAGAAGAGGAAAGGTTTGATCAAGAAGCCAGTCCTTCAACACAGAAATTGGAGGAAGGAGTGAGAGAATTCAAACAGGAAGCAGAAACTACCCGGTCCCTGACCTCATCAGAACTTCGAGACATACGGCAAGATTACAGCCACCAGCCAGGTGAGTGGATTGTTGCCTGGCTGCTCCAATGCTGGGATAATGGGGCCGACAGTCAGCAGCTGGAAGGTAAGGAAGCCCAACAGCTGGGATTCCTTGTTAGAAACCAGGCAATTGAGAGAGGAATTGGAAAAAAGGCAGCAATCTGCAGTCTCTGGAGATGGCTCCTCTCAAGTATGAGGGCAAGATATCCATTCAAGGAAGATCTTGTGAACTCCCCAGGAAAGTGGACTACCACAGATGAAGACATCTGGTACCTGAGAGAATTAGCAGTGCTGGAAGTCATCTACAGTGATCTAGATGAGGATGAGGTCTCCAAAGNCAAGAAGGCTGTTAGCTTAGTTGCTGTAGAGACACAAGAAGGCAATCAGCGATCTCCCAGACACAGAAGAACTGAAATCACCTCCCTTGATCCTGGTGAGGGGATTTCTGGTCCGGCACTGCAAGGGTCAGACAGTGACTACTCTGACCAGGAACATGAACAAAGACTCCCTGCTTTCAGCCAGGAGGAGAAAAGGGATAACCAGGTATACTGGACTGTGTGGATTCAATAGCCTGGCACATCAGACCCAGAGAAGTATAAGGCTTTGGTAGACACTGGTGCACAATGCATGCTGATGCCATCAGGGCATAGGGGCACAGAACCCATCTGGATCTCTGGAGTGACAGGGGGATGTCAAGAATTGTCTGTATTGGAGGCTGAGGTGAGCTTAACAGGGGACAAGTGGGAAAAGCATCCCATTGTGACGGGCCCAGAGGCCCCTTGTATCCTTGGCATAGACTACCTCAGGAGAGGGTATTTCAAGGTCCCAAAGGGGTACCGATGGGCTTTTGGTGTAGCTGCTGTGAACACAGAGAAGATCAAACAGTTATCTACCCTGCCTGGTGTCTCAGAAGATCCCTTCATTGTGGGATTGCTGCAAGTTGAAGAACAGTAGGTGACAATTGCTACCAGGACAGTGCACTGGCGGCAGTATCGCACAAACCGAGACTCCCTGGCTCCCATCCATGACATGATTCATCAACTGGAGACCCAAGGAGTCATCAGCAAGACTCACTCACCTCTTAATAGTCCCATACGGCCAGTGCAAAAATCTAATGGAGGGTGAAGGTTAACAGTAGACTATTGTGGCCTGAATGAAGTGATGCCACCACTGAGTTCTTCTGTACCAGACATGTTAGAACTCCATATGAGCTGGAGTCAAAGGCAGCCAAGTGGTATGCTACAACTGACATTGCCAATGCATTTTTCTCAATCCCTTTGGCAGTAGAGTGCAGGCCACAGTTTGCTTTCACATGGAGGGTGTCCGATACACCTGGAATCAACTGCCCCAGCGGTGGAAGCACAGCCCCACCATTTGTCATGGACTAATCCAAGCTGCACTGGAAAAGGGTGATGCCCCTGAACATCTACAATACATCAACGACATCATCATGTAGGGAAACATGGCAGAAGAAGCATCTGAGAAAGGAAAAAGAGCAATTCAGATTCTTCTGAAAGCCATAAAGAAAAGCAGGATCAAGGGACCTGCACAGGAGATTCAATTCTTGGGAATAAATTGGCAGGATGGACGCTGTCATGTGCCTATGGAAGTGGTCAACAAGATAGCAGCTATGTCTCCACCAGCTAACAAGAATGAAACACAAGCTTTCCTAGGCCTTGTGGGGTTCTGGAGAATGCGTATTCCAGGCTATAGTCAGCTTGTGAGCCCTTTCGATCGAGTAACCCGAAAGAAGAACTATTTTGAGTGGGGCCTTGAGCAACAACAGGCCTTTGAGCATAACAAACAGGAAATAGCTCGTGCAGTAGCTCTTGGGCCTGTCCGGACAGGACCAGCTGTGCAAAATGTACTCTACACTGCAGCTGGGGAGCATTGGAGCTTCTGGCAGAAAACATCAGGAGAAACCCAAAATTGACCATTAGGGTTTTGGAGCCAGGGGTATCGAGGATCAGAAGCCCACTACACCCCGACTGAAAAAGAGATACTAGCAACATATGACGGGGTTCGGGCTGCTTCAGAAGGTGATGTTGCAGAAGCATATCTCCTCTTGGCTTGCTCTTTTCAGAAAACTAAATTTTATAGGTGAATGCAGGCTAACAGTCAGGTGAGAGGCATTACCTTACATGGTACTAGAATAGTTTTATAGTAGAATAGTTTTACTAGAATATCTAGAATAGTTTTTCAGTTCCTGAGATTGGGCCAGCTTAAATAAGCCTGAAGGGTGGTTAGTAAATATAAGGAAGAGGGACAGCAACCACATTTTCAAACTGGAAAAACCTCCCCCTGGAGTTGCAGCTCTAACTAGGCAATTAAGCTCCGAGAAACAGTCAATGACTACCTTGTCTGTTATCTTGGGGATGAAGATTTATGTGCTGACCTAGCACATAGCATAGTGTGCTGACACTAAGTAGTCACAACAAGTCTGTAAATGCATTTTTCCCATTGCAGAGAGGTAGAAAGAGAACCCAGCTCTGAGGGGTTGCACCCAATGAAGAAGAATACATGTGGCTGTCTGACCAGAGCCAGTAGTAAAGGATTTTTCATCATGTCCCTGTGTTCTTTCCACAAGAAGAAATAGAGGACAACTTAATGCTTTCCTTCGCAAAGTGTGAGGCAAAGGAACATTATCTCAGAAGGGATCTGCAAGGAGCTTTCATTCATCCAAAGTGCAGTTAGACCTGTAGCAGCAGTGTTTGATTCTCAGGGTAAAGTCAGATCTCGTAAAATCCTTCATTTTAAGGCACTGAGAGTTCTTTGCAAGCATCTATGCATATTAGACCATTATTTCTTAACATCCTCAGAGGGCATGCCCTGGTTAACCAGGATGGCTGTTCAGCATATTGATGGGTGAATTTATTCATCAGGGTGACTAATTTTCAAGTGGGGGCACGAGATAAGCCTAGTGGCTAACAGAAGTACCTCCCAGAGATCTGTGCAGGGATGAGAGTTCAGGACAGACTATGGATGATCTCTTTGCTTTCTGCAGCAACAGAACTGAATAAGCACAACCAGCGGTCAGGCTTCAGACATATTCCAGTTATCTGTATGTATTACTGCATTTAGGGGTAAATCAAACAAACACCACATATGTCATGAAATTGAGGAGGTTATAAGCTTGCTAGAAAGTGTTTATTCTCTAGGCCAATCAATTGTGCTTAACCATGATTGGTGACTTAGTAGGTTGCAGACCTGGAGCAGCTGAAGTAGACAGTGTCCATTTATGAAACTTCACGTGGGTGGCAAGGACACAATTCTGTGTACTGTGATGACCTTACTCCCTAACGTGAATCTACTAGAGTGCCTAGATAAAGTGTTGAGGCATAAGGAGCCGCTAGCAGCCCGCCAGTAAAGGGTGCAGCTGAGAGACTGCCCAGCTGATGGGAGAGCAAACAGGTATGCCCAGCCTGTGCTGCAGGGTCTGCTGCAGCTTTTACATCCAGCCTAAATTACAGTACCTAAACGGGGGTCTGGGATTTCACACCAAAAAGCTGTGATTAAGGCATTACTAGAATATGGGATATTAGTCACATCTAGCTGTTTCCTTACCAAGAAAACAGGAGGGAAGGCTTCATTATTTGAGAAAAGCTTATTGTACTTTCTTACCTTCTTGCCATTTATTTCTCTCCCATCAATACCATGCTTCTCATGAACCTTTTGACTCTTCTTCGACATTTTCTGCTTAGGAGGAATAGTTCACTGTGCATCCAGGCAGTGTTGATATAGCTGGAGGTTTATTAATGGTCCCTAAACTGAAACTGCAGAAAGTTTTTTCACACTGGAACTAGTGATGAAACTGTATCACAGATAGTAATTAGTTTGTGCAGATTATAGGGAGATAAGTTTGGTCACTGCCTCAGTCCTTTGGAACTTTCATTCCCTGATGGGGCTGAAGCATAGAAAATTATATCAACTTTGGTTACTGTCTCATTGCAACTGAATAATCATTGTAAAATTCTCATTAGTGTTATCTCAGCAAAGACCAGATAGATCTTGAGGGAAGCTGTGGGAGAATTTTACCCTTTTTTTCCCCCCCTGAAAAGGTCATCAGTTTCAGATTGTTAAAAAAATTGACTAGAAACCAGCTGGTCAACCTGAAGGCTGGCAAGTACCTAGTGATGAGTCTATATTACCCAGACTTGATTAATAGTGGAGACTCTGAAAATACCACCTTCACCGCCTTTCTTAAACTTCTGGTAACATGTTTAGAAATATATTAGTTTATGTCTCTAAGCAAGTCTCTGACATCTGTCAAAAATGGCAGATTCCTGGCTCCATAATACAATGACAGTATCCTAATCAAAATGGGAAGATAGCTATATTACAAACACATAAGTTGCTTCACAGAGTGATTATTTCCTCCCTACAAATGTACATAGTTGCATTAGGTTCAGAATCTGTCATTATTTGCTTAATCTGACATTGACATTATAGGAAAGTCAAGATCATTTTCATATACTATAATACTTTGTCCTTTTCTTTGCTTTTCTGCCCAAAAGATGAAACATGAGAAATACCATCTTTTTGGAGTAATATTCATTGCTTTCACCTGCCTGCAGTCCTTACTGTAGTTGTCTTCCCAGAAGCAATACTTCCTTGCAGTGACAAAGAGGCCATTTCAGAAAAGTGTGGGGCAAGCTGATGAAAGAATTGCAGTGAGCACAAAGTGTTTTACATTCTCTGAAAAGTGGTATGATGTTGTATTTCCACTTACCTTGCTGAGCAAATAATGAAAGTCACTCACTTTTCTCTGCAATACCTTTTAATAAGCTCTCCTAACTGTGTAGTTACAGTGCAATAGTATCTAGGATAGTAAAGATCTTTTTCAAATGGAAAAGGGGAGCTTGTGTTATAAAATAAAAGTGTTCCTTTTTTCAAGAACTGAAAAAAGTTGCCTTCAGAAAGGTGTATTTTCTGTATTAATCCGCTCCTTGTATTTTGATATATATCAGTGGGTGACTAGTTCTAAATCTGGAAATAATAGATTTAGTTTTCCTAGGAATTAAAGATACTCAGACACGTCTCCTTTCAAAAAGAAATATTAAAAAGAGATTCTCACGTCTTTCCAGAAAAGCCATTATCAGTCAGGTAGATGTGCATTTATACAAGGTCGATTAGTGTTACTAGAAAAAGTGAAAAGAATCTTGACATGAGATAAACCAGGAACCTGATGTCATGGTAGACTTAAGAAGAGACTAACCAAAGGATGGTTAGCTATTTTTGAATAAGCTGTTTTTGAACTAAAGGTCCTTATCTTTCTCTTGTGTTTTGTGCTTTATCAGAAACACCAGTTTTGATGTAACTCAAAGGGAGAGGGTGGTGGGAACAGCTGAAATCTCAGGCTTTTATGGGAAGGAAAAATAATCTTTAACATTTCCCTAACTGCTTAATTCACAGAGTTTATTCTGCAGCAAACCCTTTTTATTCCTACATATTGCAGCATTTTGTTATCAGTCAGCAACCTGTCATATTTTCCATAGTTTAACTAACCTACAGGAGCCAGAGGTGCCATAGTCATATTGTCTGATATTTATATACAAGGGAGTAAAAGGTGAGTAATTGATCCTGGGTCATTCACACAAATAATGTAGTTGATCCTTTGCTGACTGAGGCAGGCTATGAAGACTAAGTAGGTACGTACTTCACTCACCAAGAAGACAAAGGCATGTGATTCAAGGAAAAAGGTGTTTCTATATGGAGCACTTATAAACTAAAAGACAAAGCCTGTGACTTGTAGAGTGAAGGATGTATTGAAGGGCCTCAGAAGGATTTCAGGCATGTCTGTGGATAAGGAAGAGTTATTTGCAGTTTTTATTTGGCATTTTAAGCTTTCTGAATTAAAATCTCTAGATTTGACCTTTTGAGAGAGAACTTAACTGCATGACACCATCAGCGAGTGTGAAGGCTACGTCACTTTTGTCCGGAACAGTAAGATAGGCGTTGTAGTAACAAAATCTTTGTTGTGCTCCAAACTGGGGTCAGGCAAAATGGAGTGTGGGAGAGTACAGGATGATATCTCTTAGACATCAGTAGTGGCACAGCTCTATTGTCTATAAAATGAAGACAAAACACTAGCAAAGAGTTTAGTGAGGGAAATTATTCATTATTACGCCTTTCTCTATTCTGTGTATCTTCTCCATTGTTTTAGAAGAAGAAGGTAGCGGAAGGAAGGGAGAGCAGGAAATATGTCAGAATTCTCCAGAAAGGATTTTTCCATACAGGAATACATATAATTATTGGGTGAGATTGTCTTTGAGACCTAAATTATAATTGCATATTAATCAACAGGATGTGAATTGTCCCTCGATAGTTAAATTTGATTTCAATTATAAGATTTGGTTTGGATCAGAAACAAAATTTCTTGGCATGAGTGTCAAATAACTACAATAAGAATCTGAACTGCATTTTCTCTGGCAACCTCCTTTTTGCAAGAAGTGAGCCTGCATTTCCATTTTGTGGTGGCCCATAGAGAGAACTGCAAAGAGATTGCCCAGTGCTCTGCCTCAGAGATGCAGTACTGGAGTTTCATGTGGTCAGATCCAGTCTGAAAACATGACAGGAAGGTCATAGTAACTCTAATTTAGCGAATTCTTATAAAATGCTTAGGCAAATGTCTCAATTGTTAGAAAGGGAAAACGTAAATTGATCCTGGTGAGGCATCCTTTGAAAAATTGTCAGCACTTGATGTGTCAGTGTTCAGTTATGTTGAGGACAACTTCCAAAATAATTTCTGACAGAAATGCTGCTAGACATCTCAGCAGGCGCAAGGGTACACCATTAAACCCCCTGCCATTGAAATACAAGTGACCTGTGCTGGTCACTGTGCATTAGAGGAGATGTGGCAGAGACAGAAAAGTCCAAATGCCTGCAGCTGCCTGTAAGAAGGGTAGATATGTCTAAGGGGGCATTTGAACCGAGGTGTTTACAGAGTCTCTGTCTCTCAGAGCTTTTCTGACCCCCCACTGAGTTACCCGGAGGGAGCTCTGGAGCTGGTACTTATTTATAGCTTAGGAGAAAATTCAGGAAAAATATCCTTCCTGATAGATTTAGCCTGGAAGGTCATTTTAATCCAGGTGAATTTAGCCAGCAATGTATAAGGTGTTGCAAAGTCCTCTATTTTCAGGTATAATTTTTTGTAAGCTACTGTGGTATTTAAAACATCCTCTTTCATTGTATTACCAAAGTCTGCAATGCCTTACTGTGCTAGGCACAATGAAAACGCTGGTTACATGAAAATACAACACCAAATCAGATTATACTGAATATTAATTTTCTTTTAAGCAGGTGACAAATATCTGTCCTGCATTGAGTATGCTGTGCAGTCCTTTTGTAGACAGACTGACAAGGATCATTTGTCCCAGGAATTATGACGACTGTGCCCTTTGAAATCCACTTCACAGAAAATCCGTAATAGAAGCGTGAATTCATGAGTTTCCTCCCTTGGTGCTTACAATTCCAGGAGATTTCCCTTCAGCCTTTGTTTTTCTATAGAGGTCCACAGTGGTCAGCCCAGACATTTTCCCTCTGTGCTCTCAGGCACAACATCCTCTTTACTAGGTCTCAGTTAAATTAGGAGCAACTTTGAGAGCAATCTCCAGACCTCAGTCTTCCACTTCCTATCCACTACTGTCTGAAGACATGACTCTTAGAAAAAGTCAGATGAGATAGACCTTACCCTTGGACAAAAAGATGGCAACAGAAGAGAAATGGTGAGGTGGGAGAAATAAAAACTTTTTTATTTACTTTAAGATACTTCATATATCATAACTTCTCAACTGATAAAACTTCAGTGGGATATAAGATGACCTCTGTGGTTTTTGGCCTAAAAATATTTTCTGGGTTTTTTTAACTAAAAATATTGAATGAGCATGTCTGTAAGACTGTGCTTATTTTTCCCGATAAACTGGAATGTATTTACTGAATGGGACGCTACATCCAAAATCTGCTTATCCAAACATCGCTGCCCTGGAGAAATGCAGGAGTGTTTTTATTAGAGCAGTAACACTGCACAGAAATGACAAGAAAGAATCAAAATCCAAATAAAGAGTTCATTTTTTAAGCTTATAAATTAATGAACTTAGTGCCCTCATTAACACTGGTAGAAGGCAATAGCATTAGATACTATTATTTACCAAGCCAGTTTTCATTCAGAATGAACAGCATAAAAATAAACTTGTATTGAAACCATGCATGAGTGAAGTTAAAGCAGCACTGCATGGCACAGGTGAGTCAGAAATAGTACTATCATTAACTAAAATGTATTTTTAATATTTCTACTTGGTAACACTTGTTTCACCATTTCACATAACTATGTGTATCAAATAGGGTAAAATTTACCAGCAGCTTCTCCATCTTGTTGCTTAAAGAGCAACAAAATGCAGTATCCTCATTCTAAAAGGCATTACTTGCTATTCAGTTTTGTCTCATTGATTCACAGTATAATGAAGTTTCAGTCCAGCTATTAAATAGAGCAGATGGAATTACAAGGACATATTCTGCTAGGGCAGAATTATGTCCAGTGAGACCTGGGATCGTTGCTGGTGGACACCTGTCCAGGCAACCAGAGAGTGCCAACACAGAGGTGAGCAGTGCCTGTCCTCTCCACCACTGCCTTCCTGGGGGCCTCCAGGTGCACATGACGTCAGGCCCAAAATCCGTTTGAGAGCAGTCATCAATAGTTATCTGGTTTCTAAACCTAGAGCAAAGGCCTCAGAGCACCAGACTGGAAACTGAACTCTGCCACTTAAGCAAAGAAACAGAGAAACTTGGTTAGAATTGAGCAAGTTCTTATCTGACTCGCATCACGACGCCTGCCAAAATATGAAATTATTCTGCTGTTGAGTTTCTAGGCCATCCTTCATTCTGGCTGTTATTTTATATGACCTTCTTCACTTCTTTCTACCATCAGCTTTGTTTTCTAGGTTTTGAAAACCAAAAAAAAAAAAAGTTTATCTGACCCTATAGATAAAGAGACAAAACTATGTGAACTAAGACTGCTGAAGCAAAGAGCATAATAAATTAGTTAAGAGGAAAGTAAATGTCTTTATGGAGAAAGAGTTGACAGGAGAAGACGGTGGCAAAATGGGAAAGCCAAGTAGCAACAAAGTATTGGAAATTCAGTAGCTTTTCTCAACAACTTCCTGTGCCCTTATGTTAACCTAATATGTAGAAATTAAAATAGAAATGCATTCTTTCCTGTTATTTATTTCTTTGTTTTCCAGTTCCAATAGTATTTTGATTCCTCTTAGTGAAAAAGCAATTGATAAATACCCTGCAAAACATTTCACAGGGACAGCATTTAAACTTGAAGACAGAAAAGCGAAGCAATCTTACTTGAAGCTGCTCAAAGCTGAAATCACCTCTAAATGACTGATGTTCACTGGAAAGAGGTTCAGAAACAAGATGTTCTCTGGCCTTGAATCTTTGCTGAACAATGACACCAAAATCATCAGTCACTATTATAAATCAAATGTTTTGTGGTTCACAAAAACAAAGAATAAACAAGCATCGACCATTCTGATTTTCTGCTATTTTTAGCAGAACAAGCTGCTTTCTCTCCGTGACAAACTGTGGAACAAAATGCTAGCATTATGGCCTTCCAACAAGGCTTGTAAGGCTGGAGAAAAAGAAAATGGTACACCAAATGACTGATTGCTACACAGTGATTTTCCTATTAGTAGGAGAGACGAACAAGTTAGTGCAAGAACAAATTTCATAGTTGTATGAATACGCTATATATATTATATAACAATAATATATATAAAAATATATTATTCTTAGTACTATCCTTTACTGACCAAACAAAAAGGGGAAAAAATGAAGTGGTTCTAGGAGAATGTTAGAGTAGGAAACGAGGAGATTTGGGCAAAGCAAGCAAGGAGATTAGTTTTCTGAAAGACAAACAGACACTTCAAAAATGTACTCTGGGTAAAAGGATCCAGTACTCGATCTAAGACCAAAATGTGTTTGGGAATGTTGAGGAGTCTAAGACAGGAAAATGAGAGTGAATGTCTATTCTTTCCAGCTGCATATATGCTTTTCCTCTGCTAACTAGGTAATTGATTACAAGAGCTCCAAACAAGAGGATATTTGTATTTCCACTATTAGGTGCTTCTGAAATGGAGGAAAAGTACATTCCTAGAGTGCTTGTAAAGCTGCCGCATGGGGAAAGGTTTAGAAATATTTTGGAAGTCTGGGTCTGATCCTCTAGGGAAACCATGCTGCAAAATCTTCTTTGCATGATGAGGGTACAGAGGTAGTGTCTGCACCTGCCATTCATTCAGATCAAGGAAAATGTAAGAACATATGGGCCTGATATCACGGGATTCAAAAGAGCAGCTCTGTGGGTATCCACCTGGGGTATACAATATGCTTGTTATATAAGGTAATTAAATGAAAAGAAACCATTAAAAGAACATGATTAAAGTTGTAAACTAAAAATCAGAGTTATTAATTTCTCTATGATTTTGCTGTTGAGCTCATGATTGTTCTATAGATGTGGATGCTTCTATTTTTTACATTATCTTTGTCAACACAGAAAAGACCTTAAGGACACAGTCTAAAGGACACAGAATAAATCACGTGTTAAGAGGGAAGAGCAAAATGATATAGGATGCTGTATAGCCATTCTTGATGTTTTTCCCTAGATAGGAACATTCTCTACAAGAGGCAGTGTAAATGGCACATCAGAGTTGAAGATGTCTAAATTGGTCTGAGTCCCTGAGGGAAGGCTGCATATATTTTTATTGACGGATACAGAGGCCTCAAAGGGTTTTCAGCCTCCTTGTACTTTCCACGTGGCGGTGCAGACTTTTAGAACTGTCATCTGTGTAGATGATTTTTAGATGTGGGTTTTTAGTTTTCTTTCTCAAAGATGTTACTCTATGGTAGAAGTAACAAGAGAGAAGACACTAGATGATTAAGCAGAAGTCCACACTTCTGCACCATTCTGGTAGGGTTTTTCAGAGGATGTGTATAATTTCCAATGTAAACTGTAGGGTCAGTACTACTACCTTTGGAGATATGTACCTGAAGTCCCATATGACAAGAAAACAGCCAAGAGTCCTTGAGGTAAAAGGCCCTCAAAGGCAGATATACAAGGAGAAGCTGAAGACTCACTGAATTTAAAGACAATGGAAGGTAAAGGTGTTAATCCTGAGCGTTAGCCTGCCAAGTGAAAAAATTGGCTTTACTTGTTACTCTTTGTTACACAAATGTGAAACTGAGACACTAAATGACTTATTCTAGGTCTCATTGGGAATTCAGACCCAGCAGGGATTTCAGTCTCCGTCTTTCCCATCTGGCCTCACAGACATCTTGCTCCCCCTTCCACTGGATATCCCATCTGAGTCTTCCCTGAAGTAAGACAAGTCACTCAACATTGAGGCATTTAAATATAAATTCACTTTTTTCAACTGTTTTCTCATCATACTACTTTCTATCACTTATCCCATGGATCTAATCTATCCAAAATCTACAGCCACAGTCAGCTCTTTGACTGTAATAAGTCACAAACAAAAATAGGTTTGAGTGGAGAATTCATTGTTTCCCGGAGGTGAATTTATACAAATGTGTAGATTTTTCTAGGAACAAAACTGAACCTGCACCATAAACTTACACTGTCGCTGATTATTTCTAGCTTTCAGAATAATTTTAAAATCATGCTACTTATACTACAATTGGAAGTAATGAAACCTCACAAGAAAGGTCAAATTTCCTGGAAGCGTTGGCTGAATTTTGAGTTGTGAACATAAGGGAGGCCAATTATGTTGTCAGATGAAAAACATGTGAAACTGGATGGTTTGTTTTGTGGGGAGAGGAAATTTTCCCAAATCAGACAGTTTTTCACAGAATTTTTCTGATTATTTTCCTATTTTTCATTAGTGAGCTACCAATTTATTCAACTCAGAAATTAAAAGCAAAACTCAAGGAGTTAAATCCTGGCTTTGTTGAAGACAGTGGGACTTTTATTCCTGAAATAAATATCACAGTGAACCACCCCTCACCCCTAATCAATTGTGTTAACATTTGGGGAAAAAAAAAGGAAGTTTTGCCTCTGTCCTCCCAAGCAAACTGGAAAGCTGCATGTTTAAATATGGTTGTTCCTATGAAGTACTGAAAAACTATTTTGGAAATCTTCCCATCAAAACAGCTGTGTCCTTTTAACTTGGATCTGACTAAGGACCCTGGTTTCATTCACATTGCAAGAACTGCTGAATGTAAAGCCATTAAAAGGAGCTTTCAAAATGGCTTGGGCAGACTTAACGTTTTTTAAATGTTAAGGCATTAGCTTTTTGGTAAAAATATCTTAATTAAAAATGAAGTTCATCTATAAAGTATTTTGATAGTCAATGATAAAACTCTTCAGCCTTTAATCTTACCAAATACCTCTAAATAATTTCCATGTATTCTTCTATCACTGCTTTATTTTCTATTTTGCTTTGTCATTGTTTTAGTAAGAGTTTTAGATAAAATATTATATCAAAATGAGATATATATATCCTTCTTCTGATAAAGGCAAAAACATTATATAGTACTGGAAATTCACTAGCAAGACTTTATAAGGAAATGTTATTTTATAAAACCAACAAAAATCTAACAACACATATGGGACACTAATAGAATTTTTTAAGCGTCTTGGGTTTTTGCCATCAGATAATGAAGTGTGGATCTCTTGAATCACCAAGGAAAAAGGTGTATTCTGAGTACTGGTAATTCCAGTCCATATATGAACTTCGGTATTTATTCTGGCTAGATTCTGCTGGGTCATTCACTGAAAGGCGATGATTGTATGAATCAAATCACAAGTTATTGGACTCATTAGAACTGCAGGCTTAAATACCAGGACCAAGGTTAAGATAAGAAGCCAAGCTGAGTAATCATATAAGGCCTTGCTGTGACTAACTTTCAATAAACCAGCATTTTTCTTTTGAACTTTCTTATTCCAAAGAGAGCCAAGTAAGCAGTGCTGTAAAAATATGAAGCTGCTGTGCTAATAAAGTAACTTATTCTTCAGTGATATTTAAGAATTTGGTGTTGCAGCAGGAATAGCTAGATACAAAAATTTCCATATCCTTGACTCATTGTCCTATTCAAATGAAATGAAGTAGCCTTAACGACTAAAGCAAGACATAACAGAACAAAAGAATGTTTTCCTCTTTAGTGACGGAAAAATAAAATACCTTATTGATAATATGGAAATGCTGAAAATAATATCCCATTGAGGTACTATCAACTATGAAGCTCTTGTTCCAGTGGACTGATTCCAGGAAATTAGGAAAACAGTCAAAATGCTATTGGTTCCTATTTCATTACTTTGCTTCATACATATCAATTGTAAACCTTAGCCCTTTGGTAGGGCTGACTCGCTTGAAAAATGGTGGCTTTCTCACATCTGGTTTCTCAGCACCTGAAAAACTGCCATCCATGAGGTTATAAATACTGAAAAATATGGACGTGAGTTCATTATTTTTTAATTACAAAGAGAGAACATTAAAAAAAAAAACCCAAACTGTTAGAAATTCTGTTCTTCTGTTGATACTATTCCAATAAATATATTTATTGTTATAGTACATGAAGAGTGAATTTTAAGGCAACAGAAGAGTATGTGTTTGTCAGAGGAAAATATTTCTCAAATTTAATTGTGCTGCAATAGACATTCAAGAATAATTATTAAATGTTTTTCATTTATATTTTACAAAACTCTCATTTTGCATTTCTGTTTGACTTTTTCCTTCTCAGAAATCAAGAAGCTGTATGCAAAATTAATTCCAAAGAATAGTTATTTTGCTTTTTTATGAGTATGTATTTTGTCATAATGAATACCTAGGTGGTTATTTCACATTTAAAGTAGTTCTATAAAGGTTTTCCTTTATTGCTCTATAATGTGCATGTCAGCAGTTTCCACATGTGACTGCCTTATATCCCTGATGCAAAGATTAAATTCTAGCTTGTTTCTCATTTAGATAACTACACACTGAGAAAATGGAAAAAGCAGCTGTTACTTTCAGAGAAGTTCTGTGTAATATTAGTCAGTGCTGTTGCTAATGTTGTTTTTGGAAAACTAGCCACTGGAACTGACAGAAAATTTTAATTTGAAGCACTCTGTCTTTAAACAGATTTTTTCAAGGGTAGGGATCACTCCAGCTACCTCAAATAGGTGGATTAAGCCATTTAAAAGGTTGTGTTCACTTAAATGTTGTATTCAAATGTTCAACTGCTACTCCAGGAGATCATATGTCTCTTGCATTGCAAAAGCATCCTGGCTTCTATTAGGAATAGTGTGACCAGCAGGAGTAGGGAAGTGATCGTGCCCCTGTACTCGGCACTGGTGAGGCCGCACCTCGAGTACTGTGTTCAGTTTTGCCCCCTCACTACAAGAAGGACACTGAGGTGCTGGAGCGTGTCCAGAGAAGGGCAACAAAGCTGGTGAAGGGTCTAGAAAACAAGTCTTATGAGGAGCGGCTGAGGGAACTGGGGCTGTTTAGTTTGGAGAAGAGGAGGCTGAGGGGAGACCTTATCGCTCTCTACAACTACCTGAAAGGAGGTTGTAGTGAAGCAAGTGTTGGACTCTTCTCCCAAGAAACTAGCAATAGGACAAGAGGGAATGGCCTCAAGTTGCGTCAGGGGAGGTTTAGATTGGACATCAGGAAGAATTTCTTTACTGAAAGAGTGGTTAGGCATTGGAACAGGCTCCCCAGAGAGGTGGTGGAGTCATCAACCCTGGAGGCATTCAGAAAAGGTGTGGACGTGGCACTCCAGTGCCTAGTTTAGGAGTCATGGTGGTGTTAGTTGATGGTTGGACTTGATGATCTTAGAGGTCTTTTCCAACCTTAATGATTCTATGATTCTATTGCAGGTCTTATGTTAGTTATACCTGTTATCTGAACAAATGTCCTAGTTACTTCAAGTATCATCAATATCTGGCAAAAGAAAACTGCTTCAATGGCTGCTGTTTGTTTGGGAGGTTTCTATTTTTATTAATAAAGTTTTACAGACTTCATGTTTTCATTTTTCCACTGAAATTTCTCAGAATCAATGTAGTAAACCAGGAAAAAGTACAGATATGAGTAATAAGATTACCACAGTCTTATGGTGTTGGAATGCTTCTATATTAAGGATAATTCACTTGAAACTTCTGCTTGGAAAAAATGTCAGCTGAAGGGAGATCTAAGAAATGCTACTGCTGTGAATGGTATGGAAAATGTAGAAAAAGAATGATTGTTTATTTTTTTTCTTAAACTGAGTGTTATGATTGGGTATCAGACTGAAAACAAAAGGGAAGCCTTTTTTTTTCCCACAAGAGTCTATTTTTGCAGGACTTTTTAGACACCACAAGTGTAAGGAGGATCAAAAGAAGAATAACTTAAATTCACCAAGAGTAGATTCAGCTGTGGCTATTATCTATGACAATTTAAATTCAAGTTCTAGGTCAGGAAATTTCTAGATCACTGATTGCTGGGAAGATAAAATAAACCAAAGATCTCTTTATGATTTGTTCTTATATTCTAATCTTACATTTCTAGACACTCCCAGACAGATGGCTTGCTACACCTATGATCTGAGCTGGTTTTCTTGGTGGAAAGACCTGTCAACCAGGAAGCGTGCTAACAGGTAAATAATGATTCTTATGGGAAATGGTGTGGGGGGGGTGTGTGTGTGGAGATGACATTAATTGGCTGGGTTAGGTGTATAAACAAGTCTCCTTCACTTGCCATGTGTAGTCTACCTGATAGTGTGTGATGGCTGATGAACACACATGACACAATTCTCCATATGCTTTCTTTCAAATATATCTGACAAATTTACCTATTGAGTGTATACCACTGAGAATGTCTGCTCTATTGCAACACAATCATGTCATGTGGTAGTGTTCCTCTTAGGAGTTAGTCTACATTATGCCTCCTTGTGTATGTATTCCACTTGTGTCAGATTGCTGTTTGAAGTGATAAATATATCTCTCCTCAAAATTGAGCATGGACTCATCTTCTTAAACATTGCTTTGCATCTTACTTTCTGTACCACAGCTGAAGTTGTAAATGATCTGGCTCATTTCCATTGCCTGACAGGCTGAAACTGGAGTGGCAATGTCATTAACTACTAACCATATGCAAAACTGAAAGCAGTAATAATCCACAGCAAAATAGGTGAAAATCAATAACAAATATTTTCAGGGTATGTTCTGCATGAATTTCTGACTATTCCCATTGAAACTTAAATTTCAAAGAACAAGTTCTGATAGTAAAGTTGAAGAGAAGTAGGAAAAAAAATAGCATAGATACAGATTGTCTCCACTGTTATTCTAGATTTTTGGTTTTACAGTCAACTATTTCTGTGAACAGTTACAGAGAGCTGTCAAGAAGTGTTCTTCCCTGAAACACAGATATGAGGAACCCTTGCCAATGACTCCAAGTGATTAATACTCATGGGACTATTTCATAAGCAAATGCAAATTATGAACTATTTTGCTGGTTTACCAGTTTTCATCAAAGTTCTCTTTTCAGATCTTAGCCTTCCGTTTTTGCAGAAGAAAAGTCTGTTCTTTGAAGGAAGCTGACTCCAAATGCTGTAAGTTCAGGTCTTCTCAGCTGTGCTATACTGGCAAGTATGATTAGCCTTATTTTTTACAGACCCTTTTGATAAGTAGCCTTACTGCTCTTATCCATTGATTTAGGGACTGTAAAGATCAATCACTTACAGTGCAAATGTTGTAAAATTGCATAGCATGCTTTATTCTTTAAAACTTTCTGTTCATTTTTGCTATATTTATAAAAGAATCTTGAGGTTTAAATATTTGGACCCAGATTGAGTAAAAGAAGTTAAAGGTTAAATGTTAAACTCATTGCAGTAAACTCACAAAAATTTCCATTAATTTCAGAGAGAAGGTTTTGACCTAAAACATTTATATACTTTGGGCAGGATTCATTAAGGGTCTAAGAGTTAGGCAAGATAGGCCAAATGAGTCACTGTGTCTACGCTTCCTACAAGAACAACAGGGGAGAACAAATTTTGATGTGATCGATCTGACACTGAGAATTTCCCAGATAGGGAAAAGGACACCAGTCTAGAAATGCCTCCCTCTCTCCTCTAATGATGCAGGGTTTCTAGACAACAGCCTTAAACTAGATGCCTATCCTTAGATATCTAAATTTAGAAGAAATGAATTCAGAAGAAATAAATACCACTCAATGTTAAACATTTCATATCTTTAAATTCAAGAAAAATTAGTCCTCCTTAAGGTAAGGGATCTCATTGAATCAAATCTTTCTTAAACTCTATGCACACTTACCTCTTGAATTTTAGGCTGAAGGGGGAGGAGAGTTCGCTTTTTTTTTTACCTTCCAGGGTTATCAATCACCAGATTCATTCATTCATTAAAGGGCCAACAATTATACCATCTAGAAAACACTAGTTACTAACTGACTTCAAGGCAAACTGCTATGAGAATATGTTTATAGAGCTATAAGGCACCTTCAGACAAAAAAAGCACCACTTGTGTCACTGAAAGCTTGCAGGTATGTGAGTCAAAAAAGCAAGAAGTGAAGACAGAAGAAGACAGAAAAGAGGGCATGGATGAGGAAATTTACAACACACCTGGTATGTCAAAAGAATCGACCAGAGGATTTCACATGCCTGCCCTACGAAAATGCAGGTAGGCTGCTTCTCACAGCAAGGGGCAAACTACCTTGCATTTACCAGAGCTAGAAAACAGGTGCAGGAACATAAATTCCTACTATCCTAAGGCTCTGTTTATGCACTAAAATGCTCCTGCTTGCTTTTCCTTATAGCACAGCAAAAAAGAAGAAATCTAACAATCATTTCTTTGGAGCT
The DNA here is from genome assembly GCA_013389945.1 of Fregata magnificens. NCBI lineage: Eukaryota > Metazoa > Chordata > Aves > Suliformes > Fregatidae > Fregata > Fregata magnificens. Next base: position 190,061 of record WAAD01000491.1, on the reverse strand, counting down.
GAAGTTGATCCAACTAGGTTAAAAAAGGACACTATGCCAATTAACAGTATATCATTGAAAAAGTATTTTAAAGTGTTTCCTCTTGGGTTTGTAATGGTGGAATGTCTTCTGGGACACATTTTCCTTCCAGGAAAGTGATGGGCAACAGGCAATCAATCGATTTGAAGCTGAGTCTAAGGAAGAACCAAAAAAAGAGGTGAGAACTAACTAAGGGAAAGGAAAAGCAAACAGCAGTGATCCTGCCCTGAGCTCAGCGTGGCTAAGTGAGCTTCCCCATGCTGCAGTAATTACTGACCTTGCTCCCAACCATGCGGTTGCCTCCAGTGAAGATGAGTAAAACAGAGGAGCCTGAGCCAGGGAGGTGTTCTCACTTAAGTGAGGTGAAGGGGGCCGGGCACAGGTGCCACAGCAAAGAGACCCTGCAACTCCTCTCAGAGCCTCTCTCTGTCACTGGAGTGTGGCCAGATGTTTGGGTGATGACTGTTTTAAGATATGCAGCCAGCGAGATTTCTCTAACGCTGCTCCAAAGGTGGTGCTTAAAACCTCAGCAACAAACAGAAGATGATTGCTTTCTTGATTATGGTAATACGAAACTTGAAATGTAAAAGCTTCAATTTGCTTTGAGGTTGCTGACATTGATTTAAATCACTTGTTACCGCACTGGATGGACTGCAAACACCTCAAGAAGAGACAGAGATTATTTTCCCTGTATATAAATCTTACAAATCTTAGCAAGCAGTATAGACTCTACCTTAAAAAGCAAAACCAAAATTAACCTCTAAAATTAAGAAAGAAAAATGAATATTTTGTATAATTTGCAGAACGGGATTCTACATTTTTATTGGAAATATATTTTTCAGGTCCCTTTTCCTAGACACTACATAGGTGCTGTAGAAAACACTAAGGTAGATGGGCAGCTTCTCAGTATCTTTTGTCTGCATAATGAATAGTCGTTATAGTGGTTTTATGCAGATTTCAATTAGTTTTACAAAGAGCCGTTGCTCTGTTGATATTCAAAAGGCAAAATAAGCTGTCTAATCTCATCCTGTATAAGGAAATTACTTTTATTTTACTAAATTGCATGCATGTACAATGTGTTTAATTCAGAAAAAGAGATGTCTTAATAGTATAGTACATATTCCATTTGGATTAGATGCAACCAGCTGCCAGAGGAATAACAATGATTGAGAGACTAATAGAATAAAGAGGATAATACTCTTTAATGCCTTTCTTACGGATTCCACAAATCCTCTTGATAATTCATTTGAGAAGAGGTGTACATGATGCTCCAGGCTCTAGCAGGAATTGCTGTACAAACTGAGTGTTGGCCTGTGCCTGACCTCTGAACTGCAGGAAGGCTGTACTTCATATCCCTCCTTGAAAAATATTTATTGTGTTTATAATGTTATCATAAAATCATAGAATGTCTTGAGCTGGAAGGGACCCACAAGGATCATCAGGTCCAACTCCTGTCCCTGAATAGGACAACCCCAAAATTCACACCATGTGTCTGAGGGCTTTGTCCAAACGCTTCTTAAATATTGTCAGGCTTGGTGCTGTGACTGCCTCCCTGGGGAGCCCGTTCCAGTGCTCCACCACCCTCTGGGTGAAGAACCTTTTCCTAACATCCAGTCTAAACCTCCCCTGGCACATCTTCCTGCCATTCCCTCGGGTCCTGTCACTGGTCACCAGGGAGAAGAGATTGGCGCCTGCCCCTCCTCTTCCCCTTGTGAGGAAGCTGTAGACCACCATGAGGTCTCCCCTCAGTCTCCTCTTCTCCAGACTGAACAGACCAAGTGACTTCAGCTGCTCCTCATATGGCTTCCCCTCTAAACCCTTCACCAACTTTGTGGCTTTCCTCTGGACACTCTCTAGTAGCTTTGTATCCTTAATATACTGTGGCGCCCAAAACTGCACACAGTACTCAAGATGAGGCCGCACCAGTGCAGAGTAGAGTGGGACAATCACTTCCTTCGACTGGCTAGCAACGCAGTGCTTGATGCACCCAGGACACGGTTGGCCCTCTTGGCTGCCAGGGCACACTGTTGGCTCGTGTTTAGCTTGCCGTCAACCAGAAGCCCCAGATCCCCCTCTGCAGGGCTGGTCTCCAGCCTCTCATTTCCCAGTCCATATGTACGTCCAGGGTTGCTGTGCCCCAGGTGCAAAATCTGGCACTTGCCCTTGTTAAACTTCATACGATTGGTGATTGCCCAGCTCTCTAAGTTGTCCAGACCTCTCTGCAGGGCCTCTCTGCCCTCAAGAGTGTCCACAGCTCATCCCAATTTTGTGTCATCAGCAAACTTAATTAGTATTCCTTCAAGTCCTGCATTCAAGTAATTTATGGAGACATTAAAGAGTACTGGCCCTAAGATGGATCCCTGCAGAACCCTGCTAGTGACTGGCAGCCAGCCCGATGTAACCCCATTTACTATAACCCTTTGAGCCCAACCTGTCAGGCAATTCCTCACCCATTGCATTATGTGTTTATCCAGCTGTATGCTGGACATTTTGTCCAGGAGGGGTTGGAAGGACTTGGTCACCTTTAATAAACAACAAGTTTCATTTCTACCTCTAATGTTTTATTCATAGAAATTAACATAAATAAGATGTCACCCAAATCCTGATAAAGACATATACATTCCCGTATTATGTTCTATGATATTCTAAGAAGAGCATGATAGAAATGATATAGAGTACTATACATCTCTTCCCATCTGTGTTTCAGCAGAATCATTTGTATACATTGATGAGATCCCTCTGAGCCTTCTCTTCTTCAGGCTGAAAAGTCCCAGCCCTCTCACCCTTTCCTCATAGAAGAGATGCTCTAGTCCCTTAATCACCTTTGTGGCCCTTCATTGGACTCCCTCCAGTAGCTCCATATCTCTCTTGTCCTGAGGAAGCCAGACCTGGGCACAGCACTTCAGGTTTGGCCTCACCACCTTCCTCGACCTGGTGGCAACACTCCTCCTAATGCAGCCCAGGATACCACTAACCTTCTTTGCCACTTAACACAAAGCTAATCAGAGCCTTACTTACAGCTGCTTGATCAACCCTTGATAAATGCTTGGATTATGCTGCTTTTACTTTTATTCTTTTATTTATGTTTCAGGGAAAGGGAAGTTATGACATTGTATATTACTTAAAGCAGGGATTTAAATTGTTTTAAGATTCCCTGGGTGAGAATGGACATCACTCAAGTAATTTTCCTGTCCCCTTTGTGTTTTTCCAGTATTTCACCCCAGGAGTAGAGCACTAAATAGGCAAAGAAGGGCTTTTATAATGTCTTCAGTTTTTGTTTGCTGCTGGATGCATGTAGGTAAATGAAATGCAAAGTAGATAAAGCACATCCACAAACCCTGTCACTCTTCAGCAGATCTGGGAATTGCAATGATGTCTCAACAGTTCAGGCACTATCATGTGGTTTGTAGAAGTTAAAAGCCATTGTAAACTCACATGGTAGAAGACTGTAGCTTGTATGTGAATGAAATGTCAATTGGCAGTCAAGATTCATTTGAAGAGTTGGTAACTACATGTTTTTTACATACCTCCAGTTCATTTTCAATGATAAAAGCATGCTATCTTCTTATTCCGTTAATGCAATAAAATTATAAGTAGTTTATACTGGCAACTCACATACAGGTTTTAATAAGGTAATTTGTTAAGGAATATTTTTGAAATATTAGAGCTCTAAAAGTGTAACAGAACAATGAGAAACAAAGCTTTTGGCTTTTTCTCTATCAAGGCTGTTATGCTTTGTTACAAAGAAATTGCCATCAAATGATGCACTATGTGTTCATTTTGCTGCTCACTATAATTATAATCACAATTAAACCTCAAAAATTGTTACTGTCAGTTTAGGATGTATGAAGCTGAAAAAACAGTTTGCACTGCAACAAATTTTATTATTATTAAAAACTGGGTAATCATAGCCAGCTGCAGTTGATCAATCTGGAAATCTCACACTTTTAGGAACACAATCAATGAGCTGATTCTCTTAACTTTGGGATTTTTTTTGCAGTTAAATTCTAGCCATCTCTGTGGAAAGAGCAATCTTAAATGACTTTCCTCCTTCACTGCCCTTGCCCAAGCCATCAAGAGCAGATTAAGTCCGTTCTTAAGCATTTTTAATGCAATTGGGAATTCTTTGTGATCAGATATGGACTCCTGTATTGTTATCATTAAAAAGACACTTCTATGGATGTGGAAGTAAGGTACAAATTGTTAACTTTACATTCTCAAATTAGACCTTGGACTCAGAAAATTTTCATTTGAAACTCTCTCTTGTAGTATTAAGAGATAAGTTCTGAATTTATAGGATTAAAGCATTTTTCCCTAGATTTTCAGATTCATAGTCTTTGATATACAAAACTTCAGTGCTTTAGTTGATGCCACAGTGTAATGCTTGGCTATATACCAAAATATATAGATTATATTCTAGCCACAAATCTTTATGAAATAATAGATTACATTTTGCTCTTTGGTTGGTTGGTCCAACTGGAATTTTGAATTGAGTGCTTGAATTATTGGAGATTTATGCTTAGGTGAAAGAGCACAGGGCTAAGTATTTAAAACAATCTTCGTATGTTTCAGTGTTATTGGATTTGGTTTTAACTTCAGTAAGTGCATAAATTTTCATGCCACAATTATTTCTGATCTCAGAGAGCAGGAGTATTTCGATTGACATGTTTGACCTGTCCTGTAGATTCCAGACTGGTTAGTAGGCAGAGGACTTGAGCCCTTCACATGTACCAAGAGCCACTAATGCTTCTTTCTCTACTGGACTTAAGTCTAAAAGTTTTGAGTTTGTTACATTTGACTTCTGTTAAAATAGTAAAAGCTCTGTCATGTTTTCCAACCTCCAGTTACTCATTCCTTAAATTATAACTCAAATATAGGTTTTTGTGCCTGGGATAGTGAGAAAAATACAGGTTAGAACTATGAGAAATCATGAGAAATATTCCCTCAAAAAGTAATAATATTTAAAAATATGGCATGAAAATTTAGTTGTTGTAAGGTATGAAAGGGAAGTATAGATTTTGAATTGATTTATATTATTATTTGAAAGCTAATTTAAAGAGACCATTGCAACAAACACTGTCACTGCTATTGCGATATGTATTTCTAAATGTAAGAGAAATTAATTATTGTTTTTTTTCACATCCACTTTATAAACAAAATCAGTGACTTTAGAAAATAACGTCCATTTGCAAACTACAAAACTTCATTTGACTTTCTTGTGTTATACTCGATATAGTTATGCACTATGCATGTGCGAGAGTATATAAGAAATTGAGGGTCTAAAGTGCATGAGAATAGGTGACAGAGAAATGACTTAGAGGCAGAATAGTGTCAGGAAGAGACGCACTTGGACAGAGCCCGTATATCCGTGAGTAAGATGGAAAAACTGACCCTGACGAGCCTTCATGGGAATATGAATAATTCCTCAAAGCAGTCTCTTGTCATGAAATTTAGACTTAAGACAGAACTTAGGTTTTTACCTCTGTCCCTGAGCAATACCTTCAGGAAGGTAAAAAAAAAAAAAAAAGAAATTTCATTTGTGAAATTCTAATTACTTTATAAAAATTGAATTTCTTAGGTGATTTTGCCTGGTAAATCATAGTATTAAAGTACTCCAGCATTCAGCAATATTCAGAATCTTGAAGTTTTATGTCACTCTGTATCCCTGTTAAACAGTTGGACTCAACGATTTCACCTGAAGTGATAATTAAATCGGGAGTTTCTCCTTTCTCACAAAGCTCATTGTCAAGGTCTCCAGTGGTAGGCTTGTGCCTGAAGACACGCATGAGACCTTGCACTGATTTCATTTTAAAAGTGGGTTGTCTTTTTGCATTTGACTCTTTGTTCTTCTCTTTTTCAATTCACTTCACATTAACAATTGTACCTGCTTATAGCTATGGCAACAGCCACAAGCTTGCTCTCTTTGTTTTCTTTTTCACTGTACACATCAAATATTATGCCAGTTTTAGTAACATGGCAGACATTAATAAAGACTTTGTTTTCAGTGTGCTTCATTTGGTGGTTACCTTTTACACTTCTGTTGAAATAAACTCACCTGATAGTTTTGAAGTTCAGAGCGTTATTAGTTGTTGTTCAATATTTTAAATACAAGCCTAAGCTTATGTCCTACAGAAGTAAATATCCTCAGCCCTGAAGTCTGAAGTGAAGTGCAGTTAATATCATAGGGATGGAGGACTCCATGTCACACTCCCTTAAAAAGAAAAAGAGCTAGGTTTCTATGTCAGTAAGAAAGTTAATTTCAAAGAATATTTATAAGTCATTTTTAGCTCCTATATATTGAGCAGTTTTCATGAGAATATGCTGTATTATCAGATGCAAAACACAACAGCAAAAGTATCCTCACCCCAAAGCATCAAGCCCAGAAATTTGCAAATTCATTCAAAATTTGAATCTAAGACATAATCCAAAGTTTTAAGCTAGGAGTGTTCCATATTCTGCATAGCATGGTCATTACACTTCATCCCACCTCATGCAACAAGCCCAGTGACATCTCTGACTGAAATATAATTTGTGCTGCTGATGGCTATGTACATGCTCCTTGTCCAAGTGCAATTTTGTAGTCAGACATCATACCTCAAACCTGGCAATAAATACCTTTGTGTGTAATCCTGTAGGTGATAATAGTTCAAATACTATCTTCCAGAAGGAGAATTAAAGAAAAGAGTATGAAAAGTATGCATGAGGATAAACAATGAAAGGAATGACACCAAAATCCACTATTCTTCATTCTTCAGTGGTCTTCAGATCTAATCATTATTTTCACACTTAAATATTAGAGAATAAAACTTTTTAAAATGCCACTTAGATACACCTGACTCTTTTTTAACTTTGTGTAATGACTATAGCTATCAAACCTACCTCTAAAGTTCACAGCTTTCAATTTCATATCAGTATGTTTACTCTGTTCACTAATAAATGAATTAGAAATGCCTATGACTTCATTATTGTGCATGATACTCAGATTTCCAGGCAGACTTTAGCTGTGTCCTTAACAGCAAATATCAGAATCCAACTACAAGAATTCTCATTAAATCTGCTTTTATTTGTACCTTTTGTGATTTCACATGCTATAAAGACAACAGTTTTCCAGTAAAAAAGGAATTGCCAAAGTTTTATTGTAATTTGAGTATCTGCAGTTACAATGGAAATGACTGGAAGAACCTTTGAAAATATGTTTATCATATTTTCTAATCCATTCTAATCCATTTCTAATCCAAAATATCTCATTTACCGCATTGCAGAAAATAAAAGGTAACTAAGTAATCTTTTTTGTTACTCATAAGATAGCTGCAATAAAAATTGGAAACAACTACCCCTTGCTGATGGCTTTCTTTGGGCATATCCAAACCTATATGATTATTGAAGACTTTTTTCACACTTATCAGTATGCAATCTGTAGCAATCCAGGACACTCATTTTCATTCTGCAGTTCTGGTTTATAGGCATAGAATCATAGAATGGTTTGGGTTGGAAGGGATCTTAAACATCATCTAGTTCCACCCCCCCTGCCATGGACAGGGACACCTTCCACTAGACCAGGTTGCCCAAAGGCCCATCCAGCCTTGGCATCTATAGAAAATACTTGGATATTACTAAAAGGTTACTAAAAGATATTACTTAAAGAAGCTATAAATTTACTTTATTTATCTGTGTTGTTTCAAAAGCAGGGTCCAAATTATACATCTCTTTTTCTAATCTGGCAGAACTAAAGGCAGAGGGATAAAGGCTATTGACATGTTCTTGTTATGTGCAATACACAGCCTGGGTCTTGTCTATTGTAAAGTCTGTGGACAAGTTAAAGAGTTTGAGCTCTTTGAACAAGCTCTAACTAAGTTTTGAACTAGCATTATTAGGAGCTGCTTTGGTCCTGCAAATGTGTAAGGATGGTGCACCCCTCAGAGCCCACCAATCCTAGGCAGACAGCAGAGAGCATTGACAGAGGTGGGTAAGGAGGACTTCATACTCAGCCTTCTGTGATTTAAAATTGAGACCTGACTGTTGTAATGCTAACCCACTTTCAGAAAAAAAAAGTGAAAAAAATGAATTAACTTGCTGCGATTTTCTCACTTCCTTTGTTCTGGGTGTTGCTAGCCCAGAAGAATACATCAAAGGGAATACCAGTGTTGAATGGCCATTGCTTTGCAGATGAAAGCCTTTGGGGAAGCCCTGTGTCTGTGCTGGCCACACAGGCTGCAGACGCAGGAGCAGGAGGGACATGTTTGATGCCAGGTGTCCCCAGCATGACCCCACACCAGCTCCTTCTCCTGCAGGAGAGCAGCATTTCCTGACCGACAACAACAAATGACACTCTTGCTGGGGCTGAGGTTTCCAGTTCGTTCCTGCTAATCCCATTATTGCATGCTCTTGTCTTGTTACTGCTGTTTGAGCGGGGATATATTGCGCCTGCAGGTTTCCATTACCCTTGCTGATGCTGTAAACTGGTATCCACCGATGCCCATGAAAGTCAAGAACGCAGTTGTGTAGGATTAGTAGCAGGTAAGATAGTGTCAAAGACTGATGAGGCAAATTACTCAATATAAGCTTTCTGCCCCTTACAAACATATTCTAGTATAACTTTTTTATATGCAATTACAAACATAATGTACTGTAGCTTTTTATAATTTTATAGTTCCCTGTTTGCAAACTCAAACTGTTTTTAGCTCTCAAACTCTTCCCTGTGCAATTAATTTTCCTCATGGATGAGTGGTTTAAAAATAACCTATTTGGAAAAAAACATATAAAATTTCCTCAGTTACTGCAGTGAGTGTTTTTGATATTAGAGAAATACTTACAGTAACAAAGATACTGAGGATATCTCACAGAATTATTCATACATAACTGGCATGTTTTAGAGAGGAAACAAAAAGGGTATATCCAAAGCACACCCTTTACTAATGGATCTCCAGTCCACATTTTCTCTCACGCAGAGGATCATACTTGAAATTATGGGATCTATATATGTTGATAGAAGTTGTTTTTTCCCAGAATAAAGTTGTTCTTTCTCAGTTTTACCGTGGAGTTGACTGAACAAATGGAGCCATCTGTCTGCATTTACCACCGTCAAACCAAGGCAGAGCCCCGCTATTAATTTCTGGTAGACATTGGTAGAGCTCCACAAGCAAGAACGACAGCAGACTGCTGCTTCAGCTGGCATCTAAATTCACCCTCCGCTCTGTTTCTGGGCATAACGTGAAGGTGGATGGCCCTGCTTCCCCAAGCAAGCTTGCTCCTCATGGGCATCCAAGCATGCCTTCCTACTGCCCCACCAGGCTGGGACAAGGCATTTTCTGCTCCCCTTGCAGAAGTCCTATAAGTGACGTAATGGTAGAAGCTTATAAGTGACATGATAGCAGTTATTCACTATCATTTTTTTAAGATAGTTTCAAACCAAAGACAGAACTTTTATCCATCTTAAAGGTGTGCATTTATAGCGGGTGAAGCAGGAAGCTCAGCACGGGAGGCAGCCAAGAAACCCAACCTGTATAGTCTGTGTATTTTCTTGGTTGAGAGGAAAGTTTTATACTCTTTTGGTAAGAGAAATTATTTTCCATTTCCAACACATACTGTAATTTTAACTTTTGTTTCATTGTTGAGAATACAATAAGCCTGAAAAATTAGTTTTCTCTGGAGAAAAATTGGAGTTGTTCAGTGTGAGAATACTGTGAGAAATAACTCGACTGTTACTATTATTGTATGCATCTCTCTCTACAAGGGATAAAGTTTATAAATGACCCATAATATAAATGGAAACAACTAATTACCACCTCAATATGTAAATAATCCCATTTTGTTTCAAATAACAGAAAAGTTAAACCTTACAATAAGCAACACTACTATGACAGCAAGGTCATAAATACATTATGAATGGATACATTTGAAAATCCACTTTCTTTGCAGATTGGATGAGTTTTAGCTTTTCTGGTACTTACCTTGATAAAAAAAAGTTTTTATCTTCTACTTTATGCCTACTTGAAAATATCCAATTGATTTAAAAAGCAAACAAATAAACAAATGAACAAAAACCCAGACACTCACAACTTTCAACCTGAGGTTTTATTTTTGTAATTTCTATATTTAATATCATTGTGAAGAACTTCAGTTTGTATGATGAGTACTTGCAGCTCGATGTTACCAACACTGAATCTTTGGGATTTTCAGAAAAGTTTTTATGTAATTCTCAGAAAACAATAGTTTAATCACAAGGTGACATCTGGAGGAAGGAGAATTCTTCAGTAGACCTTGTATTGAACTGATGCTGAGGTACAAGAGATCATTATATGCTTTGTTTTGTTATATGTAAAAAATACAAAATAAAAAATGATGATAAACTTTCTTCTTCCTTTAGAAAGGCCATTTTCAAGAAGGGATAAATCCAGAGCCAAATCATCTGGGGAATGTAATTAAAGATTAAATTTTTTAATCGAGTGGTTTCAGAACATTTTAATAGGCATCCAAAAATGTCACACTGATGAAATAAAACAAGCTATAGTATTAAAACAATAAACCAAGATTAAACTGGAAACAAAACCAGCTATAATAAAATCTAAAAAAGAAATACAAACAAAAGGAAGAGGATGTTTATAGCAATAAAGCTAAACTAGAAAACTGATAAACTTTCTAGAAAAACATAAGGACATCTATAGAGAGGTTTAAGGATAAAGAATGTTTCAAAGAGCATGAAGAAAAAAAAGAAACTTAGTGAGTTGTATTAATCACAGTTTTGCTTGATTAGGGGGTTCATCTTTTGACTGATAAATCAAATCTAACTGATCAATGAGAACTGACAAGCTCTATTTTCATTTCAGTTATGTGACAGGTGAAAGCATTCAGAAATAGATATTTTGATAGAAGATGTCAGATGACTACTTCATTCATACCATGTGATGAACTACTTTTTATTGCATTAGTAACTTTGGGAGGTTTTAACAACAGCTACAGGAGCTAGACATTTTTAAATGAGGATTTTCAGATAACTTGAAAACTGGCACTTAAATAGTTCAGGAAAAATCCCTCATTAACAGTAGTTAATGTCGATTTTCAATAACTCATGGAACAGCCAATATTTAAAAAAGACAAATGGGTGGTCAAACTAATTACGTCTGTCAGCCTGTCATAAAGCCTGAAGAAAAGAGTAGACAAACTGATAAAAGACTTTATTAATAAATATTTAAAGGAAAGTAATGTAATTCATGCCAATTGGCATGAGTTTATGGAAAACAGATCTTGTCGGACCAGTTTTATTCCTTCCTATTGCTGAAAATAAAACCAATCATCTATGGAGAAAAAGGACAAGAAGCAAGCTGTGGATATAGGACCAAGGCTGAGGCCTCGGATCAGTTGTAGAAAGCTGTTACCTTGATATGTGCAGAATGCCTACCTGAACAGGAGATCCCACTGGAGTAGTCAGACCAAAGGAGCAACTCTTAAAATACTAGGGCCATACGGGATCTCAGAGTGATATATCCATTTTGCCTCTATTTCCCTCAATCTTCCCAGGTCAAGAAGGAGGCTGGGACTATTCTCAGTAGGTTTCTTGGAATGGTCATATTTTTTTGGGGGAAAGGGGTCATTGATAAGAGGTTTTAATAGTATGAGTGCAGACTGTTCTTTGCCAGAGGGACTCAGCACCAGGGAATAATCCTGGGCATGTATTATTTGTGGGGGTAGAGGCAGTCAGAGTGCCTGTATTTGGCACTGTTGTCATCTTCACACAGGAATTCTCTGTACAGCCCAGAAGTTACCGATTAAGGAGGTCACAGGCAGGCTGAGAAGATGTCATGGAAAAGGCACGAGAACAGCTGGCAGACTGGAAAGATGCTTTAGAGTCCGAGAAGTCATCCACTGTGTCTGAAAGCTTAGCAAAGATTAAGGTGTGATTTGATAACCTCTTATAAGTGCCTACAGAGGAAACAGGAGTTTGATAGTGGAGAATAGATGTCCCGTGGTTATGAATTGATGTTAAACAGTTTGGACTAAAGAAAAAAAAGACACAATTTTTCAACTACAAGAGTTATAATAATAACCACTTAGTGAGCACTATAGTGTTTTTTCTATTACTTGCTTTAAAGAATGTGATTATATATTTTCATTCAAGATACATTTCATACAAAAGGGAATTAAGCCACTATAACTATAAAGTCAGAATAGATGTGTTAGAGCTGCTGATTGTGATTCAGCTCACAGGTGTGATACAGAGGCTGTTACTATCACCACAGGTTATATGCCATAAACAGCTGTATGAATATTGCTGAGGACAATCTACTGTTTTGAGACCATTAGCTGGCCAGACTTTTGGACCTACTTGCCAGCTGGGAGGCATAAGAACTTGCTTGGGGATGAAATTCAGAACATGCTATTGCTAATTTCAAAGATGGAATTTCATTAAGGGACAACAACCTGGGAGCAAGTAGAAAGATACAATTACCCCATACCTTCAGGTATCTAATTGAGGGATTGTACCATGGCAGCCACTGACTGTACATTGTGCTCCTGTCATCTAGCTCAGGGGAACATCTGACAGAGCTACCTTAATTATTCCACTGACAGTCTAGGAAGCAGAGACTTCTAACTTTATGCGCTCTGAACTGCACCAAACGTAGGTGCCTACAGTAGGCAGCACGAATATCTTCCATTGTGGGCAGCTGTTTGCACCAAGTGAAAATAAAAAGGAAAAAAGAGGTGTATCACCACAACTTGTCCAAGGAACGTGCATAAACAATGTACCTAACTCACATTGGAAGTCAATAATGAGTAGATATCTAAAAGCACATATGGCACTAAGCTCTTAAACACCTTTGATTTACAGAGGAGTCAAGCAAGGATGCACTGCTTGACTGTGGAATTCTGCACTCCAAGTACCTCACTTCTCTGCAAATCCCAAATTTAGGTCTAGGACTACTGTGCAGGCCACAGAAGTAGATGCATTTCTGGCCACAACTGTTTTGTGCCCTACATACCCTTGGGCTGTTTAGAGCTGTGTGTATCCTTCAGGAGAGCTGAGCTATGCTAGCATATATATATGCGTTTTAATCCAGTCCTCTGAATTAGAGGATTTGTGCTACAAGTCTACAAGTCTATAAGACCAAACATTTTAAGCTGAAATTTTCAAATGCCCTTAAATATGAAAAAGGCAAAAAGTAAGGGAAGTTTTATAGTCCTGTTGAGGACAGTGAGAAACAGTCAAGACACACTCCTAAGCTTACGTTTCTAAACAGCTTCTCTAGTCTTGTTAGGCAAATAAAAAAGTTTTATTCCTTTGATGTGCAGATGTAATTCCCACTGGTGCTAATGAGAATTATGCATACAATACAACAGAATAAGCCCTAAAATTTAAGTGGTTTTGGAGGGGAACTTCAAAGAAAACAGCTAATGTCTGTGATAAATAGTCTGTGAAAAGTTTGAACATTTGAATAGCAATCAGTATTTTTAATTATCTTGAATTTTCTAATTTATGGCAAGGACTCTAGTGTGCAGAAGTCCAACACATAGATGTCCAATCAAACTATAGTAATCTAAAAAGACAAAAAATAAGGACATGAACACATTTCAGACTTATTAAAGTACAGCCATAAAAATGGAAGTTATTAGATTTTTATGATTTGTAGAAAACTGTAAAAGACAAAAAATGTGAGGCTTTGATCTGAATCTTCTTTGAGATAAAAAGAATCCCTATTAAGCCCTAGGTGAACCAAAAAGAAAAAAAGCAAGTCAGACAGGCAGATAGAGAGAGACTAAATTTTAGATTTCCACTGCATTTCTAAATCTCCTTTTAGGTGTACAATTTGGATTTATTGTGGGCTTGGTAATATATGTGTAATGATTACACAAGAAGTAATTTCAAAACTTGGACCGCATATCAGAACAAAAGCTGAGAAAAGGCACTCCCCTTCTTGCTGCAGCGATGATCCATGCTGGGATTATACAGTATCCTATGAAACAGAACTACAGTATGTCTGGTACCCGACCTGTAGGATTAATACTTCATTAATATTGCTAGTACTTGTGTGGAACTGCTTGGTTGGTGTACTGGAGTCTTTCAAACTGAGAAGCCTGCTAACAGGAGGTGAATTCCCCAGCTTTAGGTATCATCTGGAGTACAGATGTCTGCATCTATCTCATTGTCTACAATCTCCTAAGTGTTAGTAGAACAATCCTGGAGAGAAATTAATCTCATCCCACACTAAATATCTATGACAGAGCAGATTAATTTGTCATTAAATTAGTCCATTTTGTTTTGTTGAGTACACAGAGTAGGAGCTAATTAGCTCAGACATGCATCTAAATCTAGGCGAGAAGACTCCCACACCTAGTTTATCCACTGATGTAGAAGTTGGACTGACCTCCAGTGATGGTGACTGTAACAACCACTTTCATCAATGTATTCCTGTGTTCATTATGATTTGAAAAGCATTTGTTAATGATAATCTGTAAATTAAGCCAAATATTTTAATACAGTCTGTCATAAACAAATAGAACAGAAAGTCATCTTCCTATTCTGAATCTTTTTTTTTTTACATAGTTGAAGAAAGGTACATCTCACTTTACTTTTGTCTTCTTCAGATTAAACAAATCCAGTAATCTTGATACTTATCTGCAGGTCAGGTTTTCTGCATCTGTGCTCATCCCAAACAATATCCATTTGATCAAAGATCTTTTTTGCTGTAGCATCCAAGGATGGCTGTAATATTCCAGCTAGGGCCTTATCACAGTAATGCAGACACCAGAGAAAATCTACTTCAAATGTTGTAGGCACAATTTTTCTGCANTCCCAACAGCAGAAGATTACTCATCCTTGTTCTCTTTCTGATTCAGGTTATTTTTCAGGTCTTTCAGCCAATGACCTAGCTTGCTTATCCTACCTATATACAATAACTTGCCCTAAAAAAATAGATGTATTTTTTTTTCCTGACGCTATCTAAAATCTGCCAAGATTTCTTTGAATGTCATGCCAATTATTACAATCTTCTTGCCTTGGTGACCTTTCATACTTAATGAGCATACCTTCTGTTTGTTTCTCTGGGTCATTCTTGCAAACATTTAATAGTTTTCTACCCTGCAGAGACCCTTTGGAGAGTGGAAACTGCTCAGCTTTCCTTTCACCTGTGGCATTTTCACCTAAACCAAGCTTGTCCAGTTTCCTTCTAGGAAAGGCACACGAATCTGTGTTGAAAACCATACTGGAACTGTGGTATGACATCTGCTGTTTCTCTTCCATCCATAAGGCCTTTGCCTCTTGTAGGAGGAAATGAAGCTGGTTTGGCATGATTCATTCCTGACACAGAAAGGTTGGTGGTTATACATCCTTCTGCTTTATTCATTGTGTTCACAGATTGCTTGCTTATTGGCTCCATGTGTTTTTCAGAAGCGGAAGTTAGGATATTTGTAATTTTATGGCACCTCCTTTAAAAAGCAGTGCACCACTTTTGCCTTTTGCAATTTTTTCATATCCATCTGTCACAACTTCTCAGAGGAAACTTAATGCTGAGCTTTTATTAATGAATTCTTTCAGTGCTCTGGAAAAAAAAAGTCATCAGATGAAGGCAGTTTGAAAACATCTGATTAAATCAAGTATCAATTTGTTCCTTGCTATACCAGGCTGAAGTCTTGATCCCTCATGCCTGATATTAATTATGATAGTGTCTAATAGCAAACGAGCTTTTTAGAGAGAGTGAAAAAAGTCATTAAGTGTTTAGAAATTTTCAGCATCATATGTCAATCACTTTCAATCTCTGCAGGGGCAAACTAACCGACTCTCTTGTTTTCATCTTACCTCTGGAACACTTATTTATAAGTGGTTTCCTGTTGCAGTTAATTTCCTCCACAAGTTTCCTTTTGTGACTTTGTTTTTCTAACCCAAACTTTAATTGCGGTGCTGTGTTTTTGCACCATCCTCAGTAGTTTGACCTGGTGTCCGTTTTCTATGCAGTTCTTTTTTGTGCTTAAAATGCCAACAAGATATTTCATCATACTTACAGTTTCTCAGCTGTGTGCCCTTAATATTCTTTTTAATTGCAAATCTCTTTTACTCCTTCTTCTCGTACAAGCCATTTGAAGTGATCTCTCCTTCCAGTTCTCTGATTTCACTGAAGTCTGACTTTCTGAAAGCCGTTGTTTTCATTCTGCCCTTATTTGTGCACTCTGTTTGAAGGATCATGAAGCTACAATGTTGTGTTCACTCATACCCAAGTTATCTTTCAATTTTATGGCCTCAGAGTTCTTTCCTTTTGGTTGAAATAATATGTAGAATTTCTCCCTTATAAATGTCCTACAGTTTTGCTACTAATTGGAAGACCTTGCAGGGCAGTCAGTGTCTCACTATGTCCATCTTTCATAAGTGGTTTCTGTTATTAAACATTTCTACTGATGACTGCTCATTTAAGGGATTTAAAGGCTCAGAATTACATCACCTACTCTGGCTTACAATTGCCACAAATGTTTCTGTTCAAGATTGTTCACTGGCTAATTCTATACTTTGTGAGACTTTGCCACTTAAATCTCTCCTGTTTCTATACCTCTTTATTTGCATTTTAGTGCCAGGTATGAGTCTCAGCTATGGCTGAGGATTCAATCTTTTGAGACACTCTGCACGCATCTGTAAAATAGTAATAATAAACCCCCCTGTAATTCTTATATACTTTCACAATAGACTTAATTCTACTCAATTCCTTTGCTTTGTCTGTGTTGCCATTTTGTCTCTACTTGTTTGGCACAGTGAACAGGTGTGTGTGTATATATGTGTGTATGCCTGCACTTACCTGAATACTAAACTTAGAGGGTTATCTTGCATCCTAAAGAGGCTAAATAATAACAGATAAAGGAGCGTTTGTCTGATCCGTAGAACTACAAGTGACAACTAAACTGCCTATAATCTGTGGATTTAAAGACTTCTGGGCACAACAGGCAGATCCACGAAAACAGTTTGGTAACTGCAGCAACCTCAAAAATACTTCAGCTATGCCCTGTTAAGGAAACAAACAAAAAGTTATCTTAGCCACGTATAAGCAGAGACATCTTCATAAAAACATGAGATTAATAACCTTAATAAAACCTGTTCAAAATTTAATTTTAAAAAGCATTTAATTTTTCTCTTTCCTTATCATACATCTCTTTGGTCATGTCTTTCCATTACTTTAGAGGTCTTGGAATTGGAACAAGACTGGCTGAGTTACTTTGGCTCATGTTTCATGTAAGTCTGCATTTAAGCATCTTATCCATGAAAGACAAATAAAAAGAAAACATATCAAGGATTCAGAGGCCTGAGAAAAGTGAGTTGTTTTTCTGTCCTGGAATTAAAGTACTGAGGAATTATAATTTCAATCTGCATTAAAAGCAAACTATAATTTTTAACCCTCTGTGTCCTTAAAATCCAACGAGGCTTTTAAACACCTGCTCTGCTTCAAAGTATGCTCACAATTACTTTATTGGATCAGGTCCTAATTCGCTCAAAAACATAAATGGACCTTATTGAAAGTCAACAAGCTTGTGCTCTGTGGCTTACTTTCAAGTTATTCCATCTGAAGCACAGGGATCCAATTAATTCCAATGAAGCTGTTTTACAGATATTAAATTTACATATTAAGTACTAAATTGAGGCCAAATTGAGGATTACTGGTGGTCTAAAGGCTTCCAATTCTATAGCTGTCTGCAGTGCAAAACTATTTTTGTGGAATAGTTTCCTGTTATTAGACAATTTTATAAACCACAGAGATATCACTCTTTTCACTTAGCATTCACTTCACAAATACATACATCTTTCTTAAACTACCAGCATATAGTCATGGCATGATTTTCACATATAGATAATAAAATAAGTTAGTGTAAACAAATGATAATGTTTATCCACTGGAAATATTATGTACTGAAATCCTCAGAATTAATTTTTGGAACATTTTAGCTGTACCTTGTTAAGATGAAGGTTGGTTCTGATTTATAGGATCACTGTGGAGTTCCTTATTAAACTGTCACTCAGAGAATATAAGAGTGGAAAACCCATTACCGTGTTAATTAGGTCTGTGGTAGTTTTCAGCCTGGTGGTGACAGCTGCCCGCATGTGGCCTAGCATAAATATTATCCAAGTGGCAACACTACCTCTGTTGGGGTAGAAGACTTTGCACAGTCATGACAAAAGGGAAAAGGATGCTGCTTTGCCCCTTAGAGGGCAGCATCACAATCCAGGAAAAAGCTTCAAAGGTTAGATTCATTTTCATGCAAAATATGTGTAATGACAAAACATGATGCAGCTTCATTTTATTTTGCTCTTTTTTTATTTCTTTCTTACCCAGGGGTAGCTGCCTTGCACAAACACCCGGTTGTGTTCCTCTAGGTACAAATGCTACTGAGAAAAGGTTAGGTAAATTAATACCAGAGGACTATATTGTTCAAAAATGTTGTGTTTCTTGTGTGGCCTCAGCCACAGGATTTCAGGAAATAATTCCATGATAAAGTAGGTGTTTTCATTTCTGGACTGTATCAGGCTGGGGTTAGGTTATAGGTAGCCCCCCACATCTCTTGGTATCTTTCAGTTCTTAATTTCTTTCAGTTTCAGAAAATGGGGTTGAGACAGAACTTCTGAACATGCCCTTGTGACATGGAGACAAATCAAATTTTCAAAAGTGATCTTGAAATTTGTGTCCCTGGTCTTTCAATCAGACTTAGGCTGCACTATACACATCTGTTACTGTGAAGCAAACTAAGGTACAATATTCAGATGTATAGCCACTCTAGAGCAAATTCATGTAGGCCTACACTTACCTATGGTAAATGTGTAGTAGCAAAACCCACCTCCATTGATAGGACCATGTTTGGAAAGGTTGATGAGTTCCTTCAAATCACCTCAAATTTACTCAAAGGTGTTCTCACTTAATAGCTAATACTCCTTATAAACCCTAAAAATCCATAGCCTCACTAGTAAAGCATTCCCCTGATCATGTAGCCAGCATGCTAAGTCACATCTGAAAAGCAGAATAATCTTTGCTAAGTCAGTAAAGCATGTCTTAAATAGTGTCTCAAAACTAGATACAGTGATTCACGTCAGGCCCACCAAAAGTGATACTATCACCTCCTGAACCCCCAGCAATTTTTCATTTTCTTCTACTTTCAGAAGAAAAGTGCTCTCTCTTTTTGCTCCAGCATTGCACCGGGAGATGCTGTTCAGCAGTGTGGCAAGCAGATATGGTACACAAACTCAATCATTCATAAAGCAAGTATCTGTGGGTTGACACTAATACCTATATTTGGGGAGCATGCTAAATATCTATTCCTACACACATTGCTGTTTCTGCTCTTTAAAAAGTAGACCAGTCCAAACAAGAACCTGCTGTGAATCAGTTGAAGTCAGTGAACAGTCTCCCTCTGCATTGGATAGGCTTTGTGCCTGGGTCTCATACTGTGCCCTGCTGAGAAAAATGACCTAATGAATTTTTCCCTGTCTCTGACTTCGATGACTCCCTGATGCTATTTTCCCCACGTTTCCATTCCAATCTCACTTTCTTCTACATACCTTGCTGCATCATATTTTTTGTCACATTTTTAAAATTCATCATTTCCTGCTGGAAATTATGTAGAACTTTTTGACATTTAAAAGATCATGGACTTCTCAGCAGAAATAAGTGAAGTCTGCCAGTCAGAAGAGAGGCCACAATTAGTGTGCAGTCAAAACTTCTCCCGTGCATATAAATCACTGCATCTCCCAAAGTCAGAAACAACAGATGGATGACACACTAGTATCGTAAAGTGCTGTTGACTAAAGCAAGAAGCAGTAATTGGGAGAGGAAAAATCTTTCTGCTCTTCGCTTCTCTGTTTGCAAACAGAGAAGGACTTGCGGGTGATGTGATGGTTGGAGGCCATCTTGGGCATAGCGACCACGAAATGACAGAGTTTTCGATTCTTGAAGAAGTAAGGAGGGGGATCAGCAGAACTGCCACCTCAGACTTCCAGAGGGCAGACTTTGGCCTGTTTAGGAGACTGGTTGACAGAGTCCCTTGGGAGGCAGTCCTGAAGGGCAAAGGAGTCCAGGAAGGCTGGGCACTCTTCAAAAAGGAAATCTTAAAGGCGCAGGAGCAGGCTGTCCCCATGTGCCAAAAGACGAGCTGGCAGGGGAGAAGACCAGCCTGACTGAACAGACAGCTTTGGCTGGAACTCAGGGAAAAAAGGAGAGTTTATGACCTTTGGAAGAAGGGGCAGGCAACTCAGGAGGACTACAAGGACGTCGTGAGGTTATGCAGGGAGAAAATTAGAAGGGCCAAAGCCCAATTAGAACTTCATCTGGCTACTGCCACAAGAGACAATAAAAATGTTTCTATAAATACATTAGCAACAAAAGGAGGGCTAAGGAGAATCTCCATCCTTTATTGGATGTGG
>WAAD01000491.1:126689-169279 GCA_013389945.1 Fregata magnificens | reverse complement strand
ATCTTTATCAATGATGCGGACAAGGGGATTGAGTGCGCCCTCAGTAAGTTTGCAGACAACACCAAGTTGGACGGGAGTGTTGATGTGCTTGAGGGTAGGAAGGCTCTGCAGAGGGATCTGGATAGGCTGGATAGATGAGCCTAGGTATGAAGTTTAATAAGGCCAAGTGCCGGGTCCTGCACTTGGGTCAC
The DNA here is from genome assembly GCA_013389945.1 of Fregata magnificens. Lineage (NCBI taxonomy): Eukaryota > Metazoa > Chordata > Aves > Suliformes > Fregatidae > Fregata > Fregata magnificens. Next base: position 169,088 of record WAAD01000491.1, on the reverse strand, counting down.
AACAACCCCATGCAACGCTGCAGACTTGAGGAAGAGTGGTTGGAAAGCTGCCTGGGGAAAAGGACCTGGGGGTGCTGGTCGACAGGTGGCTGAACATGAGCCAGCAGTGTGCCCAGGTGGCCAAGAAGGCCAACAGCATCCTGGCTTGTATTAGGAATAGTGTGGCCAGCAGGACTAAGGAAGTGATCGTGCCCCTGTACTGGGCACTGGTGAGGCCACACCTCGAATACTGTGTTCAGTTTTGGGCCCCTCAGTACAAGAAGGACATTGAGGTGCTGGAGCATGTCCAAAGAAGGGCAACAAAGCTCACGAAGGGTCTAGAGCACTAGTTCTATGAGGAGCAGCTGAGGGAACTGGGGCTGTTTAGCCTGGAGAAAAGGAGGCTGAGGGGAGACCTTATCGGTCTCTGCAACTACCTGAAAGGAGGTTGTAGCAAGGTGGGTGTCAGTCTCTTCTCCCAACTGACAAGCGATAAGACAAGAGGAAATGGCCTCAAGTTGCATCAGGGGAGATTTAGATTGGATACTAGGAAAAATTTCTTCACCGAAAGGGTTGTCAAGCATTGGAACAGGCTGCCCAGGGAAGTCGTTGAGCCATCATGCCTGGAGGTATTTAAAAGATATGTAGATGTGGTGCTTAGGGACATGGTTTAGTGAGGACTTGGCAGTGCTAGGTTAACATTTGGACTCAATGATCTTAAAGGTTTTTTCCAACTGAAACGATTCTATGATTCTATGATTCACAATTTAGGCTGAGCTCATGGACTTGCTTTTAGTCAAAGGACAGAATCCAGAGCCCTTTGTCTGGAAAAATACAGTTGCAGCTAACAAATAAGCTAGTTCAGGCAGAAGATTTACAAGACAGAAAAAAATGTTAACTGCATTTGTCTGAGATCTTTGTGATCACTTAAGGGGATGTTTGACTGAGCTACTAAATTCCAAGCAATGGCAGCTAGAATATGAGAGAGAAAAAAGAAAGTTGCCCCAAGGTTACCTGCTCAGTGTTCATGGTCCATCCTTCACATGATGGAATAATTTAATGGTAGGTTATTTTTTTTCCTCTCTGAATTAAGGAGTCTCTGCTCATGGAACTCACAAGTCATCTTGCCTCCATCATGACCTCCTTTGGCAGTCTCTACTGGTCAAAAGTTTAAAAAAGTGGCGGGTAATCCATGTTAGAACAATAAAATCGGAAATATTTTTGCCAACAGAAGACAGTTTACATTACTAGCTTTCCTTGAATTACCTTTCCAATGATATGGGTAAGACCTTCCAGACAGACAGTGGATGAAGAATCACACTTTGGAGCTGTCTCCACTAAATCAGGGATGCTAAGAAACAGTGGATTTTCAGAGGAAGGCAAAAGAAATCTAGAGCTGCTATGAACATTTCAGGCTTTCTGCTGATTTTATCAAACTCATTTTAATGTCTGATATAAAAGAGAGTTCAAACATGGGTTCACAATCAGTTTCCTTGACTGTGTTCTCAGAAGCAGTATCTGTCCCCCCAAAAAGGGTTTGGGTTTTTTTGTTCACCTTCATATCTCAAAACTTGTTTGGAAAACAAATTGTCAGAAGTAGAAACATGTGACTTCATGTGGGGGTGCAAACCGGTAGGGGTGTAGTACATGAGCTTTAGGTATTTGACAATTACGGTTTTATACCAGGAATTCTAAGCTTATTTTGTATATCCAATGGAGAAATAAAGTGACATATCACTTGTGATTTTGATATAGAGAAAAGTCTATGCTTCAGAAGTCAAATTCTCTTCTTGTTTACACCTGACCGAAAACAAAACCAAAAACTTCTTTGTCAAATGAATATTGCTACATCCACAGGTGTATGCTGTACTTCAGCATCCAGATTGTTGAATGGGTGTTAGTGAAGACAATGTGATTTAAATTATGAAAGATTTCTAAAGATGTTGTAATTCAGGAGTCCATTCATAGCAGAATTCAGTCCAGCAGCTCTAATGAAACTGGTAAGACGCATGAGCTGACATTATGAATTGCAATGTATGCAACAGCACTAAAGAGAATTAATTGCTATTAGTCACTCCTGAACTAGTTATTTTCATGCTTATAACTATGCTTATTCCAATAACTACTCTGTATAACACCCAGACCATTTTGTTTCCAACAACAATAACTTGACAAAGGAGGTGAAGTCTATACCTTTATTGTATATCTTAAGAAGAAAATACAAAAAACTTTTTTTTTTTTTCCAAACTTGGCCTTTCTACCTTAACTGATCTCTTACTACCAGAAATTTAAATCTTACAATATAATGCAGCAACACAAAACACCAGTCTCTCATGCCAATATGTTTATTTCCATGTGGGAGGTTAGAAGAGTATTAGATTTGTAACAGCAATGCTATAAGGATACACTCAGTCTCCTAGCTGCCGTAATTATTATCAGCTGCAAACTTACTGGGTTTCCTCTTATTAATGTTATCACTTGGCACAGAGTTATAATGCAGATTTAGCCAGTTACTTAGCCATCTGTGAAGTAACTTAACTCTGTAAGGCATGGTATCAAACAAAATTCATATCAGTTTTGAGGAATACACAGTTCATGGCATTGTCTGCAATTCAACTAAATAAAAGTTAAGTCAGTTGGGAAATTGCTATAGTTGGACTAATTACATATAATAGCATAGGAAAATATGGGAATTGTAGATGAAACTAACCCCTTCAATAAAGCCTCCTTATGCTAGACATTTTTTGGATTACTTTCCTCTCCTTGCCCTGCAATAAACTATGAAAAAATCTTGCTAAATTATTTTCCTTTAATTAGTCAGATTTCAAATAAAATATTTTTCATCCCTTGTCTTCATTTCCTGGCAGAGAGCAGAACAAATAAATTAATTCCATTAAGAGCCATTAGAGGAACAATATAGAATACGAAATCTGGTCAATAATAAACTGACCTATTGAATCATCTTGTAGTAAATTAAAAATCATTTTAACAGCCCACAGGCTACAGTATTAAAAACAACATCAAACCCCTTTTGGTTTCATGTGTAGGAATTAAAGAAACCAAAGGGCTGGATTCTAAACATTGAGTTCTCTGCTCATTTATTCCCATGGGATCCCACCAGCAACTTCAGGCTTTGTCTCAACCACTGATACACACAAACGATGCCAAGACTTATATTCCTTTAAAAAAGCATAATGTCATAAGTGTATCTATCTGCACCAGTCTACTTTGCTGGAGGCGCAATTTTCTGCGTAATACACTAGAAAGATCAGGATGTTCAGAAACCCAGTGCTAACACTGGTATGGAGAAACTTGAAAACAAAGTTAGTTAGGTTGCCACTCTTCCTCCCTGAGAAGCCAGCATATTATTTTTGTCATGTCTGATGAGGGCTAGATCAGATTAAAAACAAAACAAAAAAATTCTTTTTATAAAAAATCAGGTATGCTTTTTTTTTTAATAAAAATATGTCCCTCAATAGAAAAATTATTAAAACATAGTATCCAAAATTAAGAGCAGTTTCTTATGAATCAGCAAGGAATTATAGAACCCTGTTGATGATTGATACACAACTAAATTTTAAGAGACATAATTATTTTATCAAGGGATAAAATAATTCCCATTTTCCACATCTGTTTACTGGATGGATGGGAGCGTTCACAAATTTTATGTTGCTTGTTTGACCTTTATACAGATGAGTATATATGCACATGTATACTTACCTGTATGTATACGTATATCCAAATAAAATTTCCTCCAGGCAATGTATAGTCTTCAAGGATACTGAAGGTTATTGCAAAAAGGAACAGAATGATCTGTTTGTGTCCATGGAGGATAGGATGAGAAGCAGTGGATTTAACAGCATGAAGGAAGGTTCAGATTAATCTTTATTAGAAAGGTTTGTAAAGTGAAGCAATAACCAAGAGGGAACATACTAGAATAGGTTATGTGGGAGGTGATAAGAGTCTCAATTTTGGGAGGTCTTTACAAGCAAGCTGGAAAATACCAGAAAAAATATAGTTAATCCTACGTTAGGAGAAGAAAGCAGATCAGATGATCTCTTGAGACCTCTAGACACCCAAAGCAGAGTTATGTATATCCTTCTGGAGGCCAAAGGCTTGAACTTAAGCTTAGGTGTTTAAGAGTGCATCCGCATGATTGTTTTAGTTTGGCTCAGGAAGATGCTTTCCAAATGAATTTTGCAATTGTTCTCACTCACTGCACCTCGGTTTGCATAGCAGAAAGGTCTCAGGAGGAATGAACTCTGTTCCCTTTAGGTAAAACTGAACTGGAAGATGCACTCTGGGATCACACTTAATAAATTTTAGCTGCTAATTGGCAATCAGCTCATGGAGTCAAACTAAATTTGCCTGGAGAAATGTGACTATAGTGCAGACAAAGGTCCTTACACCATGTTTTGCTCTACAGAGCCTCTCCTGTTAGACCATTCTTCTTGCTAGTGTAGACATGAATTAAAGCTTTTAGTGGTTATGACCATAAGCTGCTGAGGAACTGATGCAGCCAGGATCTGTTGTACTTCTGAGTCCTGTACCACAGATACAAGGAAAATCAAGCAGAGGAAAATAAAAGGAGAGACAGGACTTAAGATAAGCCCTTTTTAGTCCCTTTTAAAAGCAGGAATAATTTTATTAGACCATATTTATACCATATATTAGATCATCTATATACATCTGTATACATCTATGTACATCTGTATTATATATATGAAAATACATTAATAACACTAAGCTTCAGTCAATTGAAGGCAAGTCAACAGACACCAGCAGTCTGCTCAGGCATCACCATGCTTCATCCTTCCTGAACGTACTTTCCATAGTAAACATTTCTAATACAGATTGCAAATGAAATACAAAGCTTTTGCTAAAAGATTACGTCTTTCATGCTTTCTCCTGATTAATATCTGACCTATTCTTTGTCTTAGAAAGAAACTGTCTTTTGAAAATAGCAAGTCACTGGCAGAATATAAATTAGTAGAGGACCTCACAATATGATGGTCTCTCTGCTCTCATGGCCCCCCATGCTTTCAGACGTCATCCAGCTACCAACATGTAAGTGCAATAGACTGGGACATAAAAACCCGTGAAGAAGTGAAGAATAGGCCTAGGACTGACTTCTGATTTCTCTGACATTATGAGCTCTTTGTGTTAGACCTCAGGCTTGTTTCCAAATGCTTGAATGGTTCTTGTCTCTCTTGGTGGTTCCTCAGAGCGTTTCACACCACACTGAAACCCACAGAGAAGCACGGTCATGGCCAAACACTTTTCCCCTCTACAAAAATCTATGCAACTGATAGTTTCTAGCTAGGAGAACTTGTTTATAACAGGGAAAAGGAGTCTGTGGTCAGGAGCAGACCCGGACAGAGAAACTGGGACGTTAAAAGGACAGCAATGGGTCTACTTTCAGAACTTTTTCCTGATGGTTGCAAACTGCAGAGAGCTGCTGGAGGTGCTGGATGAGAGAGGGCAACGTGCTAAATGTCAGTAAGCAAAGATTAGCCAGGGAGTGTTGTGTTCAGGTTGCCTGCTATATTAAAAATTGAGCTATCCTTTTATGTTTTATCACTTAAGCAAAAGGTAGAGTTAAAAGAGGTTTGGCGAAGCTTATGTCTGATTACTTTTGAAATTGAATGTCCCTGGAAAGAGATAAATGGTAAACCAGAATATCTGCACCTTGGCTGAAATGTTAAGGGAATGTGCAAGAGTGATTGTGGAGGTTTGGGGACAGCCTTATTAATTTTGACATAAAAAATTTTGGCCTACAGGTCACCTGACTCCTAGGAGTCCTTCTCACAAAGGTGTGAAATTCTGCTCTGAAATGGTCATATTAAGGCTGGAGGATAAATTCAGAGCCAAAATACTGTAATACTAAGCTCTGATAATAATTTGTCAGAAAAATTGACAAAAAATTGAAATGGTGAGTTGACTAAAATGCAAGAAGTTGCTCCTCTGACCAGCTGCATAATGATGAGATAAGATTCACAACTTGCAGTCTGCAGGCTTTTTATGGTCCAGGTGCTGCAGATCTGTCCTCCCCCAGATCCTTTCATTTGCGAGGGACTTCGACGTATCCTAGGCACCCAAAAGAAGAGGAGGGTGGACTATTATTGAGGATGCATATATTTAGGAAACCCTGAACTCATAAAAACCTGCCAATAATTTCCTCTGTGTCTTACAAAGACATTTTTCTTTCTCCTAACAGAGTGCTGCTTCTACCAGCTTTGATTACAGAAAAGCACAATCACCTATTCAAATAATGAAGGACTGTCTTCTCTTTTAAACACACACTGAGTGCTGGTAGGCTGCAGTATTTCACTAAAGACTGAGGCTAGCCTGAAGATAGCACACCCAGCAAAGAAGAAGATAAAAAGAGCAGCGCATTCCTGTATGAAATGTCATATTCAGGTTGTCTCAGAATCAGACACCGACTTCCACCCTGTGCACACGTGCGAGCAGGCGCCCGGTGTCATCGCAGGGTATCGTTTCCTCCTGCCCAAAGTTGCTGTGGCAAGATTTTGAAATTGCACCTGAGTTTAACTCTCTCACTGACACACGGTCCAATCTCACCAGCTGCTTACAAGCACCTGTACTGCTGAACTGCAATAAATGCAGAGGAAATAGTAACTACCGGTGCCTCCCTGCAGAGCTGTCCCTGCCCAGCGCTACCTTTTGTCTCCCTACAGGCTCCTACCTTGAGGTCCATATATCCAAAGTTTAAGAAGGTTCAGCATCCAGCCAGCTTTCTTCCACAGAAGATGTTAGGCTTTGGGACTGACATTTTTTGGGAGGAACAGATTTCTAGCCCTGAGTGTTGGATAATAGAACCCACTTTCTACAAACAACGAAGAAAACTCTATTAAGTTGTATAAGATGGCATTAATTTCATAATCGGTGTCCTTTTTCTGCAGAAAGAACAAATGATTCCCCAATCAGAAACTTATCTTAAAGATACAGACCCTTGTTCTTTTTACAGTCCATATCCAAAATAATCTTTGACATTAAAAAAATTAATTATTTTGCTCTCATATTTCACTCTAGTATTGATTAATATGCAAACTTACTTTGACACATGCAGTTTTACTAATTTATTTAGGGAAATGTCAGCACAGTATTTAAAGCAAACACGGCAAAGGAATGATCCCTTATTGCCTGCTTACGCCTTTCCAGATACCACATCTCCTGAATTTTTTAGGGAGAGGACACAAGGAAAATGAATGTTGTGCAGCTGGCATATAAATATTCCTTTGGATATTGTCCGTGACACCTGGCTCTCATACAAGAACAGGTGAATTCCTCACAGCCATGTAAGTGTTTGAGGAAGTTGACAATTGCTGCAATAACTAGTGAATACATAGTTCAGGTTAGAAATATGTGCCAGGAGACAAGGTTACAGATGTTTTCCAGAAGGTAGAAAATAAAGGCCAGTTATTTAACTGCTCCAAATTGCGGAGGTCAGGAGAGTCAGTCAGTTTTGTGTTTGTGTGTGTCTGTGAATGATCCTATGTGGCTTCTCAAGGGAGCACTTTTTTAACATACAAAAGCTCAAATCAGCTCACTAGCAGCAATCCAGAATTCAGGAAAGATCTTTCCTGCTCCTACAGTAAACTGAAGCACGTTTTCTCCTGCTGAGGTGACTTTTCTATTAGTCTTATTGGCATACTCTCTAATAACAGCAATCTCTACAGCTTCACATAAACCACAAAGTTCTTCATGCAAACATGCTTCATAGCTTCTTGTGAGCAGAGACTGTGTGAGGTTGTTTTTTTTGTTGTTGTTAATTACTGCATGTCACTCATTAGGTCATTGGAGACTGCCGCACAACGGGACCTTGTTCTCTGCTTTGCTGGGCAATTCTAAGAACAGAGCTACTTATTCAACAGCACAGTTGCAGTCCTCCCTTTAGAAAATCATCATGAGAGAAGTTTTTATTTTTAAAAGTACTGAATAGTCTTACCAAAAATACATGTGGTATGTATTATGTTGTACTGTTACAAAGTTACACTCTCCAAAGCAAATTCTCTTTGATTTCCAAAAATAAGGAAATGAGCTGACAAGTAAAACCAATCTAAATGATGAATCAAACACCCAGAAATGATTGGCTTTAAAACATTTTTTCTTTTTTCTTTTTTTTTTCTTCATGTAATAGAATTGTCTTTATCACCTTGTTTTGAAACCTGTAACGTTCACTCAGGTTACATTTTTAAGCTTTTCTCTGCAACTACAAGGAAATTTTTCTCTTAGCTGAACATTAAGATTGGCATGGACCTAGGATTTGTGGCTAAGAGGAAAATGTCAGATATCACAAGAGTCGTGATGATATCACACTAAAGTCACCTCGAAGATCCTGGCAGTGAGTCTCAAGTTGGTCCCAGGAACGGCTGGCATGAGGAGATAACTGAGTAACCGAGGTGCCAGACTCAGGGTTCCTATCATGAAACAGCGACCAGGAACAATACACTTCTACCTTCACAAAGATAGTAGGATATGTGCTCGGGAACAAAGATACTTCACTATGTCTGTAGCCCTTGTAAGGCAAAGAACCCGTGGTGAGAGTACAACGTTATCCTGCTTTTTCTTCCTCTTCCTCTACCATCCTTCTCTGCTCTTTCACCCTTGCCTGAGTGCAATAAAGAGCTCGGGTCCTTTGGCACCCACTTTTTTCCAGAAATCACCCCAACAGATTTTTTTTCAATCTTATGTATTGAGGAAAAATATATATCATCTTGTTTATTTTGCCATGGGTCGTGTTTTGCATGTCTCTTCTCCTTCCACCCTTGCCCCCTCCCAGTCCTCAAACCCAGGTGTTGTGTAACGCTGCGAGTGCGTAGCCTGTGCTAGAACTGGAATATCAACTTCACTGAGAGAGCAGTGAAAAATAACATGAAAAGGTCACCTCTGTGGTAAAGTGACCCTGCACCTTTCTGATGGGGGAATACTAGGCTTCTGTTGACTTTGCAGAATGAATCAGAAATAGAGCAATTTGGATCCAGGCTTCTCCTTTCCTTAAGATGCCAGAGACTGATCCCCTTACATAAGCTGATATGTAAGAAAGTCAACATACCACCTCACCTGAATTAAGGGAACTATCTGCAGGCTACGATATCCTCAGTTGTGGAGTGACCATGCTTGGAAAGGGTAATTTTTAATCATTATCAGCCTGATCTTTATGAATCCAGATTCTGTTTTGCTACGTAACTGTGAATCCAGAGCAGCTCCATCATCTTTTCTGCATTCTTACTGGAGTTACTGGGAATAAAATCAGGACAAGATTCCTAGATTATTATCATCTGATTTCTAAATGGAGATGTATGCCCTTCAACTCATAAAAGGACTATTTGTTCATTTCCATTTTAACGGAGTTTCTTACAGGTTGCTAATATGTTACTTGGGAATCACTTCAAAACACAAAAGAAGAGGCAATTCCCACTGCTGGGAATAAAAAGAGAGAAGTGATGGTTTGAGATTTATTCTACCAAAATATGCTGAAAGGTTCTGTTGGAAGTGGCTTTGATTAAAGAATGCATTAAAGTAATTTTAAATAACATTAATTAAGAGTCATGAGGATAGATTTTAGTGGACAGGTTAATATTTACGCTGAAAAACAAATTCATGGCTTGAGTGAGTCAGCAGGATGTGTGGGAGAAGGGTGGGCTTATTTCCACTCAGCAGTGGAAATAAAACTGAATTATTCTGCCTCAGTGAAAATGATAAAATAAGGTAGCTCTTGCTGGCAAGGTGTCTGTTCTCCTTTTTCCTTCTTTTCCCTTCATCTCTGTCTCCCCATCTCCCGTTGCAGTAGCTGCTTTCCAGGCTCTTTGGCCCATTGCTTGGAAAGGAGGGTTTCATGCTCTGCAGCTTTGCGTTGCAGGGTAAAGTGGACAAGACAGCCTGCTGCAGTCTTTTCAGGACACTTGCTGTCCTCCAGCGCTCAGCTGGGCTATGAAAATGCCTGTTTTGCCCACACGTACAGTGACAAGAGTCAGACCTTCCAGATAGATGCATCTCATTGATTTAAACACTTTCCTTCCATATACTGAAGAGCAAGATGAGTCAAAGTCCCTACGCTAGGCTGCTCTAGAGTAACCTGTCTCTGCATTAACTATGTAGAAAACCTGACCTCCCTAGACATCTAGTGCAGGTGTCTAGAATTAAATTTCTTATATCGTTGCACTATTATGCAAACACACTCATTCAAATTTCCTTTCTGCAGGAACTGTCCTCCTCACAAGAAAAGAGTTAGCTTTGCAGAAAAGTGGTCATTTGTACTAGTTATTCCTGTATATTTTGGTCTTATTGAGGCTGAAATTTAAATTTTAAATCCAATTTTAGTGATTAACAGAAGAACCTGGTGAACTGATGGGAAATTTCATGTGAGAGCTAAAGATGTGACTGAAGCAGCAACTTTTGCAAGTACCTTCAAATGATCTGGAGAAATAATAGGTATTGATTTTTCTTTATTGAGGATGAAAGCTCATGTGTAGTCTTGCTTATTTGCACGAATATGTTAGTGGTAGAAGTACAGGGATGTTGAGAAGCGTATGTTCAAAGACAAAATCTTGGATCAGCTTCAGAAGAAGCTTAAACACTCCATTTGTTCTTCAATAATATATTTTATGTAATTGGATTTATTTTTCAGTCAGATCCAAATAAGCGAAGGCTAAAAAGTACAACATATTTCATATCTCTGGTGGCTCGGGTAACCTCTTTGAATCCCTAAGATGCTGACTATCTGGGTCTCAATATGCATATTAGAAATGACCTTGTATCTTTAGCCTGGAGTTCAAACCTCCACTCGTATCTGAGTCTGTCATATTGGTTTTTTCCTTAAGACCTTAAATCCTGAAACTGCCAAACTTCATTCAGCTACAAAAAAAATTACACTATTTTAACCTTGAAAAAATCAAATGTTGGATATTTGAGTGAATATAGAATTCAAAGTTAAAATGAAACTTGCATAGCTAGATCTGGCCTGCATTGCTGTTTGTACTGATTATCACGCATTGTGTATTAAAGGCAAGTGTGGGAAAAAAAAATATCTGTGACTTGTGAAGTCTGTGGCACCGAGTATGAAAACTGAAAACAAGATGGAAGATTTCATATCTCATTTCAAGTACTTTTATGACTGAACCTTCCCGTTTTGGTGACCTTGCAGTATACCTAGAATATAACTAAAACCAAAGTTAAATCAAAGTGATGCTGATTTGAATAAGCTTCAACAAACATACACAAAAGCCTTCATTCCCCCTACAGAAAAATCAGAGCATCTCACTCTGATTTAAGTAAAAGCTATCTTTGTTGAAGGAAAAGATGTTGCTTTGCCAAAATAACGGAGACTGATATGACCTTTCAATAGAATAAGGTCCTGCATTGCAAATGGACACATTTGGAGTTTAAAATACCACTATTAACCAAAGTCATAATCTTTATGTTTTGGAAAGAAATAGTCACACCATATGTAATATTATAACATTTTATGTTTTACAACATAAAAGAAAAAAATGTATGTGCGAAGGTTTTCCTTATACCTACAAAAAACCTGATGATACATTTTCTGCCTGTTAAATGGCTGCCTTCCAAAGAGTTCTTGCTATCAAATCAAGCTTCATAAATTCTTCAGATGTATTTTCTGTCAGGAACTCAGTGATGTATGAGGATTTTGTAAGTTTTCCTTTTGTTTTGAAGGAGTTCTCCCGGTCATCCTTGTATTCTTTGGGGATTAACAGTAACGGGAAAACAGGGACACCAACCGAGCTATAGCAATAATGGAGAAATTTATTTCTGAAGCTATTCAAATTTCGATGGCAAATTCCTGTCTGAAGAGTCTAAACAGTACATATTCTTCACAACCCTGTAATATATAAAAAATTAAGTTGAGTTTTAAAAAAATAGTTCATGGACATGCTTTTCGGATAATTGCATATAGAATACATCTACCATAAGCATATTTTGGATAACGAGGGTTGCAAGGACCAGGAGGCACCATCAGTCTCCCTTCCAAAATATAGCTTTTATTGCCCTAGCTGTCAGAGTTGGCTGGATTTAGCATGTGGTGCTTATAACAACTCATTAGTTGTTATATGCTTGACATGTGGCAATAGCTTAAAACCATTTGGAAGCAGAGGCTAAAGCAGGCTTTTGCATGGTGAGGGATGACATTGCAAACACTGCTGCACCTATGAGGATAGCCTACATCCACTGCCTTTCAGATGCTGGTTTCCATCCTACTGTGAGAAACCTGCCTGCATGCTGTGAGCCTGCATTTCGGAAAGGCTGACTGCTCATCTGCAGGGCAGGTGAGGGAAAACCAGCCCACGCTTTCCCAGGGCCCCATCAGTCTGAAAACATGTGCCTTTGAAAGGAAAGGAGTCATGTTCACTCTCACCTGAGATGTCACGAATGCCTGCATCAGAAAATTACTATGACATAAAATATGGTAATATGGAGCAAAAACAGCAAGAGATTTGGCACTCCATTCACCTGGACTAAGATGTCAAGCGCCAGGACTCTGCTTTGGAAATAGCAAAGCAGTGCACTTGCCATGGCAGTCAGGCTGTGTCCTTTCTTCTATGTAGTTGCAGGTTTGAAGTGAGAATTATTGGTCCGGTAGTGCACATATAGGGCAAAAGGCCCAAAAGATGAATTTGATAGCCTTCTCTGGCTTTAAATTCTATGAATACCGGGCATAAATGCAAAGCCAACAGCCATAAAAGTAGTGCTAAGCTCATCTTTCCTCTCCTACATTTACTCCCGCTCAAACTCTTCCCCAGTTTTTTTTAAAATGCCTGAGGAAAACACGCACCGCTATCAACAGATTTGGGCTGGTCCAGTTCAAGGAGGGAAATTAATTCCAGGCCCCCAGCTCTCTCTCAGGTAATATCCTGCTGGTTTCCTCTTGTGTTGTACCAGCTCTGCACCCACTCACTCACCTACTGCACTCTCAGCTGGGGAAAATAACACAAAGGGGGAGCAATTCTCTTGTGGTCTTCAGATATCTTTGCAGAGACAGCAGAGCTAGACGGGAGCACATTTATCCACAGTCTGTACTGTTTTAAAGGAAGCTTTATCCTGTAATTGTTATACAATACCTATGTAGTAAATATGATCTAATCTAAGATTAGCCACCTGGACAGCTGGTGAATCTTGTATGGATTTGTCCAGAAACTAGCAGACTAACATTACCATGGCATTCAACAAGCAGCTTGTGTGCTAAGGCTGTTTGCCAGCACTATGAGACAAATGCCATTGTCATATATCATTTCAAAAAAATGGTACATAGCTTCTGTTGGGGTTTTTTTTCATTATAGAAGGAACTTTACTGAGCATCAGTTTTCCTGTAACTATAGAAGATAATAAATGAACTCAAATCTAAAGAAAATAATATTGTAATGGAATAAAGCTGTGATGCTTTGTGACTGCTGTACGATTTCTCATGTTGAGCACAAACAAGGTGTAGAAAGTTAAACTCTAGATCACAGTTCTGCAGAGTAAACAACTTCTTGCTCTTAAGATAAATTTTATGAATATTGGAGACTGTTTCCCCTCTATACAAAATGCAAGTACCTTGGAATAAAGAAACCCAAACACACAGCGCCAAAGTACATAGTTTTTGCCAGGACCAGTGGGCTTGACACAAAATACGTGAAGAATCAACTTTGGTTAATGAAATACGGCACAAACTGTGCTCACTTCAGCAGTTAGGATCTGCTCCCACAAAAATATGTTGTCAGTTTTACTCTGACATCCATCCCCCAGGAAACCAGGTTTCCTGAATCTCAGGGGAAACTGCATGTTGATCAGCAGAGATGAGTTTCAGATCATTCCAGTAGTTCACCCTGTCGTAAATCCTCAAACAAAGCCTGCTGATAAAAACCAAAGTATTTTCACAAGAGCTGTTGATTATACTCTTATACTAAATCAAGTATTGCTTTTCAATTAGATCATGGTGTGCTCAGCCCTGCAAGTCAGCAGGAAGGTTAGAAAAGTCATCTTGTCCTGAATTAATCTATTAGCATAAGTGTTTGCAACGTTGTATGTCACGCCGATCTAAACATAAACTGATACAACATACTTATTTTAAAAAAGCTGTGAAGAGGATGCAAATTAAGGCTTTCTTTTGGCTCACTTAAATTGCTACCTGAAGTTTTCCCTCGTGTTTTTGTCTTCTTAACACTTCCTCCAAGACATTGCAAAAACCTCTGCTTCACTTTGTTCCTGTCTGCTGAGACAGAAGACTGTCCAAAATTGTGTTTGTTTTGTGTGAACAACAACAAAAAAGTACCGTACACTGAGCTGAAGTTGTTAGGCAGGTTTCTACTTTCACAGACATTATTACTCCTTTATAAGCTGTGGCTTGCTAATGGCAAATGCTAAAACTTTCTTTTACTAATAATTTTGTGGGCTTTTGTTATAATTTACAAGGTAAAGCATAGTTATAACTACCACTTGACTGACAAAGCTTCTTAAAGAGATCCAGCATGGATAAGAATTCCCAAATCCCATTAACGATTTACATTTGTCACAGAACATGCAAGAAAAGAAAAAACATTTTAGCAATAGACGGGGAACAGTCTCAGGCCTAAATGAATAAATATCGTGTTATTTATTTCTTGCCTCTTGAGCCAGGAGGAAAGGAGGAGATATACTGGGACAATATCCATATGAACAGGTCTTAACTGCATTTGGCCCAAAAGTTTTCAAGTTTTGAAGATATCTAAAGATATCCAGCAAAAAAGGATGGGAAAATCAATAAGGCCTCACAGCTCTATGGAGGCTGCTGGTAAGTTTCTGATGAAAGTAATCTGGCAGCAGGCCAAATCCTCATGACCTTCACTCAGGGTCTGGGGCTGAGGCTTTTGCACTTGCACCAGGACAAAGCTCTTGTCCCTTCATGTAAGCTTCTACTACAGGAAAACAGTAGCTCCTTAGCTCTTCATACAAGCGTACCCCACCAAAACTTGAAGTTAGGCCAGTTTTTGGATAACTGCTGTATGAAGGCTGTTGCTTTTCATTTTCATGAATGCTGTCTCCTTGCCACTTTAAATACCTTTGCCTGCATTGACTCTTTTCTCCTAGACTCTTGAGGGGCCATTAGAAATGGGAAAAGAAAAACAAAAGGAGAACATTTATGTTCTGTTGGTAAATCTGCTTGATGCAGGGGCAAAGAAAGTCTCAAATTTGTGAAGAAGCTGCAAGGAGAAGTGACTCTGAAAAATCTCAGTGTTTATAAAACTTAAGGTACATTAAAATGGTGAAGCATTTAATGATCTATTTTTCAGTCTTAGGTGCTTTGAAAATGGGTGGTTTTGGAGTAATTTGTCCAGTAATTCTGGGTATACCCATACTAGCCTTGACAGAGAATGTTGCTTGGGCAGTGAGAATCAATAGTCTACGTTGTCAAACTGTAGGGATGTCCCTGGGCTGGTGTGGACCCAGGCTAACAAGCAATCCCCTTGTCTGTCCCTGGAGCAGTCTGGCTGTCAGCCTGGGCCAAGGACAGAGGCTGGAGGTGGCTGCCCTGTTCTGGAGGAAAAGGGCATTTTATGGGAGAGATATGGGCTGTCTTGTACCTGTTGGCCTCAGTGCCAACCCACGTGTCCTGGGCACATGAATTTTTAATACAGTTGTAGTCTAACCCTCCTAAAAACCTGAAAAGAAGGTAGTGATTTCTTGCTTTCACTTTGAGTTTCATTTCTCTCACTTGTAACTCTGGTTAGATTTTTAGGGACACTTCAGCTCTGCAGCAGCACAAACTTCCACATAACAAGCAGATAAATAAATAAATCTCAGCAGGCTAAAACAACCTGGTACAGACTTCTGGTTGTATATTATGATTATCCACATATTCCATCAACTAATTTAGTGTTGGTCCCTCCACGATTAGGCTCTGGTAAAAAATATCCTTTTCCAGAGCATAAAAGCAATATTTACCTGTTCTGTTATAGTTGACTACGTAGTTTTTGTTCACCAGCAAATTGCAGTGTCAAGTTTATTGGCACAATTTAATTTTATTTACCAGGAAACAAAATTCTTCAACCAGAATAACTGGTTGTGGCTTTTATTTTTCAAAGTTACAATGAAGTGGGCTTTCAGAGAACAAAGTAAATATTTAATTAGTAACAAGTCATATAAAGCGATTACCTCTACAGGAAGTGCACTTTCCCCTTCTTTATGTAAAAGACTCATTGTTTCAAAAGAGGAATTTTGCCAGAATAATGACTGTATGACACACTTACATAAAAGGAGAGAATGTCATCCACCAGCAGTTGATCATAAGTAATACATAGCCATTATTGCTTTCTCTTTGGCAAATGTGGCCCAGAGTATCCAACGCATATTAAAGAGGCCTTGTTTGCATACCACATAAGGCTGTCTGTGCTATAAGTGTTTATTGAATTGAAATCACAGAAATATGTGTGTATTTGTGTAAACTGGCATTTTTACTAGCTGATGTATTCAGAAAGTGCCAACACCTTTTTGCTCTAAATCATTGTCCTTAGGGCTGGCATTACAGAACAGGCAAATATCTTTAAAAGCATGTAAAATCCATATGAGACCTGTCCCAGTTTCTCATTTTGCCTGGATAATTTTTCTGCTGCCTACTGTACCCCTCGTGTCTTCCCCAGGGGTCCCTGTCCTACCCCCAGCACAGCTCACAGCATCCTTTTCTGACAGAGTCACAAAAGCTATCACAGCCTTGTCTCCCTCTGTGTCTTCTTCCATGAGCAATGCAGAGCAATTAAGGGTAATTAAGAGCAATGAACTACTGACATAGTCTCACTGGGCTTGAGTTACTCTTCGTGAAGCTCTGCTTAGTCAATGACCTGTCACAGGTGACTGCATTGTCCAGAGATTGCAACAGTCAGGAAGGGCCTCCTTACATGGATGTCACAAGCACTGGGAAAAGAGGACAGAGCCACATAAAGGACCCTAAAAGCTCAATATTTACAAAGAAGAAGTGCTTCCATTCCACTAGCTGAGGACAACAGTGAGAAAAGACCTCCTGAGGTATTTGTAAGCCTGTCTGGGGACCTCTGACATGGGATGTTTCTCAGAGAGGACAACTGGAGTGGCACTGTGTCTCAGGGTTGACACAGAGGCTCACAGGGCAAATAGGGACGAGCTGATATAATGCAGGCAGCTGTCGAGGCCGCCTGTGCCATAGGCCTGCTGGCCCAAGGAGTTGCCTATGAGGTGACTTTTCCTCGTCTCAGGTCACTTTGGGCACGAGTTCTGCACATGGACTCTCAACGGTGCAGGCCACAACTCCGTAACAGCTTCAATGCGGAAGCAAGCCCCAGCACTTACTGTGTCTAGAGTCATGGCTACATGGACTCAAGGGAGTAAGTGCTGCATCCTTGTTTGTCTACTTTCATTTGTCTTCACTGTTAGGGGACACTGAAGGTACAAAATGTAAGTCTACCCCGGGGTGCTCTTACCCGTGTAATCTCTTCCATTGAGTGGTGTTTTCTTAGCAACCTGTAGGACACTGACCGCCCCCAAAGAACCAGATACAACATGGGCTCTTTTCAGTAACTCTTACTTTAACAGTCTTGAGTGGGTTAGGCAAAATACCAAAACTTTCTTCATAGTGACATGAGATAAAGTCATCTGAAGAGCGATCCTGTAAGTGCTGAATCCACAGATGATTTACGGAGAGCTATCTGTGCTTAAAATTAAGCACTAACTGAAGGGTTTGAACGGCTGGGTACCAAAATTCTTAGTGTCTTCAGGTATCAGAACCTTTGTCAGTGTATGTGGCATTGATAACTGTGGTAGGTTTGAGGAAATATTACACTATAGATGAATGCCATTATCTTTATTAAAGTTTTGGTTTTAATTATGAAAATATTTCACTGTTTTATCCTAATAGTTACCCTAACTATACAGATGACTCTACAATGTTATGTTATAAACTCGCTTTAGTCCTTCTGTTCTCAGACGTGTAAAATTACAAAGATAGTCAAATTTTGAGATTTAAAAAGTGCACTTGAGATATCTGAAAAAGGGAAAACCTGTTACGTTTTTTTCCCTTTTGCTACTGAAGCATTCTATTTTTGAATTAAAATATCTTAGGTTTGTGAACGCCAAGAGGGATTTACTGGAAACACAATGACGCTGTGATGCTGGCACTCAGAGTAAAATTAAATGCATACAAAAGATCTGTTCTGTGATTCCACAGAAATATTGTTTGTGTGTTTAATTGGCCATAGGGCTCAGTAAAGGGGATAATAGTTGTCCCTACTGGCAGTGTTGCTCTTTGCCTTTACAGGAGTACTCTCACGGTTAACATATCTCTTACAATACAGAGCTCTCTGGAAGTGTGAAAGCACTATCCTTTACACTGGGACTGAGTGGTAGCACCATAGTTCATTTTCTGTGGTCTTTCACTAACAGGGTATAACAAAAGTTATGCCTTTATATGACTGAATTCCTCCCTAAAGTATAAGATATTATATCCATTTTCTGCTTCAGAAGTTCTGTCAAACTATATGAGATGGGTAAACTGATTAGCTGTGAGGATTGTTATCTGATACAGAACAGACAAAAGCTCAAATCCTGCTTTTGGAAGTAAATAAAATCACAGTTACAGATACCATAATTTTAATCCATCTTGATCACAAAACATGCTATAACAAACCTCTCTGTACATTGGAACTCATTCATCATTTCGAAATGAGCACACAGAGGGGATTAATTTTTAAAATCTCTTCTGTTTTCAAACCATAAAAATCAAGAGACAAAAATATTTATGACAAATGAAAGCAACACACATGATTTCTATTAAGAAAGTGTTTGTTTTCTGTAGAAAGATGGTAAGAACAAGGAGTTACCTTTTTATCGGTCATCATTCAAGTTAAAAAAATAACTTTATAATTGAAATCACACTTTGAAGTCTTCTAGTAAATTTGTGTGAAGTTTCTGGATACTACATATACATTTTATTTTTAGAGAAATCATGGCATGTGAACATATTATATTCTATTAATATTGAACCTTTAGGATGATATATATATATCTCTCCTATTTTATGGCTATCATCTAAATTATATATTTTACATATAAGTTTACATTTTAGAAATATACGTGTAATAGTAGATTCTTTTTAATAAAGATAACAGTACTAGAAATGTCAGAGTTGTACTCAATACTTTGTTTGACCATACCAAACCTATGTAGACTATAATAAACATTTAGCACTTCCCATTTGTAAATCAAAAACAAATTTACAGAGGTGGAAAATTGTTATTGTATTTGTTTATGGTTAGAAGTAGGAACTCAGTGATGTAATTACTTAAATTTTGAAGAAGAAGTCCTTGCCAGAGCTGGGAATAAGCTAGAGGTGAAATTCAGTCTTTCTTGAGATTAGAGAGAGTTTACTATTGACATTTCCCACATTTGTTTCACACTTATTGCCTACAGATGTGTAGCTCCTGTCTACTGCTTCAAGTGCAGCTGTTTGGGGCATGATCATTCTGGTACCCAGTGGATACCCAGCTTCATAGAATCATAGAATCATAGAATCATTAAGGTTGGAAAAGACCTCTAAGATCATCAAGTCCAACCATCAACTAACACCACCATGACTCCTAAACTAGGCCCTGGAGTGCCACGTCTACACCTTCTTTGAACGCCTCCAGGGTTGACGACTCCACCACCTCTCTGGGCAGCCTGTTCCAATGCCTAACCACTCTTTCAGTAAAGAAATTCTTCCTGATGTCCAATCATGTCATGTCACAGGTGTCTTGCAGCGTCTTTTACGTTTACAATAAGGCATCAGAAAGTGTACTGATTGTTTCTTACTTTTGGCTTGGCCTGTACAGTGTGTCTTATCACAGAGGTGCACGCCTTTGATTGTATCTATTTGTTATGTGAGCCCCAGGATAAGTTATTCTAAGAATTATGAAGGTGCCAGTTACAAGACCAAATCTTTTTTAAAAAATTGCTCTAAGAGGTTAATAAGGTATCACCAAACACATTGTCCATAGGAGTCGACAATTCAGTAGCATATTTATTTTCTGAATTATATTTGTTAAATTTTACATTTAACTTGTCAAATACATACTGTTGCCTATCACAGAAACATCAGTGATCCAAATCAGTGAGGATTTTGAGTCTGTTTATATTGGAAATTGCAACATTTTGCTTAGAAACAGGAAGGCAGTAAAAAGCTTGAGATCACTTCATCATCGTTCCTTCTGAAGGACAGGAAAAGGTCTGGACAATTACTTTTATGAAGCAGCCCTAAGAAGTGCAGTACAGACTCTCACCCAAAAAGGCAAACATAGAAATAGAATAGAGGATTGTTAATGGAGTCTTCAATGAAAGAACAACAGCACAAATTGAATGCAACCAAATGCTAAAGAGCTATGAGGAGACACAACAAAATGCTTCTTAGGAAATACTTGTATAAAAATTGAGCTGACAAAATTGTTTGTCCAGTTCAATGCTCCAAGTTTCATACTCTCACAGACAAGAGGAGACAAAAATTGCCCTTGATTCACCCTGTTCCCATCCAGATTTGACTGAGATTAGTCACAACAGTATATGTTTTAGTGTAAAATGTTCAGTATCCTAACCTGTTCTGCTTTCAAGCCTTTTTAAGAAGGCTGTGTCTCAACCCAACGCCTAACTGTCAGGAGATTTTCCTCAGTGCTAAAGATACACTTTGCTGCCTTAAGTTTATCAAGATGCTCACTGCTGATTCTTCCAGCTTGAACATCTTTCTCTTCTGTTATTGTCACACACTTAATTCTCAGGCAAGTTATATGAAATGCAGCTCCCAGTTTTCAACTTCAGTCTTTCCAGATATTTTATTCTCTGATCTATCTCTTAAAGACTAAAAAGAGCATGTTTGTGTTTTTTAATCTGAAACAATAATCTATGTGTTTACTGCACTGATGTCAAACAGATTCCCCACATGAACCTCAAACTGAATATGTCTCCAAACCAGTTTGCAGTAAAATGTGCCCTGAATGGCAACCTGAACCTCATTCTCTCTTGTATTGTCATAGAATTACTTTCATATCTTTTCTTCACTTTTCACTTAAAACTTTTCTGAAGTTTTGTTCCATAATGCAATAACATTCTTCAAGACTTATCAAGACATAATATTTGTCTGTGTTTCTAATCTCCCCAAACCTTTCCTGTTCTGTCCTTGTCCTCTTGTATTTCTAACTCTGTGGTGGGTTGGCCCTGGCTGGATGCCATGTGCCCACTAAAGCTGTTCTATCGCTCCCCTCCTCAGTTTGGGCAAGGGAGAGAAAATATAACAAAAGACCCATGGGTTGAGATAAGGACAGTGAGAGATCATTCAACAGTTACCACGACGTGCAAAACACACTCATCTTGGGGAAATTAGTTTAATTTATTACTGGTCAAATCAGAGCAGGACAATGAGAAAATAAAAACTAAATCTTAAAACACCTTCCCTCCACCCCTTCCTTCTTCCCAGGCTTAACTTTATTCCCAAATTCTCTACCTCCCCCGCTGAGCGGCGCAGGGGGACGGGTAATGGGGGTTGCGGTCAGTTCATCACACGTTGTTTCTGCTGCTCCTTCCTCCTCAGGGGGAGGACTCCTCACACTCTTCCCCTGCTCCAGCGTGGGGTCCATCCCACGGGAGACAGTCCTCCATGAACTTCTCCAACATGAGTCCTTCCCACAGGCTACAGTTCTTCACAAACTGCTCCAGCGTGGGTCCCTTCCATGGGGTGCAGTCCTTCAGGAACAGACTGGTCCAGCATAGGTCCCCTGCGGGGTCACAAGTCCTGCCAGCAAACCTGCTCAGCATGGGCTCCTCTCTCCATGGGTCCGCAGGTGCTGCCAGGAGCCTGCTCCAGCACGAGCTTCCCACGGGGTCACAGCCTCCTTTGGGTGCATCCACCTGCTCCAGTTTGGGGTCCTCCACGGGCTGCAGGAGGATATCTGCTCCACAGTTAGCCTCCATGGGCTGCAGGGGGACAGCCTGCCTCACCATGGTCTTCACCACGGGCTGCAGGGTACTCTCTGCTCCAGCGCCTGGAGCACCTCCTCCCCCTCCTTCTTCACTGACCTTGGTGTCTGCAGAGTTGTTTCTCTCTCATATTCTCACTCCTCTCTCCTGGCTGCTGTTGTGCAGGTTTTTTTTCCCCTTCTTATAAATGCTATCCCAGAGGCGCTACCACCATCGCTGATGGGCTCAGCCTTGGCCAGTGGCAGGTCTGTCTTGGAGCTGGCTGGCATTGGCTCTATTGGACACAGGGGAAGCTTCTAGCAGCTTCTCAAAGAAGCCACCCCTGTAGCCCCTTCCACTACCGAAACCTTGCCATGCAAACCCAATACAAACTCTCAATTTAAATTGATTTATAAATGCTATTGAAGATTTATAATCCCCTTTTTTTGGAACAATAATAGACATGTTAAAATTACAAGAAATCTTTATCACTGTAATGTCTCTCCACAGATCAATAGGTCATCTTTTATTATCTTTTCAGTATGTACTCTTTAGGAAGATGTAACCTTTCTTGTTTAAGGCAATATGAATTGATAGGGAGAACAAACAAACTACATTGTCATAAACCTTGACTATTTCAAGTACTTTATAGCTGCAATGTCTTTTTTAATTAGTTAATATTTCATGTAACAATAAAATGGTGCTTTATTGTAAAATACTTTGTAAAAAATATTCACAACTTGCTGTTTATGGCTTTCTTAATACGAAACAAGCGTGGATGTGCAATGTGTCTATGCACATTTACTCCTTTGCTTTTGAGCCATATATAAAGTACATTAAGTAATCAACTTCTGGTTTTGAATTTTGGTGCTGTATTTACTTTTCTAAAATCCCTCAGATCATCATCAATTTTCATGACTTTTAAAGATGCTGCTTAGTGGTACAGTAAATGACATGTTAGCTAACCTTCCTAATGGTCTAGAAGGATCAGGTAACCTGCACATGTTCCATTTTAAGTACTCTTTTTCCTCTTAGCAAGTTATTTCTACTGTCATATTTTGATACCTCATTTATTTTTTCAGTAATTTAATTTAGTTACCTCCTCTGGTAAACAATCTATGTTATATTTTGCAATATTTTTCTCTTATACATTTATGAGAAACCTGTCTTATTTTTTTTCTATCATGTCATTAAGTCCTCATGGACTGTACATATTAGATACTAATAATATTAAATCACTCTGAAGGGTTATTTCGTCATTGGAATTTCTGTTTCAGTCATTAGGCTGGGATCTGTCTGCATTGTTACGGCCAGAAAAAACCTTTCTAAGTGGCACCAGGAAAATGGCATATAGAGGAACAAACGAGGGAGGAGGTTTCAGCTCCCAGGAACTCTCCTTGAACACTTCAGTGATGCTTGGAACAAAAGCAATGTCTGCATGAATATGCAGGTAGCATAAAAAAGAAAAGGTTATGAGTCTACCACTCACTAGGTACACAGCTTTGCTCCAAGCAGAAGACAAAATTTAGATTTCAGCAGAAGTTAACATTTGATAAGAAAGAATAAATAATGGCTTAGCTGTAGGAAAGATTCATAATACAACCTGAAACTGTAAAACTTGTCTGGTTCTGTATATGAACATGATATATTGCATGTGCTGCTTTCAGATTTGTTAAATATTACAAATAAGAAGGACTAATGTTGAGTTGCTTTTAATGCACAGAAATTAGGGATTAAAAAAATAAATGTGCCTTTTTTTAAAAAGAAAAAAACCACTCTTTTTTTTTACAGTTTTGGTACTGTAATTGATTGAAAATTCCAGTTCTCTAAATACCAGCCCCTGGAATAATATTCTTGTATACCCACATGGTTTCATAGTTTTCTTGCCCCCACTTTTTATATGCAGGTAAAAGCACAGGTAGTCACTGTAAACAGAATGCCTACATCAGCTGAACCTAAGCTTCAAGGCTGGGCTTCAGCACAGGAAAGGAAATGAGGAGATACCACTTGCAGTATATTGATGAGGGAAGAGCCAAATACTGAAATATTCTTTACCATAATTAGGTGTTTCACGCCAGATGGAACTGAAGAAGAGGCATCTACATCCTGATCATGCCACTCTAATCTCCCTTTCTATTGCTGTGGGGTGAAGTGATCTGTGGTGTGTCCTTAACATCTTACTGGCCATGAAACAGACTGGAAGCTGCTGTTGTACTGATGGTTTGCACTGAAACTCTTACACATCGCAGTCAAGATAATAACCACATTGTGGGCCTCACTGGAATACAAAAATAAACCCAACTATGGAGTAGTAGTAAAACCTAAAGGGTTTAATGCTGGGAATAATTTACAGCATAAGCCAATTAATGTTGCCAAACGCCATATGACTTCCCTAGGGTGTGTACCTGAGGAACGGCGGTAGCTCCAGTATTTTTGCATACTCCTCCGCTGCCTGAAAAATTCCAGTCTATTCCATACGCTTTCTTCAAAGGCGACCATTTTTACTCTAAATCCACTGTTGTTCATAATAGGTAGATTTC
This sequence comes from Fregata magnificens, assembly GCA_013389945.1. Classification (NCBI taxonomy): domain Eukaryota; kingdom Metazoa; phylum Chordata; class Aves; order Suliformes; family Fregatidae; genus Fregata; species Fregata magnificens. Next base: position 144,624 of record WAAD01000491.1, on the reverse strand, counting down.
ATGCCCTGTCTTGGATTTCAGATGCCTTTGACGGATGGCTTTGGATTTCAACAGACATACGCGTGCATGCGGTTACGTAACTACAAAGCTTCAACGTAAATACCCCCTAAAGATCAAGGCCATTATATGTCTCCAAAACTCTAGGCCTGAGGCTTAGACCCTTTAGGAAGTACATTTTTCAGCCTGTTCTAGTATTAAGTGGTGAATATAGTGGCAGAAAAATAAAGACTTTGCAGTGCTGTGCAGGGAGTGAAAGTTCAAACTTGGTACTTGCACTGGAGGATGTCCCCACATGTGGTCGCCATGCCAGGGGGTACCTAACCTTTCACTCTGCAGACTCAGGGCAACTGGATGAAACCTTAGCCATCCTGCTGTCTTGTTACTTTATCAAAATAAAGCAGTGTGCACTTTGCAGGCTTCAAAACCCCCTTTTGAACCATTTATATCTGTTCTGAGGTTATTTTTACTATAAAGGATTTATTTACATTCCTGACAAAAGTTAGTGAAACCCACTTAGTCAGCAGCAGAACAGTGAATCTCTGTACAATGTCACACCCTCCACCCCATAACTTGATACCCACTCCATAACTTGATACCTGATCACACTCCTATGTGTACTTACTTCCCCTCCCGAGGAGTTTGTATAATAGTGCCATCTTGGGCCAGATTTCACTTTACAAGCTTCACATTTCCAGGTTCAACCATTTCATGGTTTTCCCTGTTCCTTTTTATAGTCTTAGGCAGCTATCCTTTAAATGGCACTCTTCGAGGGGCATTTACTCCAAATGGTGAAAACTGCTGGCTTGTGGCAACACGGTTTCTATCTGGGAGGGGTGTCTGGATCCATCCCCTCTTCCCAAGACAATTCATGTGTTTCCCATTAAACAGCATAAGAGGTCTTGAAGTGAATCTCTCATCCAGCAAGTAGTGTACTCTCATTTCAGATGGCATACAATGCCAGACAAGCACTGCGTTCAGCTTACTAACTATGCTGTTCATTTTGTCCCCTCACCTTGCTTCTGGCCCTTTGGAGAAGCAGCTTTTAAGAACAGACTGGTAAGAACTAAATTACTGTTTGGAAAACCTTCCCTGAAAATATTCTTTGCTTGGAGAGACTTGGTTAAAGACAAGATATGTGTTAAGTAACGATTCAAAAGCTAATGATATGTGAACTTGACTCTGGGGCAGCCAGAGTATTTGGATTAGAATTGGTGTTAACCTCCAGCAAATTCCTACAGAGGTTCTGCTGTAGTGTCTTGCCTCCCCTTTTTCTTTGTTAGAACGTGCTTTCTTCAACTCACCCTCTTTCCTCAAATAATATTTTACTGAAAGTATGCTGAAGAAGTAATGTGGACAGCAAAGAAGCATGAAAAAGTGTTGAAAGGTGGGGAAAAAAATGTAAGAAATCTGTCTGGTTTACCTCACCCAATTAAGAATCTGATATGCAATCTGCATACACTGCCTGTGGCATTTTCCAATTCTCTCTTAAAGATTTTGAAGCAAATGACTTTTGAGAAGAGGCTGAGAGAGTGTGGTTTGGTAAATGTGGAAAAGGAATGGGAGAAGGGAGGGTCTTTTTGCTTTCTTCTACGACGTAATGAGTAGTTATATAGAAAGTGGAAAGATACATTTATTGGAAGTGCATCCTGAAAGTCTGAGAGGCAGCAGGCACATATTTCAGCAAAGAACATTTCAATTAGATGTAAGAAAAAAAATTTCTCAGTGTCAGTCAAACCATTTCCCCAGAGATTTTTCTGGAATCTCCCACTTTGGAGAGATTGTAAACTCAACTGGAAAAGGACATGACTAACCCCCAACTAACTTTCATTTTGGCCCTGCTTTGGGCAGGGGGTTGGACCAGATGACCTCCATAGGTCCCTTCCAACATCAATTGCTCTTTTTTTCAATAATTTAGCAGTAGAACCTGTGTCTGAGATATGATTAGAAAGAAGGAATATATTTATCATCTTCTTGTTCCCATTTCTTACTTTCTGTCTGTTTTTCAGCTTTCTTTTTATTCTCCAACTCTGACATTTGTGGTACAGCACTGTTGGAAAGAACACCTTTCTTGACCTATCAAAATGATTTGCATGATTGCTTAAAACTCTTCCTTTATCTCCATAAGAATCATGGAGGTTTTTTAAAAATATGGCATTCCCTATGAAAATACCTGTTATAAAGTAAAATAAAAGTATTTACAAGAATCAGGAGAAATAATTAGGAAAAAAACTGCCCAAACCTCCAAAAGTTTTCAAAGCTCACCTCACCTGAATTGTTTACTTCAATATAAATTTTTTATCATTCTTACATCAACCTGATGTGTTCTCCATGCTGTTAAGAAAGTCTTCTTCCTTAGTGCAAGACTCCAGTGGTCTGAAGATAAAAGAGCTAATGTTCATAATCATATCCAGCCGTGGTTACAGCACTTCCAGAGAATAGTAGGTAGTACCTAATCAGGTAGGGTACACAGCATTTGTTGTTGTTCTCAGGTATTTCCCACTAGGACACTCAGTGCTCAAGCGCATCTTAAATTCACCAGGACTTCAAGTATTTGTGTTAATTTTTCCATATTGGAGCACTGTCTCAAGTGTAACTTTTTTTGGACAATTTCAGATAAAATTGTACGTCTATTTCCCAGAATGAAAGTAGACCAAAAATTGTTGTTCTTTGTCCTGCAATGAAAAATTCTGGTTAACTTTTTCCTGTGCAAAAACTGTACAAACACTGCACTCTGGAAAAGAGACTTGCATCCTATGCCATAATCTGCATAAATCTGTATGAATTTTGCAACTTAAAAACTAATCTTTGCTTTCACATGCTTAGAGAAAGTAAAATTCCCCAAAGCTCCCATCAGCTTTGGCCAGATCAGGTCCTCATCTGCCATGAGACATTTGCACAGCAGTTTGGGGTGGGGGCCAGGCCAGGTGAGCAGGGTCCCTGCCAGCAGTGTGGCTCTTTCCTCAGTCCGGGCAGCACAAAGGAAATCCCACATCTCAGACTTTCTTGCAGAGAAGAAAAACTCCATCCTGTGATGAGAGGAAAGATATAAATGTGCCTTTTCAGAGAAGAGGCAGATGTTAAACTATAACTTCTGCAATTAAAAATAATACAAGAAGCAAATGCCTATGAATAAAAGGCCCTCACTGACCACCAAGGTGGCCTCCCTTTAACAGCGCTCATCAATTTTCCCTTGATATAAAATCTAAATTTTATGAGCCTAGATGAACTGCCTCTATATCCTATCTGTGTGACTTACAATATTTTCATCATCAAATTAATTGGGACTCCTAAAAACCATTTTGAGGTACAAAGAGCCCTGAATTTATTTTTTGATTGGAACTATGCAGCTTTATGCTAGCTAATTGCCACAGCTTGGTCACCCAGACTTTTCACTTGGTCCTTACTTACATACATTTTAGGATCTTAAAATATTTATCTAACCTAAAAAATACCTATATCTATGATATCTAGTATAAAAAGAAATGTCAATATGTCCCTTATTTTTGTTTTTACTGCAAGCACTTTTCTGTAACCATTACATGTTTTTCCCAGTTCACAAAAATCTCGGTTTTATACATTCTGGTCCATGTTTGCTACAAGTGAGTTTTCTAACCTGCTGAACCCCAGGACCTCATTTGCAAGTGGTTGTCAACTGACAGGACTGCAGTAGTTTGTTTTATGCAGTGGAGTATAATAATATGGTAGTTCACTAAATTTTTTACAGTCTCAAAACTTTCTATAAGGAGTTGCAAGCGAAAATAAGAATAGCTCTGAAATTGTTAAACAAAAAAATGAGCTGCGGAAAAAGGTCAAGATTTGTTGCTGAAGTACAAGCACTTCCTTCTAGAAAACAAGCCAGTTTTGCTCTTGTTAGCAAGGTCATGCAGCCAATTCATTTCATCTAACTTTAAGAAACCATCTTTAAAGCACTCAATTTATTACATTTAGGGCTTTGGCCTGATACAGATTGTTGTGGCACCAGCAAACCTCTGGAGTTACGTCAGCCTGGGATCTGGTGCTTAAACTTTTATTCTGTGTCTTGCCACATAAATAAAAGTGGTTATGACAAGATTTCTCCTCACAGGATTTTACAGGTCATGGATGAGGTCACCAGCAACAGGAACTCACTGAAATTGTTTGCAGGTTCTTGTGTAACGAGATATGCTGCTATGTTCTTCCCCCCACAAAAAAAGGCAACAATACAGTTCCAAAGACCACAGAAGATGTGCTACGCGTGGCTCTTGAAGGGATTCTGCTCGCTACAAAGATCCAGTATGGACTGGTAAGACATATACGTACTTCCCTGAGCACCTATGCCTCCTCCAATGGGTGCCTCCCCCCTCCAGGAGGTGCAAAAGCAGTCTGAATGTCCTCTAGCAAAGGATCAATCCTAAAACTTAGTTTGGTTTCCAAATTTTTGGAAGCAGGTCGTATAAGATAAGACCAAGTCATGGTGGGTGTGTTGGGCCCAAGGGTGCAGCCATTCTGGCTCAAAGCCTGGTGTCAGTGCAGCACTGCCATGGGACCTGGGCTCAGTTTGACTGTGAAAGTGGATAAGGTGTGAGAAGGTGCTGGAGCTAGAGCCGCCTAACTGCAAGTAAGAAGTCCTATGGCTTGCAGCTGCTGGGGCTATAACAGTTACCAACTCAAGGATTCAAGACCCCTGACACGAAGAAGTCAAAAAATAAAAAACAAAGGTAAAAAGGGGTTAAAGGGAACCTATAGAGGGTAACTCAGCAAGACCAAGACTCAGCCTGCTCCAGGCTGCAGCAAAGGCTCACCCATCCATCCCTGACTGACAGCTGCCTGCAGAAGTGTTTTGTCAGGCCTGAGGAGCATATTAGTGCTTAGTTTGGCACTGTGTTGGTCCTGGCCATCTATTGGATGTGTTACCCAATAACTGCTGCGCTCCGTGCTGTGTACAGCTTGCTTGCAATGTCCCTTTGCATGTGGCAAAAGGTGCCTGAACCAAGGTGACTCATGAGGGAGACTAACATGTGCTATTGGCATAAAGATTCCTGTTGACTTAACTTTAGTGTTTGCACTTCACTTTCAATATTTTAATTATTGATAAAAACATGATAAGAAGGGAATGGAAAGGGACAATTAATGGGAAGGGACAGAGGAATGGGGAGGAAGGGAGAAAAGCAAAGCAAAAATATTGTATCTGAACTTTCTTGAAGCACAAGTCATTAGTATAATAATGTACTTAAGCCAAGAGTGTGTCTGTGCAGAGATCTCCATCACGAGCAGGAGAAGGTTGCTGACATGTCCACAGTGCTCCACAGACTGCCCGGCACCCCTACCCATGCGGGGTGGCAATTTGGCCCCAATGGCGTGGGGAGCACACTGACTCCTTCAAATCCATTGTCTCCTGAGGTTCACACCAGGGTTGAGAATGGAGGAGGGAAAACAGGAAGAGAGCAGGGTGTGGGACAGAGAAGGAAGAGGGCAGAGGAAAGAAAAGCAACCTGCTTGAAAAAGTGAAATAGTTATCCCGCAGTGGAATGGAGGTATGCTAATTTGAATTTTCTCACATTTTTCTTGGTCTAAGTGTACCTAGCCACAGATATATATGACAGATGTACTGACCATCAGGTAAAATGTTAACCTTTAGTATTCTGTCCTCTTAAATGCTAAAATTGGCTTGAAGTATAAAGTTGCTTTTGTTTCCTAAAACTGTGTCATAGACGAAACATGTAATTATACACTGACCAAAACAAATTCCCCATGTAATGGATTTGAGTGTATTTTCTTTTACTGCTGAGGGAAATTCTGTGTGCAATATGGCACAAAACAGATCATTCAGTTTCTTCTACTACAAGCCTCCACGGAGCATGGAAAATCTCAGATACATCTCATTAGCTTTTCTGCATGTGTCTCTCTAATTATGAAGTGCTATAATTGATCATTTTCCTTTTCAAATTAATTTATAACATAAGAAGATTTGATTGAGGAAATGTACAAAAGGAATACTTTGGTTTGACCTTACGGCTTGTTCCAACTCTTTGGCTGGTGTCCATCAGGATCATTAAAATCAATTAAGGAGTTAAGTACAGGACATCTATTGTTCTACCATCGAATCAATAGACTCTTTCAAATCTGTAATTTTAGGGATCAGAGCAGACAGTTTAAAGAATTACTCTTTTGTAGAATCATAGGTTCTAATCCTGCATGTGATGACTTTGTTAGGTTTATTTGCCTCTTTAAAGGCAAACACATATGCTTTTGGGGACTGGAAATATAGCGTGATATATAAGAGAGGCGTTCAATCCACATTTCATCCCTAATACCACAGACACGCTGCATGAAAACTAATGTATAGCTGATTTCTTTCCTCCAATCAATTTAATTGAAATTGCTAAATATTCAGTCCACTAATGGTTGGTCATTTGTAGCTGCAGCTATATTTAGAAAAAGGAAAAAAGAGATATTTGTATCCAAGTAACAAAGATGTGGCCCACGTCATAACTACGCGGTTGGACCAGCCAGTGGCAGTCTTTGCAGCAACTGAAACAAGTATGGGGAAGGACAGACTAACAGAGTCCTTAAGGCCCAGAAGCTACACTATTGCAATAATAACTTGGAGCCAGAAATAAGCTTAACCTTTTTGGCGAAATAGGATTATTTCGTGTGAAGCATGGCTCCATTCAGAAACTGTAAACTGAGAGTTGAGGCAGTTTTCACTCATATTTGTGTAGCACCTCACAAATGGGACCGATAGTGCCAAGGGGTGTCAGTGCTAATGCTGGGTAAACGTTAAACGACTCTTGTGCTTTTTATTATTTAGCAGCTATTGCTGGGCTGTGGAGGAGCTGGTGCTAAATATAATCAGTTTCAATCACAGTGAAATATTACAGACCAGATAGTCATGCTGGAAACTAAGGATGAATGGAGAATAATACCACACACCATATTTATGACCGAGTTTAATACATATGAAGGAGAAATGAATGAGGAGAGGAAACTCCCTAAAGTCAGTGCCTACAGTTACACTCAAATCTTATTTATGGGCAAAGAGGAAGCACACTGTACATAAATAAAGCCAAGAATTTATTGCTTGTATAATCCAAATTGAAAAAGTCTAATCGCTTTTAGTCCACAACTAATTGTTACAGAAAAAGAAAGAAGAATAATAGAATTAGCAATGGTATATGCACACGTCAGTTTCTACCCCTTTTCGTGGGGTTATGCTCTCCCTTTCCCTGATCCAGCAGTGGGGGGTGTTATGGCAAGCTGTCAGCATCTGGAGTCCCTTAATGGGAGGAACCATCATGTTGTTGATGGTTTCACCTCATTTGGCATCCTTCTTACATGTTTGCTAACATGCTCTTTCTTCACTCGTCTGCAGCTCCATGTTATGTCCAGGCTTATTATATATGTTGTCTTTTTTCTATGCTGGATGCTATTTCTTTGTTCTCTTTTCCACCCCCAGGTTTTCCAGCTCCAGGTCTGCATGTCTTTGACCAAACATGGCTGAGCAGTTAGTAGCTGTGGGCCTCCAGTGCCAGCCTCTGCCCCATCTCATCATTCAGCTGCGTTTGGTACCTCCATTTCTCAAGGCTGCTATCTCACCAACCTGTGTTTCTGTATGTGACATCATTATGGTAGAGTCATCAAATCAAGCTGGTATTATACAAAGACAAACTGAAGGAAAACAAATTAGCTGTAGACACCTAGGAAATAGGAAAACTGTTGTTGCAGCTAAACCACATTAAAGCAAAGCTGCTGGCAAGTCAAGAAAGGTTCAGACAGAGCAAGCCTGACAATCCTCAGATTGTCAAACTCAGTTGACAGGCCTTGCAAACTCCGTACAACGCTTATGGTCACTTGCCACCAATGGCAATACCATATTGTAGTGTTACAGGGTAACACTATTAGCTACGTGTAAGTTCAGCAGTAAATCCTATAAAATTAATATTTTCTTCATCTGACAAGATGCTTAGTTCAACATTAATATGTTGTCTGCCTGCAGTGAGAAATAATCACTCATTTTTTCTACTGAAAAGCCAAATTAAATGTGTTTCCATATCCAGTGGGAGGACTCCCAAGCACTGATTACTGCATCATCTGGAATAAACTGTCATAGAAGGTGTCTACATTAAAATAATGAATAAAATATCCATGATATAACTTCACTTTATACTGTGGCTTCCAGCTTCCATGAGAATAAGACTAAACATAAACGTAATACATCTGATAGTCCAAGATACCATATATATTTGTAATCATCCACAATAGAAGGGTAATTCGAAGGACTTTGTTTCTTAATTTGGGAAGAAGCGCTCCATTTCTACAGTGGCAATGTGAAGACATTAAAAATGATGGGGTTTTTTTAGCAGGTGATCCCTGTTCCTCTTTGCTCCTCAAATTCTCAAGCAAACACCCCATCAGGTTGCAATTAGCTCTGCTGCCGCCTGAGCAGCAGTGGAGGTTAGTGTCCCTTCCGCCTGGGGGTGCCTGGCCAAGCAAGGGCAGGAGGGAGACCCAGGAGGGGGCAGCGGGAAGGGATGATGGCAGGGCAACCCCCTCCACAGCCACCAGGCTCTGGGGGTGGCAGGGAGAGCTCCCCTCTCCCTTGGTCATGGATGAAAGTGAAACCGCTGCCTGTATGACAGGCTCAGAGAGAGGACCACAGGGGACCTTGGAGGATCCCCACTGCTCCCCCGCTGAAGAAGCAGGGCCAGAGACTCAGCATCCCCTTGCGCCATGCCTCCAGGCCTGCCTGCCTGCATGCCCTCTGAGAGCTTCTCCATCCTGTTCTGACAAGCACCTTTAACTGTCTCTCTTGCATAGGCGAGGACCAGGTACATTTCCAAAAACGGATCGTGACTGTCAAAGCGACAGGCAGGAGTTAAGCGCCCTGCTGCTCCTTGGCTTGCCCTGTCAGCTAGCTGGGAAGCCACAAAATGCTGACAGCTGAAAATTCATCATTAAAATGTTCTTCAACCTCAGTCTTTCTTTCCCCTATCACCAGCAAGCCCCCAACATCAAGACAAACAGAGTCACCCTGACAAAGAGCTGACTATTGGCTTGTGTGTGCCAGCTATCATGTTTTACTACCGCTGTTTTCTGTTTTAGCAGACGCATTCTTAATTACATATCAAGAACATTTTCTGCCTCAGAAGGTGATAATCTATATCGGTAAAGAGGTAAAGAAATAAACAACCGGAGGTATCTCCATGAGCCAGAGTGTCTTTCTTCCCTAGCAGTACTTTGAGGGCTCAGCACCCCATATTTGGTGGTGTCTAGCCAAAGACCCAAATCCCCAAGTAGCAGGGAATAAATAAGGGGGAAAACAGCGTTTGCCAAAGGGCTTAAAGACTTCAGAGTCAGCAGCAACTGCAGGGTTCCCCATGTAGCCTTCACTTGAAACACTTGAAACTAGAAGGGGCAGGATACGAGCAAGCATACCTGGGGAACAGAGGAACTTTGACAAGAAAATGCTCTGTTACTACTCATCAGTTTAGATTATTTATGTGCAGTGTGCAATGAAACAATACGCAAAAATAAAATGTTGCATGTATTTCTTTTTTTTTTCTATGGATCAAATATTATGAGGACTGGTCTGCAATTTGTAATAAACTGCCTGGTGTTTCTTCAACTCTAACATTCTGATGTTCCAGATTGTACCATATTTCCAGCACGGAACCCACGGAAAGAACACTTGCAAACTGGAACTCATGTTGAGAAAAACACCTGCATATCTATTATATTAATGTATTCCTAACAAAAGCAAAAGAGTGCTTCTGAAAGCCATCAAACTTTATACATTGTTTTGGACCAGATGATTGCCATTTTCTAGGAAAGCCTGAGATCCTGGTTTTCTATAGTGCAATTGCCACATCTGAACTGTTTATTCTGAATTTTTTCTTTGGTAACTGTTAGCTATTTATACCTGCAAGACATGAACTTTCGTAGACCTGAGAAAGCGTCCATTATGTTTTTCAGTGTTACAGACTGTTTTTTTCTGCTTCCTCATTGTGTTTTTAAACCTAAATTCCTTTCAGCCCTTTTTCTCGGGAAATTAGACATATAGCATCTTATGTTGCTACTATAGATCACAAATTTTGTCCTTACAATCTTATCTTTCATGCAGTTTGCACTACATTATTCTATGCAAACCATTGAGTACACGAATTTCTACATATATGTTAACTCTCAGAAATATATAACAGCATATTTTATTTTCAATGTTTATTCCCTATGGAAAAAAAAAAAAGCTGTTTATAGTTCCAATTAATCATCAGCTGGCACAATAATTTCCACATTTCTTCTTCTATATTACACAGATTACAAATACCAGAAAAAAATCTATTAGGTAATAAAATGTCTTTTAAAGAACTGAACCATACAAATTTAGTGTAGTATACATACATCTCTAAATGGCATATATTGCAGATAAAAGGGATAATATACAAGTTCCTTATTTTTCAATTACTATTGTGACATTCAGAAAAAATCGTTAAACTTAGCAGAATTCAAAGCAGAATTAAAATTGTCCCATTTAACTCCAGTTCCTCCGCTGATTTTTTTTTTCTGAAACACCCTTCAACAAAGGCTCGCCAGAATATTTTATAGCAAAAATTCAATACCTGAAAGATAATGATATATGATAGCAAACTTACACATTGGGTTTGACTACTCTGCAACAAATAGGGGAAAAAGTTATCTAACCCCAATGGAGAACATCTTTCTCTTCTGTGAGATTTCTATTTGCTGGATTAAAAAAAATCTTATTGTAGCTACATAGGAAGAATAGTTCAATTTTTCCTTTTTTCTCTTGTGTATGTAACAGTCTTCTAAATGAAATCTGGAGATCTGCTTATTAGAGCCTCTCAACCTGTTCAGTAAGAAAAGGTACATTGTATATTTAATTCTGTATAGGAGGGAAACCTGCCTTTCAAATGATCTTGAACTGGAACTTTAAATGCACCTTCTCACACAAATTAGAAAGAAGAAACAAAAAAGGAACAATCATAAGTGCTTGTTTAGCTCAAAGTCAAAAGGAATAAGTAATTTTTCAGAATTTTTAGACAAATCTGTTATCAACAAAAGCTTTGTTTACAGAAATTTCTATAATAATTTAAATCCAGGTCTCCCTCCTCACCCTTTTTTCATAACAATGTTTAGCCAATACAATAGGGTGAGTCGCTGAATGGAACAAAGCCAAAGTCCAACAGGCTTTATCAGTGCTTGTATTCGCACTTTCTTAATGCAGCTCCTTATCCATGGGAACAGTTAATTTACGTTTCAGCCATATCCCATTTTCTTATTCCACTCTTCCATTAGTACAGGATCTGAGTGCAGACAAGCCTTATATCTAGCCCAGGCAGTGCAAACAGATGGTTTGTTTGCATTATGCTGTCCTCACTATGATTTATTGCAACCACTCCCAGAGTAAGACATTAAATTTACCTTATTGTCCCTCAAGGACCAAATTTTAGAGCCTATAGTGGAGAGTAGAGTAGAGTAGATGAAGGCTGCAAGGCTTCCCACAGTCACCAAATTGATTTTTTATGTCCCTGTGGTGCTGAACCAGAGATTCATAAAGTTTGGTCGAAAGCAAGGTTTTCATGAGAATGTTTCAAAAGTGCTGGTACACAGTGATATGTCCTCCTTTGTAAAACATGAAAATGCCAAAACCTAAGTACTTTCTACCCCAAGGCTCTGGCACCCTGCTGATACAGTAACACAGGAGCTCTGTTAACTATTATTTTCCTTGCCATATATAACACAATGGTGAATCAATTCAGAGTCAGAATATTAGCACAGTGGTCATGGCGCCAAGAGCAACTACAGGTCTTCTTTTGCCTGCACAAAGAAAACAGCTGGAGGAAAAGCTTATTTTAAATATTTCTAGGTTACCTTTACTTTCTTTCAAAAATTTCTTACAGAAAAGGTTTCCATTTAACCTGCTATGTAACCACGTGTCTGTCATCTGCTTCAGGAAAGTGCAGTCTGCTGGTGGTGGGCGAAGAAGAGACTGACTGAGTCAAAAAGAGGCAGCCACCCACATCTGCACCTAAGATAGGATCGTTCTTATCTTAAGAAAACAACACAAGATGATCCAAACAAACAAACTCATCATTCACTAACTTTACTAAAGGAGACATGACAGTCCACTGTTGACTCACTTGTAACGTTTTGGGTTGTGTGTCCATTTCATCACAGTTTAAGAATTTTTTTCACATGGCGGTATGTGATAAAGCTGTGAACTAGCACCGGTTGTTATGCACAGCACACAAAACCTCTGCAGAAGCAAGCAAATGCAACCCAAAACCCCTTAGAACAATGTAAAGCTCTGTGCTTTTGCCTTTCTTTTGTATTGCCCATGCCCTTAGCTGAATGTCTCTCTTCCACCAGAGAAGCCAAACTCAATTTGCTGTGCTGTGCTTACCTTTTTTACAATACTTTTCATCTACCTGCAGTCCCAGACCACTGGACCTACAAGTTAAGTATGTTTTGGAGTTAGATACACCTGACCCAATAAACCTGCAAACCAAGCCAAATTCAGCATGTAGTGCATGTTAAAGGAATCAAAAAAATGAGCTTTTTACTGTGGGTGGGTTTTTCTGACAAAACTGGGTTTCTGTGAGTAATGATAGCACCTTATGAATTTGAGAAACACTAAACTAAAATTTCTTGCCATCTCCATTGTTAAAAATAAATTTGTTGATACCAGTAAAATTAACATGTAAGCAAGTAACTTAGATGAAGATATATGCTTTAGAACATTACACTTCAGTTTTGGTTGGCTTGTCATATAAAGGTATTTAAGAGGTACTTCATATTGAGATTGAAAAATATAGAAAGTTATAGAAAAGCAAAAGAGAAGGATGTGCTGGAGGTTTTGGCAAAGAGGAAAGACTGTAGGAGCAGATGACTAAGTCTTGTATTTGTGGTCACAAAAGGCTGTGAACATGAACTAAGATTGAAAAAAGAAGATAAAGATAGGAAAGATAAAGACATCAAGCATGGAGCACAATGGTACAAAGTAATGAAGAGCAGCAGCTACTCCCATGCAAAGATTTAAGGAAACCTGTAGTCTGAGAAAGTCAGTTTACAAAGACAGTCACACAGTCTTAGCCCATCCCCACCCATCCCTACGCTCTCTGGTTTGGCGTATATAAGAACAAACTTTCTGCAGCACCTTGCACAAGAGCTCTTAGCTTACTGAATCTATCAGCAACCTATTAGATGTTAGCACTGCACAGACACACAGTGGATTCCTTTCACTGTTAACAAAGATGCCTCCTCCTGCAAAGGAGCAGAAACACTCTGTCTCCATCGATCATCTACCTGCAAGTATCAAGCCATGACACATAGAGCATGAAAATTTGGGCTGAGGATCTAACCTATATTTGCTCAATCAGGTCCTAACCTAGGCACAGACTGTTCCTGCTCTGAGGCACAGGATGCGTCCTGGACATGATTACTTCGGTCATATTGTCTGAAAACAGCACCTCGGCCACACAGAATGTGCCGCCTGAGACAAAATGTCCCCCCTTGTTAGCCCCAAGGATGGGGCTTTGTTGCCCCCACTCTCTTGTGTTAGGAAGTACCTTCACTTGTTGGTCAGCTCCGATAGGAGGGTGTCTGAAGCTGGCATAGGATGCTCCAGAGAAAAGGTCCTGTGGGGCAAGCTTCTGCCATGCTGCTAAGGAGCCTAGGAGGGTAGAAAGCTGGGGACATGGATAACTCAGAGGTCATCAGGAGCAAATGAAAACAGTGGTAGAATGGCCTGCCCTGGTTCTGGGGAGCTTGAAGGGGACATCCTAGGAAACCCTAGGAAACCTGTGATGGAGAAGGATTTAAATAAGGCAGAGAAACACCAAACCAATAACTGAAAGGAATGGAGCAGGGAAATGTGTTTATGGGTAATGTTAAGGCTAACAAGTCTCCTGCTTGATATGCAGCATGCACGTGCTCTGTGTAATGCTGGGCAATCACTTGAAATAGAAAAGCTGATCACAAAGTCGGTAGACCAGAGGATATACCATTGCAAACAATACAGACATACAAACATAATTTAACATCACGACTGGAGACATACAGGTAGATTCAAGTTACTTCTATTTACTTAAGAGCTGTCTGTATTCTTCATCCCATAAATAGCAGGATAACTTCCAAAAATATGTTCAGAGTTCTGGAAAACAGGCATTTCAAAATAAATAGATAAAGTCCCTTTTAAGTGTTAACAATCATGTAAACTTGGCCATGTGTCCATGACCATGAGAATATGATAACGTTATCTGCCATATGAATTCCTGATTTCCTCCAGCATGTACCTCGATCGCATGTACTAATTTCAACATTTTTATTACCCAGAAAACTTCTGCTTAAAAAAAGAAATAAGAATGCTTACTCCTGAAAGGTTGTATACTTTACAATAGAAAAGCCTTTCTGACTTGTATAATTAGACTAAATAAGGGAAAACTTATTCCTTCCCCACAGGACTCTGTGTATTAAATTTTGCATGCTACAATGTCTACACTGAAAATTGCAAGTCAGTCAAAATAAAGAATTATCACCTTTAGCCATTTTTCATACATTTTTAATTGTTTTTATACCTCTGCTTTCTTCCATACCTATATAACGTATGAAAATAAGCCTTTTGATATTCTCAAGCTAATTTTGCAGTTTCTCATTTATTGGCTTTTACACATCAAGATGGGAAATATTTTTCAAGGTATGTCTTTAACTTGTTTCAGAACATCATATTTCCTTTAACAATTATGGTGATTAAAATCATATCTAATACTAGTATGGAAAAATAATTTAAAAAATCAAATAAGATGACAGTATGGATTGTCTGAGAGGTTTTATAACTTATCAACAATATTTGAGTTCAATGCTACACATCATGATAAGAAAAAACCAAGCTAGACCCTACGTGTGCATTCACAACTACACTGATAGTCTTTGAAAAACCGACATGGAAACACAAAATACAGAAAAAGCATCAGAATCCTCTAAGCATCCAAATCTGTGGTGCTAAATATAAAGGAAGATATTTACACTTCAAATGAAACTTAAGCAAATTAGTCCCAAAGAATAATGATCAAAACCCCCTCCACACCTTCAACCTATATTTTTTGAGATGCTGTACTCTTATAGTATAGCTCTATAACTGTTCTTAAGAATATCTGCTAGCAGCAGACTGACTGGTGTTACTCTAAACTAAATTTCCCCAACTGAGTGAGAGGATACAAAAATTCATTTTGAAATATTTTCATATCTAAATATTGAGATAATACCCATTTCTCATGGGATTAGGCTGTTCCCTTTTCAATACCACTTCTAAAAAAGGTTAGTAAATTCAGTAAATGTCATAAATGTCTTGTTGATGTTCTTTGTTTTCATATTTCAAAAGCTTGCGGCATCCAGTCAGGAAATATAAACAGCACCATGTGCCAGTGGAAGCATTCATATCCTGCACCTCACAAATTTTGAATTCTCCGCTTCACCAGCATGTTTGGACTGTTCGCTAACCCACCCATAAACTGCGAAAGTGGTTTACATACATGACTTGAGCCTTGAAATCTATAGGCTTTCTTCCTACTCATCGTAACATTTAAACTGAGCCTAGCATTACGTGTGCACGCATGTCATTTAGTTACCTGAAGTGGACTGAGGCAAATACCTACACTCTTTGCCAAACTCAGGTCTTTGCTAGTGTTAATGGGTTCATGCATATGCTAGCTCAGATGAAGGCCATATAACTACATAAGTAGATGATTGCATGAACACAAGAATGATTAAAATCCTAGATAATGCTTACAGAGTGCTGCCAAAGAAAAGTCTTCAGGAAGAATGAGATAATTAATCAAGACTGTACTATTAACAACCCACATATATTCCACTTCCAGTGCTCAGATATTCCCCTTTAGGACTTTCTGTCCCTAAGCTCGTCATGCAGCACTCACGAGGAACAACAAAAAAGCACTTGCTTCTAGATTTAGCAATTTGTGAGTTACATAAAGACACACTGATAGATGGATGTCTGGACTCATTAAATGAACTGGACACTGTTTTGTAGGAAGTGGTAGCTGGTCTTAAATAGCTGCTTTGAAAAAGGTCTCTGTGCTGCTTTTGCTAGTAAGCAGCTAATACATTACTGTAGACAGGAACCATGCTTACATTAACATATTAGGCAAGATACAGCTCTACCAGCGGTTGCCATATTTGTGTTTGCTTATGTTATAATAAATTACTATTTAGTTCAGGATAAAACTGAACACCAAAGCCCCTTTATGAGTCTATCTATTTGACACTGGCAGGCAACCCTCAAGTAGCTGCACAGTGTCTCCACGGAAGGGGACCAGTGACCTGGAAACTCCTAGTGAAGAACCTCATGTCAGTGTTTTCACAGTGATACTAACTGAGGCAAAACAAAAGGCAGATGATTCTTTGAAAACCAACTATAGGGATCATGAAGAGACAAAAGTATTCAGGGAAATGCTTCTTTCATCAAAACTTCTGCAAGTCAGAATTGGTAGGCAACTTGAATTTGTCACTGTTCCATTTTACCCTTGTGCCCTGGCAGAGATGCAACAAAAAGCATCTACCGTGACACAAAGCCTCACTTTGCAGGTGAAATGGTGAAGAGGCCACTCTGCCCAGAATGAATTTACAGGCATTAAATGAAGGACAGAGGTAAAATTTGGTTACAGTGTATAAATAGGTGGTTAGCACTTTCAGCCAATGTTAATTTTCCTAAATGAATATTAACTTTTAACCAAGCAGAAAAAGTAATCTTAACAAAATATTTCTTGTGCAAAAAGAAATAATAATCCTTGGCTCTTAAATCCTGTGTGCCAAATAATACATAGAAGCATTTAGTGTTACATCATCAAAAGTATTTAGAGGACCAGCTCTCACTGTGATTTTAAATTTGAGTCAAATTTTCCTGAGAATTGTCAGCAACTGCTCATTTTTAAATGTGAACTTCTGTTACATGGTTTTGTAATGAATTCTGTGGAGCATATATACAAATGACAAGTAACAGCTGTTCTAAAAATATTTCCTGATTTTCTCCCTGTCCAAAGAATAATTTTATACTGTCTTCAAATATGTAAAATTATTGCTGCTCTCCAAAAAAGTTGGAAAAAAAAAAAAAAAGCAGCCTGTCACAACAAATTAGCATGTCATTTGTACTGAAAATTTCTGATGTGCTGTATATGCTCTACATATCAGCACTAGGTGTAAGTGTAAAATAAAAAGTCTCACATTTCAGGATAACCTTTTATTTTAAAGCTTCTCATTTCATACAATCAGACTCCAAGTCCTGTTCCTCATTTGTGACACACTAACAAGCCCTTACAACTATGTGAGAATCTCACTTTAATTCTTGAATGTATTTCTAAAGGCTTCTGTGCAGGAGGACTGTGGAGAGAGGCTTAAGAACTTGAGCCAATCTTAAATCAAACCCAGAAACCTGAGGAAAAGAATACAAAATATTGTAGCTACATGTTTTCCTTTTTTTTAAAGACAAAACCCAACACTATGCCACTTTTGATGAAACCAGAAAAGTCAGTGCACGTCTCTTGACCAAGGTTTTAGTATTACATATAGCTGTCTGCATAATAAGGACCAGCCTAAATTGTCATATTGCAACTACATCATATACATCCAAGCCCATTCTAAGACATGGGCTTAATAAAACCTTCAAACTGTTAAGAAATGATGTTATGCTCTGTGCATTTCTTAACACAGATTTCAGTGAATCTGTCTTTCCCACCCGGCTCTAAACATCCTCTCTTAGGTCACATACCTGCAGGGCTTTCTTGGAAGGAAAAGTTGCTTGGCACCAGAGGAGATAAGACTAAGCTCAGGCTTCCTATGAAATAGTAAGGAAAAGGTCAGCATAGCTGAGCAGAGCAGGGTCAAGGAGCACTCTGGGGTGACAGCTCTTGTCTGGGGATGAGAAGAA